>MU591762.1:2812556-2895598 GCA_024362625.1 Silurus asotus
TATATATATATATATATAAAAATGTATCAAAAAAAGAAAAATTTTTTTTTTTTATGCGGTGAACATTTCTGTTGGACTATTTATTTATTAAAAATAAGGCAAAATTTATACCAATGCTCAACATGCATTTACAACGTCCTTTCTTTACTTAGAAATAAAAAAATAGAAAAATTTATGTTTTTTTAAAATGTTTTATTGATGCAAGTCTCAACTCAAAAACCGCCATGATGCAACACATCCAGCAATTAAAACCGTCCGTGTGGAATCGTAGCAACATTTCTTTTAAATTTAATGTATTAAAATAAAATAGTATGAATCCAATTTATTCAATACTCTTATTATATTAATTAAATTAAACAATTGAGGCGGTCTAGTGGTTAGGATGCGGCGCTCTCACGGCTGCAGCTCGGGTTCGAACCCAGTCAGGGAACCAACCCCAGCCACTCTTAGTCCCGGTCCCAAGCCCAGATAAATGGGGAGGGTTGTGTTAGGAAGGGCATTCAGCATTAAAACATGGCAAATCAAACATGCTGATGATCTGCTGTGGCGACCCCTAATGGAGAAGCTGAAAAAGTTTAATTAAATTAAACAATTGATTACATTTGCACATTAAATTGAATAAATAAATGAATTAATGCAGTAAATGTAGTTATTGTTATTTATTAGGGTATTGGGTAATAGATTGTTTTTTACATTTAATATTGAAATCGCTAAACATGATCTTTGTTCTATTTTTCATCATACTTTTGACAAATTTCTTCATTCCTTAGATCCATCATTCATTCACTCCCTGAATTTGTGGAATTTAAAAAATTTTCTTATTTTAAGAGAAATTAAGAAGAATGCATATCTCTAGATTATTGGCGATGGCAGGAAGTGGCAGCGTTTTTTTTTTTCTTCAAGATTAATAAGTTTTTTTGTGGAGTGAAGTGGAGAATAAAGAACCTTGTGATCCACCACTTTAAAATGATTGTGAGGGAGTTTAGATTTTAACTACATCCCGCACGTTAAAAAGGATTGCATTCGGTAAACGTGCACCAAACCGAAAGTCCTGCACCGAAACGTTTGGGTATGAATGTATCCTAACACCTGTATGATATACTACATCTTCAGACGTTATGTAGACAGTCTTGTCAAATTTTTCTCAGCATCACAAATGCTGGTCCATCGCAACGAGGAATTTACAAGCTAGTACGCGTCGCCATGGAGACAGCGAAGCAGACGTCACTGCCAGAGCGACCGCTGTAGTGACGTCGCTCAGATTTGTTTGGAGAGTGTCCATTTTTTACCCTGCAGCTAAACTCGGAGGCTTACATTAAAGCTCCATCCTAATTGATGCCTGAGCCCATCTCCACCCTCTGTTTAAAAATCCGACAAGATGGGAGAAAGATGCTGTTTTCAGGGTGGCTTTTTGTATGCGTGTCAGATTTTGGCCCATTAGCCTTACGAACGGATTCGCTAAAGTCATTTTTATCCCACAAAGGGCTGTCAACGGCTCCACTTTTATCACGGGAAGTGAAAATAAACACACGTTCAGTGCAATATGTTGCCGTCTCATCCAGTCACACCCCCGCCCCCCCCCTTTTTTTTGTGCTTTTTTTTTTCCTAAATTTAAAGCAAATTTTTAAGCTTCAACTCAATTCCAGTATTTATTTACTTAGTTGTTCTAGACTCGGTTAGCAATCATCTCACACACTTCAAACTTAAACAATGTCTCCAGTGTGAATGTTTGGCGTTAGTTTGCTTTTCTCAGCTATTTTGTGTGTGTGTGTGTGTGTGTGTGTGTGTGTGTGTGTGTGTGTGTGTGAGCGAGAGAGCGAGCTCGAATGTAACACTATATCTCAGATTAAACAATCCACAACTCCAGCCCTGTTTGTGTTCAAACATTTACTTTTAAAGGATTACAGTTTTGGGCGCCAGATCCCGAACGCAGAGACACAAAGGCGGCGGTGCGCTTCAGCACTCACTTTCTGTAACTTGACAGTCTCTCTTTCTCACACTCACACACACACACACACACACACACACTAATTTCCTCACTTTTGCTCACTAGTGCTTATTCCCCCCCCGATCCTTCAGACATCCCTCTCTGACTTTATCTTTGTATGTAGTTGAGGAAAAACTCAATAGATCATAATTATACATATCTATAATTATATGGACTTGTGTACAATCCTAAGCTTCATTATTGTGTCCTCGCTTTTCCACCCACTTCCCCCCCAAAAAAAGGTTTGATTTAAGAGTTTGAGAGGTTGTAAATCTATTGTGGTGAACCACATAGTGTCTGGAGGGTCTCCAGTGAGTACACACACACACGCACGTCTTAAGTCGCTTAAGGTGCAATAAGTAGACGCTCCTGACACCCCAAACAGAGGGGGGGTGCACAGGGGGCAGTGTCTCAGGCAAATTTAGTTAATTACACCCGGCTCATCAGTGCTTATTAAGCTGCTTAACAGAGTGCAGCAGGGAGGTGAGGGGTCCGCGCCCTTGCTGCAGTGGGTGGCACTCAAGCCCGTGGGAATAGGAAAGAAATATGCTCAAATCTGCCCTTAAGCACGGCTTTGAGCGCTCTGAGGTTTGACCCCCAAACTGAACTGTGTGTGTGCGTGCGCGCAAGCAGCCATCGGGGGGGGAAAAAGGCTGCTGCTGTTTGAATTGGGATGAAATGTATTTGATTCTAAAAGAAGGTTTCAATTTAATTTAATTTTTTTCCAGATTAATTTTAACAGCATTTATAGTGTAGGTGTTTTTCAGTATTTGTTTGTTTGTTTGTGCACAAAGTCATTGTAAAGAGCTGCCTAGGCTTTATTAATTAAGTTGAATTGGATTTGATTCCTAAAAACTTTGATTCTTTTTACTTTTATCTTAACAGCATTTGCAATTGTGTTTTTGTTTATGTATTTGTAGATGCTGCTGCTGTCTGAATTGAGATTAGATTTAATACTTAAAATAAAATTAAAATCTTTAACAGCATCCATAGCAAATGTTTTTTTTTATTATTATTATTATTATTTTAAATTTTGAAGCCAAACGTCCCCCAGATGTTCATTCAGTGGTATTGGTATAAGTAGGTTTCATGTCTTAATACATTTTAGTACATCTTTTTATACTTTAAGAAACTTTGCTGTTCTGGCACTGGAGTGGTGGACCTCCTTTAGAACATTGAGGCTTTTAAACGAAGGGGTGAAGACCTACCTCTTTTTTTTTTATGTATTTGTGTTGAAATACTAATTGTGCTATAATTCCTGTCAACAGGGTTTTAGGCTGATAGTATCCTAAGTTTGCAACCTATTGAACCAGTGTTTAAGGCATCAGCTAAATGCCATACCATGTAAAACAGTAGTAAGTAAGTAAAAAAAAAAAAAAGTATATTTTCTGGTGCAATCACCCACACACAAATAGATACAGTTAAATAAAAAAAAAAAAACTTTTTTTTTTTTTACATCTTGAATCCCTTTTCCTTTCTCCCAGATTTTACTTTATTATTGATTCAGTTTATTTTAATTTTTTTCTGAATTCACTTTTGACACTACCTCTAATTAAATACTGAAATACTAATGAAATGCTCGTGCACCACTTTACAACAGTTTTTTTTTTGTTTTTTTTTTGTTTGTTTCCTTGGTGTAGTTCTCTCTTTTACCAGTCCAAAGTTCACCAGTATCATTGTTTAATGGTGGAAATGTGTATAAATATATTTACGATCAGCGCAATAAATCGTTTGTCTTAAATATCACAATCCAATTCCTACTATTTTCCTTCTGTTAGAAGGATAGATGGATGGATGGTTGGACAAACTGACTACATTGGTCATGTGACTCTTGCATTTGAGTTTATGTAGTGTCATGTGACTTTCCCCTTTCTATTAACTGCAACCTGTAAACATCTGTTTATCAACCTTTTTAAGGTAGCAGCCAGTCTACACTTCACTAACTTTTTTCTTTTTGTCTTTTTTCTTCCCCCACTCCCGGTTACTCTTCTCTCCACTGCAGCCATTCTGAACATGGATAACACCGTGGTGGACCTCGAGACGTTACAGGCTCTGTATGAGAACGTAAGCCTTCACTGCTCTACGCCTGTATTTATTTACTCCACATAAAGATTAAAAATAGTGCTTTTTTTTTTTTTTTTTTTTTTAAAGTAATGATGTATTTAACAATGAATATTTATGATCAGGGCCATTTTCATATAAAACGGATATACGTCTGGGATTTTCCTTATATTGTCACTCTGATACCCAAAGGCAATTCAGGCGTTTTCAGCACATAATCCTGTAAGTGTAGGGTGTTTGTACGGGCAGGTCTGACCAAGATTCTGAACCTAGTGTTGAAATGTGGTGAAGCAGTAGCGAGGGCCAAATTTCTCCTGTGCAGTTGACTAAATTCATACCAGCACATCGTATATGCAGAATCTTGATGTCACTTCCGGACTGGGCATCAGCAGAAATTCTGATTTTGAACACTGCTGGCAAATAAGCGATGACACGTCTTCCCTCAGACATACATGTGCACAACAGCACACAACCATGACTTTTTATAGGAATAAAACAAAAATTCGATTTAATTCTATTTGTCATTTTGTCAGTAATTACTGCGCTCTGAGTCTGCGTCAAGACAAAAAAATAAAAATAAAATAGGCCTCGTTATTGAGAAATCAGGATGTTTGGCGCACGCTTTCTGGAGGAAAAATCTGCGAAACTTCAAACAAAAAATGCATTAATATCAAACCATGCGAAAGCCGCAACAGCACAGGAATGTGTGGTGTTCCTGGGAGTTTGCCTTGTAAAAGTCTGCGCTCGGTAAGCTGACGCTGGCTCGGTAATGCAGCTTTGTCAGACTTCTCATAGCGAGCAGCCAAATGTGCTGCCGTTTACAGGAGTGTGAAAGATCACTCCACGTAAGCGACGTGTAGCTGGAACTAAGCGTGCGGTGCGAGGCCTCGGGTCGGATCCGCTGGCCGCTTCATTTCTGAAAAACGCTGCCTTCAATGGCCAAAAACGGCATCTCGAAAAAGCTTAAAGCTCTTTAACACTCGCACGTTTATTTTTTGCCCCCTCGTCAAGAATAATGTGACCGAACAGAATTAAGACGTTTGGGTCTGGACTGCCTGTGCGGTAATTCTAGAATCCAGGCCTGGTCAAGGGTATAAAAGAAAAAAACATAGGAAGACACTGGAAAAACCCAATTAGCTGTAATGCACCTAATGATCTTTTTCCTAATGCGTGATTTCAACCCTTTTTTTTTGTTTTTTTATGAGGTGCGATTTCACACAGCATGTGCGAATAAGCGATATCCATGATTTCCTTTTGCGTATTGTCTTTCCGATATTGGTCATAGCCTCCATCAAAAGCGTAAAAAAAAAAAAAGTGAGTGAGTGTGAGCAAGGCTGCTTCCCATTAGCAGTAGTTTAAGTGTTGGAGGCATTGCAGGGAGAGCAGAACGTGCCTTCGCGGACAGATGGCGGAGCGAGCTGAATGCTAATCAGCGCGTTTGATGCGGCCGTTTGAAGTGCCGTGGAAGTATGCGCCCGGCTTGATTGATGCTGCGATAGAGCTTAATGCTGCAGAGTGTTTTTCCAGAGTTTACATTCACACGTCTTTCTCCCTCGAACATGTATGCGCGCACACATATGGAGAGACGGTCATACGCAGGGGCATTGGGAGGACCTCAAAGATCTGCCAGTCAAAAAACGTGCAACTTGAACACGTTCGTCTTGTTGCACTGAGTGTTTTTTTTTGTCTCCCCACTTTGATCACCTTTCAGTTTGAAGGCCGTTTCGAGGCTCTGGACGGTGTGTCTTGCTGACGGGACAGTGTTTGATGTCAGAGTGGAATGTTTACAGAGGTGTTTACTTTCTCTCGTTGAGTCTGGAGAAGCTCCTCCATCCCAGTGCGCTGGAGTGTCCACCACTTAACATGATCGATTGGGGTTTTTTTCGCTTCTGATGCAGGCATCGGTATCAGTCACTGACGCGATGCTGTGGCTCCTCCTGCTTCACTCGGGTTCGAATTGAATATTTAGGGCTCAACTCGTACCTACGTGTTCACTGACAGTAAATAAAAACAGGCAGCCCGAGCATGTGCCCAGTCCTAACAGTCCTTTTGCATCTTTAAAGGAACAGTTCATTAAATATTGCAGTAATAGTAAATATTCAATAAGAGACATTTGGTTTCTTAAATCTATTTTTTTATTAACGGTGGACTGATGTGGGTTTTTCCTCTGTGCGATATTGTTGCCGATATTTAGAAAGCAGTGCAGCGATTAACCCGAGTTAATCAAAAAGATGTTTCAGAAAATTGTTTAAATTAAACATATATTGAAAAACACAAGCCTCTCCAATCAGTGCACTTGGTTCGGTGTGTCCGATGCATCTCCCTGATCAGCCTAATTAGCAGCACGAGCGGCCGATGCCGAAGAAGTAATGCCAAAAATCGTCCCGATTAATCTGTCGACCTCTATTATTAATTAGGTGTTTAATACAGGAAGCGGTAGCTTAGTGTTTAATGCATTGGACTTTGGATCTGCCGCCAAGCTGCCATGACCTCGTAGCTGCTCAGTTGTATGAATGAGGAAAACGGAAGCTGCCGTGAATGAAATAGTTTATTGTTGCAAATGAATCGATCATAAAAGCACAAAGAGAGAAATTGTTAAATGCCTTTGTGTTACAGATGTCAATGTTCTCCACTATCCTAGTCTGTAGGATTGATTCAGGTTTATTTTTTAGAGCACTTTTAACAATGCATATTTTGTCCCAAAGCAGCTTTTCAGAGAGCGAGAGAGGAGATGTAGACTTGGAGCATATACGTTTAGTGCCTGTAAGTTTGTCCCTAAAGACTGAGACAGTGGGAACTGGCAGAGAAGAACTGAGAGGGTATGAGGAAGAAACCTTAAAAAGGAAAAAGACTCAAAATGTAAATTGTCCTTATCTGCGTGTAGGGTTCCGAAAGGGGTGGAAAATGTCTGATAAATTTCCAGAAACTTTCCGTGGGAAATTTTTAAAAAAGTTGGAAACTTTCAACTTACCTGGAATTTATAAGAATTATTTTTTAAATGTAATTATATAAAGTAAGCAATTACGCATACAGAGCTCTCGTGAATCTCGTCATGATCTGCGTCTCGAATTAAAAACGGTTACTTCAGTCATAAATATTTCTTAATGTAGAAAATCTAGATCTTATTCTAAAAGTACACGCACTATACTCGCACTGCAGGAGAAGTGTGTCTTTAGTCCTCCAAGTCAAGTCCGATTGTCTACGTTGAAGATAATAATACATGTCTGGAGCAATGCTGTTTCCTGAGGGGTCGATGATCTTTCTAAAATAAGTGACAGAAGAAAGGATGAATGAAGCGATAGATAAATAGCTGGAAACTTAGCTGCCTTCGCGTCTGTCCACAGTTTGTTTTGGAAAACGATCCTTTGTCAGCATGTGGACCACAGCAATGCCTATATCCCCTCTCATCTGCTGCTCAGTCGACTGGCTCTGTGACTCTGTTTCTTAACCCCACATTTTCCATAATTCTGGGCCTCGACCACATTTTTCTGTCATGTTATAGGACGCGCAGTCGAGGAAATGCTTCAGACCATGTGGTTTTTCTTTCGGCTTTATAGGGTTTTGGGGTTTTCCTGCAGGCTTGTTTTTTTTTTTTTGCAGACCTACAAAGTCAACAAAGTGCTGCATTTTCTTGCTTTTGAACGACATCGTGTTCTGGGCAGAACAGAACAATAGCGGTCGTAAAAAAATGTATGCCGTTTTCCCGCTCGTGTTTAGAGACACGGAATGTTAATCGCCACGCGTCACATGCTTGAGTGTTCACCTGAGCATCGTTATTGACCATCAGGTTTATTTATGTATTGCCATAGATGCTGAAATAAGTTGAGGTCTTTTAATGGACAGAAATTGGACCTAAAGCAGAAATGTATAGAACACAATATTACATATGTTGTTTCTGGAACCAGCAATTTGGTGATTTTTTTTTTTTTTTTCTTTTTTTTTCTGCCAAATCAGATCTAAATCTGAGAGTTGTTCTACAGAATGTCTGATTAAACTGACTGCTTATACAATATTTCTTTGGCACACCACCCAATGTGCTGTTTTGATTGGGCAGGTGGTTGTAAAGCAGCTTCCGTACGTTAGTGGGTTTTTATAAAAACGGACGCTAGTCTGCCAAATCAGATCTAAATCTGAGAGTTGTTCTACAGAATGTCAGGTTAAACTGACTGCTTATACAATATTTCTTTGGCACACCACCCAATGTGCTGTTTTGATTGGGCAGGTGGTTGTAAAGCAGCTTCCGTACGTTAGTGGGTTTTTATAAAAACGGACGCTAGCATGGCGGTACTATCCACAGTGTTGGGTTGCTAGTGTTGGGTCGCTAGTGTGTCCCGTTACAGATTAACAGGGTTGCAGTCTCAGTCAAGAGACCGTTAATCAAGACGGCAGACCACAGTGTGCATGGAACAGTGCGTGAAACTCGTGGATATCTCCAGAAGACGCAACAATGTTACAACGATTGCTGTACATCCGTCTGGGATGATCCCAGTCATGGTGGTCCCCAGCCCACAGCAGTTATTCCCATGAACGTCGTGTGGAACGCGTGATCCTGAATAATCGAGTTCCTCAGAGAGCAGCATTTCAGCACCGATGGCTAAAAATAAGTGAAGCAGGCTGTCCTAGAATGTTCCGGCGTACTGCCGAATTTTTCCATGCCAAATCTTTCCAGGTGTAAGTTAAGCGCTGGGATGAGAGTATAAATGTAGTGTACAGGAGAATGTCACAAAATAGGTGCAATTTCCACACAACAATTTTTATTTTATAAACGCAAAAATCCCAGTCAAGGATTGTATTTATTTATTTATTTTTTGGGTATGATTATTTAATTGTATGCATTGCTGTTGAAGAAGATACTTTCTGAAACAGATGGTAAGAGCTGGACTGTATTCTGTGACTAATGAGTCTGTGTCCGTTCTGATTGTACGGCTGTTTTAGAGAGCACAATCAGACGAGGTGGAGAAGATCGAAAAGCACATCAAATCATCTAAGGAAAAGGAGGGAGCCAAACCTTTGGACAAACCTGAACAGTAAGAAATGTCTCTCTTGCCCTGTCTCACATCTATTTATTTGTCAATCTGTCTTGTTTTTTTTTTTTTTTTTTTTTTTTTTTTTTTTACATCTCACACACTTATGTCTGTCAGCTCATATGTCTTACTGTCACGCTCTGTCTGCCTCAGTCTCTCATTTTGTGTTGTAACCATAAACTATTTTTTTCCCGCCATGTTTGTTTTTTGTGATTTTTGATGTTTGGTGGTTTGTTTTTTGGTCCCCTTTTACTGAATACCCTCATGTCTTGATTTCTTTACAGGTTCTTGTTCCAGCTCTTCCAAATTCCCGAGTTCTCAGGAAGGGTCTTTTGTATTCTGTTTCAGTCTCTGCCTCAGTCTCTCATTTTGTGTTGTAACCATAAACCATTTTTTTCTCGCCATGTTTGTTTTTTGTGATTTTTGATGTTTGGTGGTTTGTTTTTTGGTCCCCTTTTACTGAATACCCTCATGTCTTGATTTCTTTACAGGTTCTTGTTCCAGCTCTTCCAAATTCCCGAGTTCTCAGGAAGGGTCTTTTGTATTCTGTTTCAGTCCACATTTTCCGAATGCATCTCCTCCGTCCAGCGTAAACTGGAAATCCTTCAGAGAGTGTGTAAGGTCAGGGTGCTGCCCTCAGTCTCTGCTTATGCGCTACGATATCAGTCATTAGCAGTTATAGCTCCCGTTTCTTTTACGCTACAGATTCTGCAAAGTAGTTCCAGCGTGATGCGGATTCTGGGTCTGATTCTGGCCTTCGGGAATTTTATGAACGGAGGGAACCGAACCAGAGGACAAGCAGACGGCTTTGCTTTAGACATCCTTCCCAAGCTCAAAGATGTCAAAAGCAGCGTAAGCAGTCTCTCTTCCTCTCTCTCTCTCTCTCTCTCTTTTTCTCTCTTTCTCTCTCTTCTCTCATTCACACACTTTTTTTTCTAGCTTTGTTTTGGTGACACTGAATTATTTACTTGTTCCTCAGGACAACACCCGAAGTCTGCTGTCTTACATCGTTGCCTACCACCTGCGACACTTTGATGAGGTATCGACATTGTTCACGCTCAACAGAAACTACTGTCACGCATGAATATTGAGATGCAACATGTTTCAGAGATATGATTTTATGTCACATTTTTCTCCTGAAAATATAGTCACTGGTAGTAACTTTTTTTTTTTTCTTTTTCCTCACGACAAAATAAAAGAACCCGATCAGACGAGCGTTTTAGTACTGTATGTCGCAGGATTAACGTTGTTGTGATGTCACAAGTTTTCTAAATAATTTTAAATTGACTGGATAATGCCACAAATGGAATGTAAATTTGCATATTTCATTAGTTAACACCCATGTGACTGTTCACACGAGTGCTGAAATCTTGATCTGTGGTATTTATTAATGAGGCAATTTACTTAATCAACAAGAACACACACACATATCCCCAAACATAATTTTATTTCCCCCAGATGTTTCTTCTTTTTTTTTTTGCTGTTTCACATTCATTATAGAGAACCAGAATGATAGTTGTTTAGGGTTTAATCTTTCTCTTGTGTGTCTGTTCACACTTGTGTTAATAGAATGGGTGTAACGGTATTAGAAATTATTTTTGCCACATCGTCACATTTTTCTCCTGAAAATATAGTCAGTGGTAGTAACTTTTTTCTTTTTTCTTTTTCCTCACGACAAAATAAAAGAACCCGATCAGACGAGCGTTTTAGTACTGTATGTCGCAGGATTAACGTTGTTGTGATGTCACAAGTTTTCTAAATAATTTTAAATTGACTGGATAAGGGCCTCTGCAAAATGCCACAAATGGAATGTAAATTTGCATATTTCATTAGTTAACACCCATGTGACTGTTCACACGAGTGCTGAAATCTTGATCTGTGGTATTTATTAATGAGGTAATTTACTTAATCAACAAGAACACACACACATATCCCCAAACATCATTTTATTTCCCCCAGATGTTTCTTCTTTTTTTTTTGTTGTTTCACATTCATTATAGAGAACCAGAATGAGAGTTGTTTAGGGTTTAATCTTTCTCTTGTGTGTCTGTTCACACTTGTGTTAATAGAATGGGTGTAACGGTACACAGAATTTTAGTATGATTTAATTTCGGTAGAAATGCGAAATATAGCATTAATTGTCATTTGAAAAAAAATATTTTATTAACTTTGCTTATTATTAACGTTTGTAAACGTCAACAGTTCACATTTTCAAAACAACTTTTTAATAAAATGCCTACTTGGTAAAAAAAAATATATATATAAAAATCATAATAAAAAAATCAATGCCATACACGTTTGATAAAATAATCATTTAAATTGGCAAAAATTTAGTTAATTAAATAAATAGAAAACATTTAATTAAATAGGTTGTTTTCTAGACCCCTTTCAGGGAATACAAGAATTGCATTTGGTACACATGTGCACCGTACTGAAACGGTTTGGTACAAATACATGCACCATTACACCCTTAGTAAATGGTGTTCATGCAGAGGGTGTGTGTGTGTGAGAGAGAGGTTTTGAGCCGGTGGTGGTCACTTGCTGTCTTGTTCTCAGCCATGCAGCATTGCCTGCTCTTCTTATAATACTGTAATCTTCTGCTTTCACACAAACAGCAGCACCACTTCAAAGACTGTGAGTGTGTGTGTGTGTGTGTGTATGGTAAACTTAATACTATCTTCATGACTGTGCATGTATTTAAAGAACCTGTGTTTCACCCCCCTGCTGAGTGCCAAAACGTTTACTTTTCTTTTAAGTGCCTTGGTACATTTGTTTCTGAATCACTTGAGTGCACAAAATTAAAACACAGCATGTGGTTTTGTGTGTGTGTGTGTCAGGATGCCGGCCGGGAGACATGTGTATATCCTCTGCCCGAGCCGCACGACCTGTTCCAGGCATCTCAGATGAAGTTTGAGGATTTTACTAAAGATCTACTGAAGCTGCGAAAGGACCTGCGAGGTGAAACACATCACCTCAAATCCACCAACCAAACTATTTATTGCTCAATCGCTCACACACTTTCTACATTTAAAGTATTTCTGTATATGTATTAGGGGTGTGAATCTTCACTGGCTTCACGATTCGATTACGATTTGATATTTATTTTGTTACTGTATTTCCATTTAGGGAGACTTTAATACATTTTAAAGTTAAATGTCTTTTTTTATTTTTTTTTAATTCAACTACATTTTGTAAAATCAGACGTTCCTTTATAATTGTGTGGATAAAAACTGGTCAAACACGCAGCAAGCCACCAATCAGAGTCGAGCGCTCGCTCAGTTTGAAACGTTTTTTTATTGGCACTTGCCGTTATCTACTTATCACCAACATTCAGTTCAATGTCAGTTCAACAGCAAGCAGAACAATTAGAGAGGAATAAATGATGGAAGAAATTTGACTCGAACTCGCCACAACCCCTGAGGCTTTATTTACCATATGTATTTATTTTGAAGTAGAAACGGTTTTGGGCTCATTATATCAGTCTGTTTAACTCATTAACATCATTCTATTAATAGATTAGTGTGCTGAGAGGAGCACTGCTTCATCAACTCCCTTTACTTTAACTGAGACAATGTCCATTGTGAAAAGTGCTATAGAAATAAACATGAACTTAAGCAAAAAATTATAATAATATTGTAGCCATAATAAATCATAATACTTTGGATACTTGAGTAAATTTAAAGGCAAATGTATGTTTTACTTTTTCTTAAGTGAAAGTTTAATGGAAATACTTTTATGCAGTAATATTTTAAAGTGTTTCTCTATTTTAACTCATGTCCATGGTTTACATTATATTTAAATTGTTTTAAGGATCGGCTCTGAGCCCTTTCCTGTTTGCAGTGGTGATGGACAGGTTGATGGACGAGGTCAGACAGGAGTCTTTGTGGACTTTTGATATTTGCAGATGATATTGTGATTTGTGGTGAGAGTATGGAGTAGGTGGAGAAGAGCCTGGAGAGGTGGAGGTACACGCTGGAGAGAAGAGGAATGAAAGTCAGTAGGAGTAAGACAGAGTACATGTGTGTGAATGAAAGGGAGGGCAGTGGAGTGGTGCGGTTGCAGGGAGAAGGTGGAGGAGTTCAGGTACCTGGGGTCAACAGTGCAAAGTAATGGAGAGTGTGTTAGAGAAGTGAAGAAAAGTGTGCGGGCAGGGTGGAGTGGGTTGAGAAGATTGATAGCAGGAGTGATTTGTGATAGAAGAGTATCTTTTGAGAGTGAAAGGGAAAGTTTATAGGACTGTGGTGAGACCTGAGATGTTGTATGGATTAGAGACAGTGGCATTGAGTAAAAGACAGGAGGTGAAGCTGGAGGTAGCAGAGCTGAAGATGTTGAGGTTTTCTTTGGAAGTGATGACGATGGACAAGATTAGAAATGAGTTTATTAGAGGGACAGCGCCTGTAGGACGTTTCGGTGACAAGGTGAGGGAGGAGTGATTTGAGATTTGGACATGTGCAGAGGAGAGACATGTGGTATATCAGTAGGAAAATGCTGAGGATGGAGCCACCAGAAAGGAGGAAAAGAGGAAAATCAAGGAGGAGGTTTATGGATGTGGTGAAGGAACACATGCAGGTAGTGGGTTTAAAAAAGGCAGATATAGAGGACAGGGGGGTCTGAAGATCGATGATTCACTGTGGTTATGCCCGGATCTCAAATTCTAACGTACATTTTCACTCACTTTGGCGTTTCGCTTCCGACCGAATGACCTCACTGTGGCTATAATGGATTACTGTCTATTACTGCATCAATGCAGGATCGTGACGTCCGCATCATGAAGCATCGTTCTTTGTAATGGATCAGTCTCTCAACTTGATTCCGCCTTCATTTTCCACTTTTTCTCGTCTCCAGCTGCGAACGTTATGGGTTCAGCACCCCCACATATTTATTATATAACACATCGGCTTTACGGCGCTGATCATCTCAGATAAATCAGTGTTTATTTGAAGTCAATTAGAAAGTGAAAAACACCATGTCTCAAAGCTCTGAACGTCCCTGCTGTCTCAAATCGATGGCTGAGACAAATCTTAAGCGGTGTCTGCGTCATCTCTGCTCATAAAGGCTTTTACGTGTCGCAGATCTCGCCCATCCTCTGCTGGTTGCATTTAGGCTCCTTGTAGCATGATGTGAACCATCTGGCCATACAGCCCTGTTCCCCGAGTGCAATCCTGAGTGCTGATTTGAGTTTTCACTGCGGCAAGGCAATCTCCTTACCAATTATCAGAGCTGATACGACTCTCTTGTTGATCTGGTGCACTCTGGGCACACTTGCCGTGAGTTTTTAAATCTTAAAAAACCTGCTAAACGATTTTTCTCAGCATAGTTGAAATGTACTTAAGCAGTGGTATAATTAAATTGAAATTTCGATTTATTTTTATTTGTAGTGGTTTTTTTTTTTTCCAACAATGCAAATAGTTTCAAAGCACATTTACAGACAACGTGGTTATAAAATAATGTAAAAGTTTGTTCCTTAAAATTTGAAAGCGTGTCCCTAACGAGTAAACCTGTGGCTACTCCATGGAGCTACAGTACGTCTACACGTATCCAGATAGAATTGAAAACAGCGTTTTTGTCTAAAAAGGTTCGGCAATCACGCTTTTATTTTCAATCATTTCCCAAAAGTTGCTCATCCACACTGAAATGTCTGAAAATGCCTACGTCCCTGTATTGACCACTAGCAAAATGTAAGACGCTTCGGCCAGTGTCCATTCCGTACGGCGTTTATTTAATTTCCGTATCTTTAAAACGTCACACCAATGACTAAAGATGTGTATAAAGGAAAGTGGCTAGCTAATTATAACTCTAGATATGAAATGATTTCGGCACTTAATGTTCAAATTCAAATCAAGATAACAAGCTTTTTGTCATTGTCATTTAAACCACATAAAGCTGACTCTGTACACTGTGTAACGAGACAACGTTTCTCCAGAACCCTGGTGCTACAGAACACAACCCCATTGCTACATGACGCAACACAACCCAGAGCGACGCGACACAACCCAGAGCTACACAACGCTACACGACCACAACCCAGAGCTACATTGCACCACACAAAGCTACAACTCTCATGAGCCTTTAAAACATCCTCAGTTCGCCCTTGCATTGCTTCTGGAACCACGTGATACCGATCCATCTTCTTTCTCTCTGTGTTTTCTTGATCACTATAGAGAGCACAGTCTTACATCTCTTCAGAATTTCCCAAAATTCTTTGCGCTGGTGATCTGGTAAGCGTGAAGGCCGTACAATACGAGTTTCAGTATTTTTTACGTAAATACATTTTCATGAACCTGCTTGACTTGAGTTAGTGGTAGCTCAGTGGTTAATATGTTGGGATTTTGACCAAAAGGTTGTGAGATCAAATCCCAGCAACACCAAGCTGCTAATGCTGGGCCCCTGTACAAGTCCTTTAACCTTCTCATTTGTGTAAATGAGACTATTAATTGGATCTTCATCAGTGTACATTAATGGGCTAGTTTTCCTCAAGGAAAGCTCAAGGCTGCTGCACGCACAAGAAGCACCGACTTCATAAGCCATCGTTCCAAAAGACATCGTCCAGTGTCTGCAACTGGTGGCGAAGCTCTACTCACACACGAGTTTCTCCACCGGAAACCTGATTGATCTTCCACACCCACCCTACTCGAAAGATTTGCCTCCTCCCTGTTCCTGCAGATTAAGGATTCAGCTCAAATGCCGCCGGAGATCCAGCATGAATCACAGATGATGCTTGACCCGCTTCGAAAAGAAGACTTTCAGGACACGCTCCTGAAGTGGCGGGAACGCCGAGAGCGCTGTATTGCTGTGCAAGGGGTCTATTATGAAGGTGATGGCGTGTAAACGTAGATAAAGTACTTTCTTGTAAACAGAGCGAGTCTCGAAACTTTTCATACCACCTGGTATTTTATTTATTTACTCTTTCCTAATCATGAGTAAACATAATCCGTTTACCTGATAAGTGCTAATTTAGAGCTTCGGTTGGATCCGAGAGCTCGGCAGTAGATTTCACTAAGAAGAGCTCAGCCTCAGATGTCGATCTTTAGTAGAACATTCGTTTCCTTTTTTGCATTGTAATACAACATCAGAAACTTGAGCTTTTCAGAAACCTTTTCCTGACTACATCTGTCCTTTATTCAAACGTCTGCTTTGAGTTTATACACGTAGAAGTGTGAATAAATACGCTTTTACTCAATTGACATCATGGCTCACACACTTCCCCTTTTTCAGTCTCTCTCTTTCACACACATTTGCCCACTTTCTCTGGTGTGTGTGTATATATACATACACACACACACATGCACACACACGTCAGATGTGGCTCCTCTGCTATTAGCTGTAGATTCGGTCGTCTCGTTGCAGGGAAACGCCGCGTGGGTCTCTGGCAGCCGTTTGATCTCGCATTGCACCAATCAGACCCAGCAGTGCTCCTGTACTTCTGTTATGACTACCCTACCGAGAGAGAGGGAGAGTGCACTAATGGCACTAAGCGAGATAGGGAGCACAAGATTGGGGCGCCGAGAGACCGGAGGATGCAGGAAGTCGCGAATAAAGATCCGGAGGCAAAATGTTTAAAGCAGTTTGGCTTGATTTGATTTTCCATATGAGAGAGAGTGAAAGCAGGACTGTGAGGTTGGAGAAGTAAGCCATGCCTTTTGAAAATAACCACTCTCACTAATATATCTAAAGCTTCCACTTATTTTCATCAAAGAGATGTTTATAAAAATACTAATAATTTCCACTAGGTTGTAACATGCCAACCCACAGTATATTAATGAAGTCAGCGAGGCGAGATTTATTTATTTAATTTTTAAACTAGCGCTTCATTAATCCAGTTCAAGTGGATACATGTATTATATGATGTCCCATCAAAAGGATTCAAGACTAATGGTGCTAACTGGTGCTATTCCGACCAGGTGCTTTACCACGGTTGTGAACAAAGCGCAAACATATAAAATTGTGTGTAACTGGGCTAAACCGCCTCAGAGACGTCTGAAAAACGGTGATGCTGCAAAGATTCATTCAAGGTGTTTTGAGTGGAACACATGCTGTAAGAGCGGAAGAACATCACTGGAAAACGAGCTCGACCCCCGAAAGTGTTGAAAACGTTCAACTCACTAGATTTGCCCTCTTTCCGAAGATGAAGATCCAGCTCAAAGGTCGGCTTTTGACACCATTGCGGAGATCGTCAAAGAAGACTTCCAGAATGCATTCCAGAAGTGGCAAGAATACCGAAATGCTTCAGGACCTGACCACACACAGGAAGGTGTGTGGTCAGCTACAATGCTAATAGCTTTACAGATGCAGCATGTGATGTCTATGATTGAAGGAAGATGATGATGATCTCCGATCTTCTAGGCCTTCCTCACTATCTGCTGTAGGGTCAAAAAAGAGTATATATAAATGTTAGCACAGATAATACACAAATTAAGAGTCACTACAGTAAAGGAAGAATAAAGTAAACATAAATCAGTTGAAGGCCATTAAAGAGATCAGTATTTCATTTCCCTGTGTAAGTGTGAACATGCAGTGTTTTGGCTCTCTTTGATTTGCTACCAAACGTGTGAGATACATCAGTACTGATGTTGAACAGTCATGGCAGGTGACCACCAAGTGCATTTTAGAGACTTGGGAAAGCCTCAGAATATCAATCAATGAGTGAGAAAATGATCTTCGTTCCTTAAAAGTCCATCATGAATATTATTAATGAAGTGCTTAAGCCTTGAATCACTGGTCAAATTGCTTGGACTTTTCTACGTAAACATTGGGCCCAGCATCCGTGCTCATGTAGGTCTTTGAACGTGGGGTTTTTAAGCATGAGGTTATTTCCCAAGGTCAGCCGTTTATGGGGCTGGAAGTTGTTAACACATTTGAAATGGTTAACAGGCCCTATCCTCTTCCTTTTCTCCCTCACCATGTTTTGTGCTCTTCTCGTTCCCTCTCGAATTCCTCAATTTCTCCCCTCCCCAATCAATCAGACAGGTCAGACTCAGACAGGCTACAAAGCAAAGGTCCTGCTGGTCAAACGGCTCCTGGTCACGGCCAATCACAATCCAGGCTATTTCAGGAGGCTTTTCTCGGTAATTGGACGTGCAAATTTTGAAGCCGTTTGCAGGCTGACGAATCGGACGAACGTTCACACGACCGAAGGGGCAGGAAGGAGTTGGGTAAATATCTAGAGGCCACTGTTACTGGATTGAATTATGGCCCTTTACCTGTTAGTCGCATTGTTAATTTATGGCAGAAAAGCGCTACCAAATAATTTCCCAAACTTTCAGCACTTTCTCTGCTCCCAATTTCGAAGCCCTTGATCTGATCCGAGTGAACACGTGACCGGTGTATAGCAGGTTTTAATAAGAACCTTCGAGCTTGCCTGAGATCTATGAACATGTGATGATTAGCATTTAATAGAAGCTATTTAAACTCAACACCTCCTGTCTTGCGCTTGTATATGGTTTGATCGGTTTCTCAGTAGATGAATGTCAGCTCTCAGGGGGTTGACAAGGAGCCGCTGGAATACGCATTAGCAGCGTGACTGAACTGAAAGGGTTTGGAGGTAAACTCTGGGTTAACTGGTCTGAGATCCTGCAGAAATGCCTCGGGTACAATACGAGTTTCCTCAGAGTTTTTTCACGAGATGGGAAGACTGAAGTGGCGATACCTGTAGGACTGACGAATGAGGGAAGGATCAGAGTACCTCTTAAGGCAAACCTTATGAATAATAAACTATTAATGGCAACACATAGGGGACAGGTTGCCTCTGTGACATCAGCATGCAAAAAAAAATTTCTGGACAAAACCAAAACTAGGGACGTCCCAAGAGTACATGCATTTTGTTTTTCTTTATTTTTTCCGTAATCAGTACTTTTTCTATGTTTTCAGCATCAGAACATCAGGATATTGATATAACAAGAAATAAAAATATGATAATAATGCCTGGCTTCTTAGGACCTCTGCAGATGGATAGACCCTAAAATTGCAGTATTTTGTTAGGTGCTTATAAAAAGCTAAATATTTGTATTTATTTATTTGAACGCCTTAACAAAAAAATGTAAAGAAAAATTATTACTTTTAGCATTTTAATTACCAATACTACTTTTTATGACTGTATTGGACAGTCATGAAAAGCATGTCGTACTCTATGCATGTGTATGAGACCGAATTTTTATTCGATTTGCGGTTTGCGGTCTGTTCACGTCTTTGTACTCTTTCCTAATTGTTCTTTTTTTTTTTTTTTTTGTCCCCCTGGTCTTTTTTTTTTTTTTTTTTTTTTTTTTTTTAGGTTGATTGTACTTCCTCTGTTCTTTACATGCTGAACACAATAGGATTTTTACCCTAGAGGTTACAGCTCAGGAAATTGACTGAGGTTCACTCGTGCATATCTGAACATAATTGGTGTAATTGTGCCATGTTTGGCTTGATGATCAAAGACGGCGTTTTGGGGAAGTCGAGGCTCAGTTTGCGTTCACTTTTTTTGGCTTCCGGAAGGATTTTTGTAATCGTTGTGGACCAGTTCATTGACTGTGCAGTGTAGTTCATGACACTTTTTTTTTCTTCTTCATCCTTGTTTGGTGGTTATACCACAATTGACTGATTCCTCTATTTTTATATGATGTTTACATCTTATTTTTCCCCTCAAGTTTTCGTAGCCAAAATAATCAGCTGTTGGAACTGTTGGCTTTGGAGCCTTTTCTATAAATAGTTATTTTTCAATAGAGAAATGAATAAACCCGGTTCAAGTAATATATCACATGACTGCAGCAGGACTGTTAGAATATCTATCTTCCTGACAGTGGAGGAAAAACACTTCATCTGGTATAGAAACAATTGAGACTGGACTGAAAAACGAAGCGCTTTTTTAGAGCATGTCTAAAAAAAAAAAAGTTACAATAATAATGTGGGCTTGTTCGAAGTCTTAATTCCCTTCTGATACATTTGTTCCAATCTTTATTTCTTCAAATTTGTCTATTTATTTAGTAATGCTATTAAAAACTACTGAATAAAAGAAATAGCATTAATATTTTCTGAATTTTAAATGTCAGGCAAATCTTCATCTTGAGCTGCTTCTCAGTTCATTTTAATAACCATGTGACCCTTTTTTTCCTTCCTCTCGTTACCCAGCATGCACTGCAGAGGTGGAGAAGGTGTGTAAAGTCTCCTCTGAAGATCACCTGCAGCCCTTCAAGGACAAAATGGAAGAGTTTGTAAGCCGAGGTGAGTCACAGCGAAGGGCCGTGTGCAGTTGGAGCACTTCACTGTTTACAGGAGCCTATAAGAACATCTACAGAAGAACATTTTCATGATGAAAAATAAATGGAGGAATCAATCAGGCTGAAGAAAAGATCCACCTGAACCTGATTTCATTTCATTAAATTTTGTTCTTCTCACTTCGGGCTCCTCTGATGTGTAACAGCTAATCATCAGCCATGACCTGCAGTGTGCACATGCCCATATGTGCACTACAGATTTTTGAAGCATCCTGTTTTAAGATGTTCCGTGCACTAATATTGGCACCCTTGATTATTAACCGAAGAAGCCTATGGAAAATGTTTTTTTTCACCTTTTGATTAGGTCACCCAGGCTAAAACAAATAAATAAATATTACAATTTTTGCGCTGCAATTTAATTTTCGCTTGATTTTGTTTATTTTTATTTGCATAGCGCTTTTAACAATGAATATTGTCTCGAAGCAGCTTTACACAGATAAATCAGTAATAAAAGGATGTCCAAGTTTGTTCTTTAGAACTGTTAGTTTGTCCCTAATGAGTGAGCCAGTGGCAGCTGTGGCAAGGACAAACTGAGATGGCATGAGGAGTAAACATCGAGAGGAACCAGACTCAGAAGGGAACCCATTCACATCTGTGTCCATTCATTACAGTTAACATAGTGTGGGTTTGTGTGCAAACTGAAGACCAAAAGAAAATGAATGATTACTGCATAAATCAAATCACTGACTGTGATGTTGGAGAAAATGTTTGAGTCAGGATAGTTTGAGAACGTTCGAAATCTTTTCTCTTCTGTACTGTATTTAAACAAGGCTTACTTACGATCTCTCCAGACCAAAAAAAGTTTCTCTTGGGGAAAAAAAAATTACTAAAGATTTATTAAATGGTCTTTTAAATAGTCTTCAGTATTACATCCTTAAATGAGCACAGCATTCCCGGCTGAGCACAGCATTCCCGGCTGAGCACAGCATTCCCGGCTGAGCACAGCATTCTGGCTGAACAGTGCTGAGTCAGAAGGCAGGTTCACAGAAGACTCTTATTTTCCTTAGGGCTCAACTGATGCATGTGTGGGTGTGACTCAGCAGTGCACGGTTGTTTATTTACACAAACGCTAGCATTCGCATTCCACAGAAAAGCACCAGTTGACGATTCGAAAAGGTCTCAACGCGGAACCGTTTCAGAGATCGTGTTCCCATGATGTGACTTCCAATTGACATTCCTCAAATTCTTTACCTCACCAGTTGGAAAAAATCAGTGAGCGAGAGGGAATTAGTGTATAAATCAAAGTGACTGAGGCTTTCTGCTCGCGGCGCTGGGTGAAATCGGGTGGTCTGGCTGTGATTAGGAAGCAAAGGGATGCTGTTCCACTTAGCCAAGTCCCACTAATGTGTCATGACCCCAGAGCTCCAGCGAGCATGAGATTTTGCTAACCTCACGTCAGATTAATCCGTCCTTCTGTGACCCAGAGCTCCGAGAGCCGAGCTGAGGGTCGTCTGACCCCACCGCCACAAAAAGATGCGCGCAGCAACCTCTTAGATCAGGGGCGTCCAATCTCTTCTACAAAGGGCCGGTGTGGGTGCTGCTTTTCATTCCAACCAATCAAGGACCACACCTGATAGTCATTGAAAATCATGAGATTTAAACAGGTAGTGGTTAATTTTATTATATCTTCTCAAGGGACAATACTACAGAAATGAAACACTGTTGTCAAAATAGCCGGCAACAAAAGTAAGTACACCTTAAGTGATAACAGCTGTAGGTTGTGTAACCATGCCACAGGTCCCATTTCTCATGTTCATGTTTTTTTTGTGTATCTTGTATGAGAGCAGTTACAATTTGGTGCTTTTAGTACAATACTCCTATACTGACCACTGGATGTTCATCATGGCACCTCATGGTGAAGAACTCATGATTTTGAGAACTTTAATTGTTTCTCTCCACAAATATTGCTGAAGCTATAAGAAGGTCTGTGACACACTGAAACCGAGTTACAGTACAGTGGCCAGGGTCCTACAGAGGTTTTTTCAAGACGGGTTCCAATCGGAACAGACCTCAACAGTCCATCAAAGAAGTAGAGTCCTCAAGCTGTGGGTCAGGTGCGAAAGTTGAAATAAAAAGACACGGGAGTGCTGCAGCATTGCTTTGGAGGTTGCAGATGGTCCACTTGTGAACAGTGCTTAGACCGTATTCATACCAGAAGGAAGCCTCTTCTGAAGCGGGTCACAAGAAAGCCTGCAAACAGTTTGCTGAAGAAAATCTGTCCAAGAGCATAAATTACTAGAACTATGTCTTGCCCACAGTTAAGCATGGGGGTGGTAGCATCATGGTCTGGGGCTGCTTGAGTGCTGCTGGAACTGGGGAGCTGCAGTTTATTGAGGGAAACATGGATTCCAACATGAGGCCTTCTGAAGCAGAACATAATGCTCTTCCTTTCAGAAACTGGGCCAAACGGCAGTTTTCCAACATAACGACCCCAAACACACCGCCAAGATACCTCTCTGAGGAACGTGAACCTGATGGAGTGGCCAAGTATGTCTCCAGACCTAAACCCCATTGAGCACCTGTGAGGAATCGTCAATCGGAAGTTGGAGAAATGCAATGTGTCTAACATCCACCAGCTCTGTGATGTCATTGGAAAGGGGAATGAAAGTCAGTAGGAGTACATGTGTGTGAATGAGAGGGAGGGCAGTGGAGGGATGCACTTGCAGGGAGAATAGGTGGAGAAGGTGGAGGAGTTCAGGTATCTGGGGGGCAACAGTGCAAAGTAATGGAGAATGTGTTAGAGAAGTGAAGAAAAGAGTGCAGGCAGGGTGGAGTAGGTGGAGAAGAGTGATAGCAAGAGTGATTTGTGATAGAAGAGTATCTGTGAGAGTAAAAGTTTAGAGGACTGTGGATCTCTAATTGCTTTATTTTGTTTTTGTTTATTTTCATCTTGTGCTGTATCTCACCACAGGTTCAGAATGAAACAAACTTATCAGTGTTTTAACTAGGGGTGTATAAAAATATGGATTTTTTGATACTGTATCGATTCTGAAAAATCATACTGATCTTTACCAGTCTTATCCAAATTTACTGAGGGATCAATACTGCATTTTCTACATTTATAGAAGAAGTCCAAGACCGACTCCAAAATAGAGCATAATCAGATTTTTTTTGTTTTGTTACTTTTTTCTTTTCTTTTTTTTTTTGCAAAATATCTTTCACATGAAACGGGTGCTGAAGTTGGTGCTTTGCTGCATCATGTAGCTCATCATTTATCAGGGTGAAGGTCTCCTCTCTGTAAGCGGTACAAGTTTGACAGACTCGTGTGACCTCCCTCCGACATTGAAACAAAGCAAAACCAAATCTGCCACTTTGTCCAAATGCTTACAGACACCTTGACTCATCACACACACACTGGCCCTCGTCCCCAGACGGTGTAGAAGACTGAGGGGGGGAGGGCAGGGGTTCACGGTCTGAACTCCTCTAAACACTACCGGGCTCAATTTGTCAAAGAGCACCGAGGTCACTGACCTTCACAGGCCCCTACGCTTCATAGGAGCTATTATATACACACACTCGCGCATACAAAAGCTTGGTCAGAAAAGGCTTGCGTGGCCTTTCCTCAGCCTGGAGCAGCAAGACATGCTGGCGACGACAATTCGCCCTGTTCTCTCCCCCTGTATTGTCTTTCACATCCACTTCAAAGAGCCAGCACTCCATTTTTCACTTCGCTCTGACCATCTTTATCCTTCCTGAAGAGTTACAGACTTATTTAGCATGGAACGTCGATAAACCTCTTATACGCATCCAAACATCTTGCCCCGCTTGCTTTTTCCCCTCTTTGGTTTTTAATCCATCTTTTTTTTCTTCCTTCTTTTTTCTCCTCCTCTTTTGATTGATGGAAGAAGTCGCTGCCAAAGCAAATAAAGCCATCACGAGTGAGTTTGAAGCTCCGCAGAGACGCTCAATTACGCACTCAATCATTTCTTTTATTCCGATATTCAAAGCCGTGCTCTGTGAACTCTCGCATATGTACCACCACGATCCCCCTCAACCCCCCCTACCCTCCGCCCTTTTCTACGACGACCCTCAGGATTCACGCGACGTCTCGAGACCAGAGAAGCCTCCGCCAGGCGCCTCTGACAATCCGTTTTGAGAAAAGCCGCCGTTATTTATAATCACGGGGTAAAACGCAGACTCTGCGCTGTCATCGATTGTTATTGAGACGGGTCACGGCGCACAAGTGAAAGCAGACGCAGAGCAGCGCCTCTGTTATGTCTGCGCTCGCCTTGTGTTTCTTCTTGAAGGAAAAAAAAATCATTTTTGCATGCGTTCTTGTGTGCAAAGGATTTTTTTTATTTTTTTTTACTTTTGAAGCTTTGTGCATCCGAGCGCCTGCTGGAGGACGTCTGGCTTTTCCGTTTGCTTCCCACTGACAGGTTTTATTGTGTATTAGGACCTTTACTATGCAAGTGTGAAATTATTAAATGGAACGGATATTCTGAGGCATTATTTCATCACTTATGCTTGTTTTTATTTCCATGTTAATGATCAAACCTGCATGTTCATCAAGTCAAGTTAAGCCTGCAGGTGGTAAGAGATGATCACGAAATATCCAACAATCCCACAGTCTCTCGCTACTAAACGATTGTCTGCTGAGTCGTGATTTTCTTTAGTCATTTTTTTCTCAAGTATCCATCTCCAACACAACCGGTCCCACATGCGGAAAGATGAAGCGAAAGGCTTTAGTGTCAGAAGCTGTAGATCTTCGCATTTGATGTGTCTGTGAAGTCCATCTCGCTCCACTCACACTCAATGATTTGATATTCTCCAAGAGAGCAAGCTGTAGATCAGAGCAAATTTCACTTCTCCCCCTTTTTTTCCTCTCCCTTTTGTGTGCGTGTTTTATGATCCGCTAGCCATTATGACGTGCACGGGAAAAACAGAGGCGTATTTTATTTGTGTTTTTTTGATGATCAGAGATTTTAGATTTTTTTTTCTTCAACTTGAAAAGCCAGACGGTCAAAGACGCATAGTGTGTGATGTTTCTGTATGTTGTAAGAAGTCTGATGAAGGCACGATGGTCAGAATAAAAAATTCATAACGGGAAGGTTGGTAGGTTGGTAGGTCTGCTCGAGCTTCAGTTGGTAATAAAATAAAACAAAATTTCTAAACATCTGTGTATCTGTACCCTTACGACCCACTAGACCTTCTTCATCTTAAGTTTCCAATCTGATGTACCAGTGTAGATGAATTCATTGCTATAGACTCGAAGCACTTTTGTACATCGGTCTGGACGAGGGCATCTGCTAAAAGCAATAAATGTAAACCTTTTTGCCATCTTCGACTCGTGTTTGCATTCAAGCTCAAATCAGATTCCAGACCATCCAGTAGATCGAGTGTAATGATTGCTCAGATCAAAGTCTTCTATGTAGAAGAGGTTTATCGTTCTCCGAGTCTGCATCTGCACCGAACTCCTCAACCATTGGTATTGATGATGATAACAGAAACACAGGAAGTCAAAAGTAAGAGGTTTTTGCTCACATGAGGAATCGTATCGCTGTCGATCCAAAAGCTTAAAATGTAAACTGCAGCACATCTGAAATGTAGGAGAGAGAAATACGTTTCAAGGTGGTGAAAACCTGTAAATTACAAGTATGAGGTAGATGGTAATATCGTTAAACTTTTAAATGAACAATGTACAGAAAAATATTCAAACAATGAATAGTGATCAATGTTTATTGTTAGTATTGCGATTTATTGACCTTAAAATCTGATGTGGTGACGATTTATTAGAAACTTACACATTTTATAACCACGTTCTCTGTAAAGCTGCTTCAAGATAGTGTTCATCGGTAAAAGCACTAAAGAAATTAAAAATCAATTTAACATCTTTTTGATGTACATATAGTTTCCAAGTTTGCTTTGTTGCTTCGTCTGCTACATGCTGCAAATGTAAATGTAAGTGCAGTCAGTAACTGAAAGTGAAACAGCTGTGTAGTAGGTTTAAAACGGCCAAACTCTGGTTTTGAGGTGCATATATATATATATATATATAGTGGTACAGTCAATAGTCACCGTATACAGTCAAATACGGTACATATAGTTCACTTTATTGATTTTTTTCAGTTCAGCAAATCACAACGCATGGTCCTTCCACAAACAGGCCTTTGTAGTGCAAAGAAAAAAAGATAAAATAAAACCAGATGTTCTTTTCCTGTTGTGTCTCCAGGAAGATGCAGCTCTACCTCTGCCATGTCAATCTGTATTCTATGTGACACTCGGGACACGCCTCGGTCTTTGCAGTGCTGCGATACGTCGTATTTGCGTAGTAGCAGTGCCGAGAGAACGCACACGAGAAACAGTTTATTGAGTAGAAAACAATCAAATATAGTTTATAAATTATTGGTCACTTTCTAAATAATTGTAGCAATTCTAAAAAAAAATTATATATAAATAAATCGGTATCGTATCACAATACAAATGCCAACCTGTGTGTGTGTGTGTGTGTGTGTATATATATATATATTTCCAATACAGTAAAGCAGAGCAGTTTGGCTACACACACTCTGGCATCTCCTCTATGTATCCGAGCTTGTGTTACGAGTCAGACGCCTGGGGAAAACGCTGGTGTAAACCCTTGATGAAGTGAAAGGCGTCTGCACACACTGAAGCGCGAGTCCCAGCCAAGCTTTCTGTCCCTGTGTGCAACCAGCATCCGTCACACTGCATATCTTTAATATCCACATTAATGAAATATTAGGACGTGCACACAGGCTCATATACTCACACTTTTTTTTTTTTCTTTTCTCTTTCATTGTCAGCACATCTGTTCCATATTTGTAAAATAACTGCATTGGTTAATGCTTAAATGTTGTTTGTTTTAGTTTTTTTTTTTTAAGTGCTCATATTTGTTTCCTCTCTGTTTTGCAGCTAAACAAGAACTGGAGGCCCAGGAAACCCAGCTAAAAGAAACCCACACATCGTAAGGAGCCTTTCAGTCTGTGTTTGTATGTTCTGAGTCAGCCTCACATCACTGATGATATGAGTCAACAGTGAAGGTGTTGGCGTTTCTTTGATGAATCATATACAAATGTGTTCAATTTATTACTGTGCCAAATAATTTGAGAAGTAACACCAAAATCTTCCAGCTTGTAAAAGTAGAATAGGAGGACCGTTAGGAAAATGACACGCACACAGTTTGACGCCTGTTTTTATGGAGATTCGTTCTCATCCAGTTACAAGTGTGTTAGTAAATTCAGGCGAGGAGGTCTGGAGTGCAATCAGCTTTCCTTTTTAGTGTTCAGTAACTCTGAGGGTCAAAGCTCTTTAGCAGGAGATCTTCGAATCCAACCCATGAAAGCTTCTTCATTTTTGTGCGTAGCAGCATTGTCATGCCGGATTCAATTTGGGTCTCCTAGTTGAAATAAAACACAACAAGGGGAAGAACCTTATACAGCTGAAAAAAGTCAGGTGTTCCAATACTTTTGTCCATATAATATATGTATACTAGTGAGGTCAGGCACTGATGTTGAGTGCGGTCAATGATGCATTCGATGTGTAATATTTAGTCGAAAACATAAAGATGAGCTACAAAAAAATGACAGTGAAGTAAAAGCTAAACTGCCAAAGGTCATCTCTTCAACAGTCCAAAGTTTTTCTGGTTATTTATTTGTTTAATTATATTCTTCTTTAAAGCGCAAGATCGCGAGTAATCGAAGCGTTTCGATTCTGCTTATTGTCAGTTTACTTCTTATGTCATTCTGAAGATTTTCCCTGCTGTTGTCATCTCTGGCTTGTTTATTAGGGATCTAACTTGACATCCGGGTTTTTATAAAGTCGCTCTGCGACTATTTCTATTGCGAACAGCACTATCCAGATATAATGGCATTGAAATAGTTTAGTTTTTTGCTCTATGACTATGAGGAATAGATCAATTCTGCCTCCATATGCGTCTTCTGCAAGTACAACTCCTTTGTGAGGCCAGTCGATGTGGTTTAGCAGCTCCAGGAGATATAAAAATAATTTCTGTTTTCTAAAGCAAGTCCCATCGACTGCATTACCTCATTGTTGTTGAAATGCACACGGTAACAACATAAGGTCTGTGTTGCTATATATATTAAAGAACAACAGGTTGCCCACATAATGTGGGTTGTTCAGGTTGTAAATTTGGCTTTCTGGTATGAAGTTGAAGCTCGGATTCACAGACAGTATAAACATGTCTATAGACGGAGTTTAACCAGAGAAAACATTGAGTCAATGTAAAGCTGCACATACCCACACGTTTTATGGGCCATTAGAATAAACTCAGTAAAACGTCAGGTAGGTCCGGCGCTGACCGACATGACCTCATCTCGCCATCCCGCGCCGTCTGTTTATCCGCGTTGGAACCCGACGTATCTCCAGCCAAGAGTTTTGGGCTCACAGATGGCGAAGGCAGCACAGCCTCCATCCTCCACAGCAACAGTTCCTCACATTTTCCTAAAGACAAATTAGTTTAAATTTACTTAAAGCTTTCTGATTATACTGCAATTCTGTGGAGAAAAGCTGTAGCTGTAGGGCGGCCCTGTGGAGAAGTAGCAAGGCGACGTGCTAAGGAGTCGTGCTGTAATGTTTGGGGCAACACATGATCTATGAAATTTGACGTGTAGTCAAAACACCAGAGTGGCGGTAATTAAGTTACAGACCAAAAAATAAAAAAAAAGAAGGCCGCTCACATGGCTCTGAAATGCGCCTCAGGTTTCACTGGAGTTTATTCCGAATTTGAGACTTGAACAGTGGCTTGTATGGTGAACAGCGGGGTTTGGGTTCAGGGTGGCAGTAAAAGAAAAAGACTCATAAATGTCTCATCAGATATATTTACAGGAAATAAGCACTAAAGGACCAGCTACAGGTCTGGATTGCTTTGCAAAGTCATGTCCGAAAAGTGTATTATACGACAAGGTATCATTACTGTTATCAAGACTTGTAGTTTAAAAGTAACTCATCTTTTTACAGTGTATATTTAAAGCCTGGATTCTGTCACATTCCTCGAAATGGAATGACTGCTGCTTTTGATTCAATGTTAAACGAGTGCACATTGTGGTGCCTTATTTTGTTTGCAGTCTAATTGTATTTCTATTTCGCATTCCTGGCTATCATAAGTTAAGCCTTCTTCACTTCCCATGCTGGTTGTGAAACAAACCAAACGGGAATTCGTTTACGCTCTTCGAACAGAAGAATATGGACAATATGGAATCAAAGTATGTTGGGATTATTTTATATATGAAATGGAGATCTTGCAGAATATTTCTATGAAGTAACAGAAAAACCTCGTTCAAATGCATTTTGATTTTATTTCAGCTCTTATTCTATGAATCACATCAGATGGAACACATTAACTTTATTTTTTTTTTTAGAACTGTTTTAATGTATACAATCCATATAATTTACAATATTTATTAATAATTTATTGTGTGTATGTATATATGTATTTGTGTGTGTATAATATGCACATAAATATTTAATTCAGTTTATTAATCAGTGGAGTTAATTCACTTCAATACATGTTTTATCTCGGGCATCAACATTCATATCAGAAATGGATAAAAACTTATTACATTTAAAAAGGCTATAGAAAGTCTTAGATCAGAATCAGGTTTATTGGCTAAGTGTGTTGACACACAAGGAATTTGGTTCCAGCTGTTTGTGTGTGTATATATGTATAAAATATATATATAATGCAAAATATTTGTGTGTATATATATATATATCTATAGGCATTAATGTATAAATAAATATAAAAGTCTGCAATTTGTATCACATTATTATAATACTTTCTTCTCCCTACTCTATTTCACTTTTTAACTATTTTTCCCCATCAGGTTTTTGGAGTTGAGCCTGTTCTTCTCTGTGAAGCCCAAGAGTGGCGAGAAAGAGGTTTCGCCCAACACGTTCTTCTCAGTGTGGCACGAGTTCTCCACCGATTTCAAAGACCTGTGGAAGAAGGAGAACAAGGTGATCCTGCAGGAAAGGTGAGCGAACTCTCCTAGTGGAATAGAAGTGGCAGAGAATCTGTTTAGTCCTTTTTTTGCCGTTTAGTCCAGGATCTGGAGCGGTCATAAGCGTTAATCTCTCAGGAATGGCAAAAAAAAAAATGGTACACACAACAGGAGCCCGTAAGGCTGCGTTTACCGTCGTAATGCTGGTCCCATTTTGAGGTGCGTCCCTGCTGGTTCATCGGGTTTTAGGCGGATTTTGAAAGTGTTTTATACAATAGTCCTTTTCACAACATGGCTCTGTGAACATTTCTGTTTCTGTGTAAGAAGTAGCAGGATGGAGGAGGAGGGGTGAAGGTGTGTTGGCAGAGCTGTGATGGAGTGCTCCGTTACTTTATACTCTTCTTCACGCTCGTCAGCCTTTTGTTTGCAGTAAGATTTACATTTCTGAGGTGAGAGATGGGGAGGGTCTCGTCTCGCTCTCTCCCATGGGGATCGCTGAAGGGGTTTAGATCAGAAAACAGCTCGGGGTCAAATTTGTTGCAGCTCACACCCGTTCCGGTCCGAGTGATGGACGCCGGCTTTGTAGTGACAGCCGCAAGTGGCCTCCGCAGCATTCCACGCGTTAGAGAGTCCGTCACGGAAATGAATCTTCACCGCCAGCCCACACGTACGATTTAAAACAACTTGTATTTTTGGTTTCTTTCACTGCACAGCCTGTGTAAAGTATCCGATCGACCAAGAATTACATTTATACGTTTCCTCTTACGCCAAATGTTATCTATCAACCACGATTTATTTCCTCCTTATACTTATGTTGCTCAAGCAGTGGAAACATATGAAACCCCAGTTCAGCATTGTGCAAAGTCATACCTCAGTCATCACACGTTCATGTTAATACATAACTTACATTATTTCTGTTTTATTTATTATCTGATTCTGAACGAAGTTTTATTTTGGAAAATGACCAGATTCTCTCCACCACTCTTGATGCATGTCATGATGCCTCGGTCACATGTTTTACCTTCATCCACTACCTTCTTAAAGGGGCTCCGGCCGCTAACACATAATACATTACTGCTAAATTTAAACCCCCAAGCGAACAAAATGTACAAAAAATCATTTTATCATATTATTTTGTTGTATTTATCCGCCACACCTGGTGTGAAAATATTGTCTGACATTAATCCGGTCCATGGTGCAAAAAACGTTGCAAGTTGAAGATTTACCAGGAATTTAAAGAAATGTGTTGGAATTAATAATAAATGTGTAATTGTATATAAAATCATCAAAGATGATCCTGCAAGATTTCTATTTAACTGCATTTAAGTGCACCGTCATTGGCTAACCTGCAATTTTGTAAATGCTCGGTTTATTCCCATGAATTCCCATTCCATATATTGGAGTTTTGCAGCCCTAGAGAAGCCAAAGAATTAGGAGAAAAGTAATGGCACCCTGTAAAAGGCAGGAAATTGAGTCTGTGAAAGTACAGTAGAAGTGCTGCAGAGTCACAACTGCAATAGTAATGTAATGGTGTCATTTTTAAGAAATGCTTGTTTTTTTGTTTTTTTTTTCATCTTTGATACCTGCATTATACCTTTGGCCCTAAGGGGGTAATTCTTGGTAATTTATGGATGTTTGCTTTTTGAGCATGGTTATGGATTATTCATTTAATTAAATTTTTTTAGTTGTTTTCTTGTATTTTGTTAGTTCAGTTTGCAATATCTTTAAAACCATTTCCAAACAATTTACTAAATGATTGAGGCCTATAGTTACATAGTTTGGGTTGGTAATGTTTGTACTGTCCAAAAATAAATAAATAAATAAAGTGCTTCAACATATCTAAACAATATCAAATAATCTAAATCTTGAATGTACAGGCCTTGGGCTGGAACCGGACCATGTTCCTGACTTGAAACTCTGGTTTTTGGCCTCAGAAGGAAGTTATTCAGTTTCAAGAAGGGGCTGTTATTTTAATTTTATATTTTTTAAGCCTTTTATGCAGTAGCAGAAACCATAAAGAGCATGTGTGATGATTTGCAAATATGAGCTTCACTCGCATGGCAGCTCCAGACTTTTATGTCCAGTGGAAGGGAAGAAAAAAGAAAAACAAATTTGAGACAGCAAACACGTCTTGGCTGATTAATGGCATTTCAGCTTAAGCAGAAATGTATACATTTTATTTTTCACCAACTCGTTCCTTTAAGTTGCTTCTGTCATTGGCGATACTTTTACAGTGCTTGGCCCCCTGTTAATGTCAGCACTGGTCCATTTCTCCTGCACCGTCTGACATACCTGCCTAACCCCAAAGCTCTCGGGTTTATTTTTCTTGTCTAACGGCTGTAACTGTGGTCCGTATAAAGAGATCCACTCCTCACAGGCCCGACCCGGCACAACCCACCTGCATACGCACCTCTGCTTTTCCCCAAAAACTACTGCCATGTGTTTAATATTATATCATATCTGCTGTCTTCATTGAAATGCGGGGAGCTTGTGAAATGACCCGGGAATTATTTTTCTAACCCCCGATAATGAAAAGAAGACTTGATTCGATACAGTTAGCTTCAAGTGGTTTCGATGAGGTTTCGTGATAAGGCCGAAAGTTCAACAGGTACAAATTAGGCCGGTCTGCAAAACAGAGAGGAGCACAGAGGCTCCTCCATTATTCATAAGGAAGCGCAGCAGAAAGCACGAGCGGCCGTATCGGACTGTATCTGTCCCAGTATTTACAGTTCAGATCGGGTTTCTTACTTTCTCTCTCTTTCTTTCCTCTCAAAAGCCCCCTCTTTTTCTTCTGCTCTTAACTCATTCAGCATACAGGCTTTTAGACTCAAGGCTCTGACGGACTCTGCGGAAGCGGGTTCTTAAAAAAAAAATATCGCCAGGTCCGTAATTCTTTGTTTCAACTTTTGTCTTTGAACAAGCCTCCACTGAATTAATGCGAAGATCTCGGATCCCTGATCATTTCTGTTCTCTTTATCGGTGTCTGCTGTCTGCCTTGAGCTTTTTTTTTTGGTTGTTTATTTATTAATATAATAAATAAATATAAAAGCTGTATGCTGCCTACATGGCAGTCAAGACTAAGCTTTGCTGCTTGATCTCGAAAATAAAACAAGTGTACGGATTCAAAAATGGATCAAAATAGTCCTCTGCAGGGTCAAACGTCAGGGAAGATCTCCTGCTACAGAGCTCTGACCTCAACCCTTTTGAACACCTTCTAGATTAACGTGAATGCACTCCAGGCCTCCGCACTCCAGGCCTCCACACCTCACATACAACTGATTTCAGTTACACCCCTTGTGGCTGAATGAACATGGATCTCCACAAGCACACTCTAAAATCTAGTGGAACATCTTCCCATAGGAGTGGAGGTTCAAACGTAGACTAAATGTGAAATTAGATGTTCAAAAAGAACAAGATAATCGTTCCAGTTGAATCCAAGTTGAATTTCCCACCCCGGAGTTCACGCCCTACAGAGTCGTATTAAGGACTGAAAGGATCTGTGTTGCCTTTGGCAGGATTCTTCAGTTGCAGCTATTGTCCCCGTGACACTTTTCTTCCTGAATAGTGTCGCTTAGCAGAGCTGCATGCGCGATGTGCTCGTGAATGATTTATGAGCCGATCACAGCCAGCGGGAAAGAGCACTCGTCCTCTTTCAGCGTGTTCGTTCTCCCGTCTGCGCTGCACGCCACTCCTCTGCGATAAGGTGCCACTTTGCTGAACAGAGCGCCTCTATCAGACGGGGCGAAGTGACAGCTTTTGACTCTTTAAGTGCGCCTCTCTCAATAGCCCCCCTGAGCACCGAGACATTAGATAGATTAGTTCCCACCGGCAGACGCGGCAGTGTTGCCTTTCTCCTGACATTTGCTGCCCCTCTTAATCAGGAGATCTGTCTCTAAAGTGTTTGTCTTCGCTCTCCAATGGCACCTAAAGCCCCAAAGAATTTCCCCCCCTGTGTCACTCAGCCCCAATTTGTCATGAATCGTCGTTGTTGCTCTCTTCAGTAGAAAAGGGGGGCGTTAAAAGGCGTCTGTGCCCCGAAATCCAGAGATACACCAGTTCTATTTTATTTATTGTTCTTCTTGTCCATGCTTTTTTATATAAATATATATTTATATTCCATTATCTTCATTGTCTTCTATTTATCATACTTCAGTTCTCTCTATATAAGAGACGCGCTCGAATAGCTTGTGTGTGTGTGTGTGTGTGTGTATAAGTTGACCCCAGTCTCAGGAGGGAGCTCAGATGTTTATTTGTTTCTCTAACCCTCCGTCTGCTTAAAGGCTCGACCAAACACAGGCTTAAGTGGAACAGCCTCGAGCAGTAAGATACTCTACTTTCTCCTCAAAACAGCACTCAGCTAAAGTGGACATCACTCGCCGACATCGTTAAAGAGTCCAGTTTCCCCACCGAGCTTCACCCTGGTGCGCTTCACACTGGGAACGCAACATTCACGCCGAACGAAGTACACCATAGACTAGAAAGCGGCCTGCGTTTAGTTCCGAATGTGAACATGGCGTCAGGGTTAAGTGCGTTTCTCTCCGTTATAGCACTTTATTATAAGGGTAAAATATTGAAGAGCCAGAGAAGCACTTTCAGAGCTGGAGATTACAGTGTTAGACTTTGACCTGTGCTGTCTCTCATTTCTGGTGAACTCACTAAAGCTTGCTAGTAGGAATGTGGAGCTCTGTGCCACTCCGTCAGAATAACTGCAGCGTTTGTGCAGATGAAAAACAGCAAGTGTTTAAATAAGACTAGTATAGATTGGACGTAGTGTCTGTAACTTACACCTTTACCTGTAGACTGACCAGCTGCATCTTAATGACAAAGTTTAAACTTGGATTCAAGTGTAGCCAGAAAAATCCAACCAAATTGTGTTTTATATAGAATGCAGTTCCCAGTGGTGGATGTACACAAGCCATGTAGTTGAGTTGAAGTAGAGATACAGTATGTAAAGTATTATCCCCGTAAAAGTGCTCACTTTAAACTCTTAAGGATCCAAAATACTATGATATATTACAATAATCTATTAATAGAATGATATTAAGGAGTTGAACACTGATATCTATTTAAATTATTAATTTAAACATAAAAAATTAATCGTATGAATGAGGCCACGGGTGGTGTTGCGAGTTTGAGTCAGGAGTTTCTTCCATCATTTATTCCTCTCAAAACGTCCTGCTTGCTGTTGAACTGATGCTGAATTGTATTTTGGGAGGAACTGGGAGCAACGGATTTCAAGTGAAGTTGAAGTAAAAGTCTTCCCAAATGGAAATAATTCAGTAAAGTACAGATACACAAAAAAAGCTACTCAAGTGCAGTAAATACAATTAATTCCTTACTGACCACCACTGCTCAGTTACAGAGCCACTGTATACTGTATACCATGCAAATGGGAAGGCTGTAACTCAGTGGTTCTCTAAAGCCCTTGAAGGTATCCTAAATTACAGGAAATTTTTGTGCATTAATTTGAATAAAAGAAGGGCTAAGTATAGATTTGATGAATTTCTTGACCTTTTGTGAGAATCTGTACCAAGTCTCTCACCATCCTGAATTTTACATTTTTTCCCCCTCCTCTCATGAAGTAACAAATCATTCAGTTTATCATGTTGGAAACGCCCAAAATATTTCATTATACTGTTACAAGATGCTGACAGTGGAGACTCCCAACACTGCTAAATAATCTGTATTAATTGAAACCATAATCTACAGTATTTTCTGGACTATAAGACGCTATATTTTTTCTCCACGCTTTGAACGCTGCAGCATAAACAATGAAGCGGCTTATTTATGGATTTTTCCTGTTTTTTTTCCGGTTTCACAAACTTCAAGCCAAAAAACTGAGCCCCAAGTGAACCAATGAGACTCTTTATATTAAATCAGATGCGCTCCCACTGAATCAGGCTGCACCACATCATAAATATGGATGAGGTTCCTCTGACGTTTGAACTGCTGCTCACTCGGACTGTCTACAGTAAATGTGAATCATTCATCACGTTGAAAACAACCGGGCATGAAAACACACTTCACCTGTGTTCTGAGCTGCTCGGCATCGGGTAAAAAAGATTCACCAATGGTGATTTTTAAACCCACGACGATGCCAAAAGATAAACTCTTAAGAGAAATAGTTGTGAAAGGATGGAGGAAGACAGTAAACGACTTTCTTGGTAGGCTACTGTTTAGATACAAGCAGTGTAACAGACACTTTCTTTCATTAAAGCCTGTGTAAAGTTCATTAGTTTCAGTGTAGCGGCTTATACACAGGTGCGGCTTATTTATGTTCAAAATACAAATCTTTCTAAAATTCAGTGGGTGCGGCTTATATTTGGGTGCGTTTAATAGTCCGGAAATTACGGTAATATCTTGCTTCTAGATGTACTGAGAGATCTGATCTTAAGTTCCTCAGCACAGATTTGGGTTTGAAATAAACATATGCGGGTTCCTTGGGTCCGTTAATCGATCACCACCTTAAACCCTGTTGTACCTCAGGATGCTTTCAGAGCAACACTAAATGTGTCCCGAGTCAGTTAAAGGGCCTTTCTTGACTCAAGGGCCTGTTGCATTGTGATTTCACTGCATATGGGAAACACTGACTTCCATTACAAACCACTACAAAACCATAAGGAACCAATAGAAAACTGTAATGTTTCCTTTTTTTTCCGGCAGCTTTGTATCTGTGAAGCTGTTGGTGCTCTGCATCTGGGGATCAGACTTGGAGTTCCACACTTGGACCCGAGTTTGTCGAGCATGTAAATCAAATCCACATTCGTGGCAGATAAGTGGTGTCTGTCCTCTTCCTGCACTGTTTTGGTTTGTGATCCCGCTGTGAACCTTTTCAACCAAGCGATTCAAGCTCCCTTCTTCCTCTGGTGCATGTTTTGTTGTGAAAGGATGGAGGAAGACAGTGAACAATGACTTTTTTGGTAGGATACTTTTTAGATACAAGCCGTGTACCAGACACTGTCTTTCATTAAAGCCTGTGTAAAGTTTTAGTTTCAGCTTATACACAGGTGCGGCTTATTTATGTTCAAAATACAAATCGTTCTAAAATTCAGTGGGTGCGGCTTATATTTGGGTGCACTTAATAATCCGGAAATTACGGTAATATCTTGCTTCTAGATGAGAGATCTGATCTTAAGTTCCTCAGCACAGATTTGGGTTTGAAATAAACATATGCGGGTTCCTTGGGTCCGTTAATCGATCACCACCTTAAACCCTGTTGTACCTCAGGATGCTTTCAGAGCAACACTAAATGTGTCCCGAGTCAGTTAAAGGGCCTTTCTTGACTCAAGGGCCTGTTGCATTGTGATTTCACTGCATATGGGAAACACTGACTTCCATTACAAACCACTACAAAACCATAAGGAACCAATAGAAAACTGTAATGTTTCCTTTTTTTTCCGGCAGCTTTGTATCTGTGAAGCTGTTGGTGCTCTGCATCTGGGGATCAGACTTGGAGTTCCACACTTGGACCCGAGTTTGTCGAGCATGTAAATCAAATCCACATTCGTGGCAGATAAGTGGTGTCTGTCCTCTTCCTGCACTGTTTTGGTTTGTGATCCCGCTGTGAACCTTTTCAACCAAGCGATTCAAGCTCCCTTCTTCCTCTGGTGCATGTTCATTCGCTTATCCTCACTCCCTCTCTCTCCTCTAGCCATCCCCCATTCCTATCCTGGTAAGTGTCAGCCTTAGCCCCTGCTGCTTCCTTAATCATCACTGAGGGAACGCTCTGGAGTGGATGGCGACCCCGTGAAGGAGCCGCACCATATTTGGAGCTTCGGACTCGGCCCGAACTCGGGCTCCTGATCCCGACTCCTTCGATCGCACCAGGGCTCAGCGCTCACCTCACCCCCGAGGTCAGGCTCAACGCGTTCGTTAAAGGGTCTCGCCTGTGCATTTGGTGCTGTGTAGAGGAGCACAGTGTTTAAAGTAGCCAGCTACCGCTCAGGCGGATCTCTGAGCTCCGGCTGCCTTTTACAGGCTTCCCATAATTCTCAGAGGCGTAAACACTTCAGCGCACTATCATGGCCTGCACGCAGACGGGCCCCTCTCAGCCGCCAAATTTGTCTTGTCGAAAACGATCTGTTTGCTCTTAGCTTCTTTTTTCCGAACGTTCCGAGCCACGCTTCTGCTCCTGAGAGAGCTATGTCTGGGTTACGGCCTTTTCACATTCCACCAAATATGTCTTGTTTTATGAGACTCAAACACTGCAAAAGCTTTGCGACCTATTTTTCTCTTCGTAATTTTCTCTTTTTTTCTGTCTTTTTCTTGCTTTCCTGTCTTATTCCTCCTGGGCAGTGACGATGGGTTCTGCTTTAAAAAAAAAAAACATGCTGCCAGCTGCAAGTCAGAAGCTGTTAAGGAAAGTGAGCTGGTGCCAAACATTAATGATTTTAATGGGTTTGACTGTAAAGGAAACGGCTGCGGATTTTGTAGTCTGAGTACAAGTACAGAGGTTTTGTCATTTCTAATCCTAACACTTATGGTCCTTGATGAGGCTAGAGTTTCCATATGACACTAATTCACATCAAACTTGCCATTTTTTTTATGACGAACACATTTAGAAAAACATTTGCAAAAACACACACCCACCTCACCTTACTTCCCTTATCAGGATATTATGCATGAAGACAGCAGAGCGTTTTATTCCCCCTTTTTTTTCTTCTTCTGGCATCAAAGCCTGCTCCCTATAAAGCAGGCAATGTGTTAGTTACTTGCTCCCATTACTGCTGTGGTTGCCCAACACATCTCCAATTATGGTGCTGTTCAGGCTCTTTTGGCTCTTTTGAAGGTTTCGAGGTCAAGGAAATAAGAGTTGAAGTGCCTGCTATCCCACGCTAGAGCCTCGTTTGAAAGAAATGACTGAGACACCTTTAGGGTATTAGAAGTAAGAAGAAGCAGTAAATAAGCTTTTGTTTAGTCTTTTGATTCGAGAAGGTGCAGAGCCGTGGAGCATTTTCGCTAGCGGAAGCGCACAGAGAAGGGAGCGTCTGATTTAATAACCCCAGACCACACAGCCTGGGCGACGTAAAAATCTGTCGGGTCCAATTAAGTGCATTGTGGAAAAGCTGCCCCTTGTGTGTAATCACGACCTGTGGACTGCACAGAGAGAGATGATATACATACCCTGGAAACTCTGTGTTCCTGCCAAACCTCGTTAACAGCCAGTCAACGTAGCGTTTGGCGGGGGAGGAATAATAATAATAATTGGAATCATTTCTACTTGTGAAGTCTGTCCTCTTCAGTGATTACAATCGAATCATTTTTAAAGTTCACCAGAACGGTTCCGAAATGAAACGAATGAGAAAAAAAAAAACGTCCATCCCGTCTCACCTCGTCAGAGATCGATCTCGAATTGCAGGAAAGATATTGGCAGAGATAAGCGTTCATGTAAAGTTTGCCGTGTTCGTAAGGTAGCTCCTGAAGTTCAGCTGTATTTGGGGTGAGAGGAACATTTCTGAAAGATTTATCACCCATCACATTACTCTTAAGGTCAGTTCAGTGTCACGTTCCAGTGATGAGAAGACCGAATCATTTAAGCGACTCGGTTCTTTGAATCACGATTATCAAAATAAATCTTTTTAGTCATTTTATTTTTTGATCAGAAATCAAATGTTACCTTTTCCATAAACAGATCCTGAACACGTCTACTAATGCAAAATTTAAAGGTTTCAAAGATTTTGTGTGTATATATTACTACATAGCGTCTACAGGAGTCACACGACCAAAGAACGAACGACTCCGATCAGAGGAGTAGATGAGATGTATTACTGAATTCTAGTTTGAGTCATTTGTTCTTTTCTCACAACTCCAATATCCGCTATGCTGTGTGTCACACAGAAAACAGAAGAGACGTGATAGTAGGTTATGTACAGGAAAACTGTAGTCTGAGGTTGGATGGAAAACAAACAAATCACTTATTGAGGCCAAAATTGTTCTGAGTCGCATTAAAGACTCGTTCAAAATGAACAAATCATTCATGACCAACAGTCACTTTCTCATTTCAGTATTCGAGTTCAAGTGAGCATTGAGAAATAAAGTGTAGAACTGAAGGTGCTTGTGACCTGTACTTACAAAAATATTTTAGTTCTGGCTGTGTGTGTGTGTGTGTGTGTGTGTGTGTAAGAGTGAGTGCTGGCTGTTACTGTGGATTAGCTGTGGATTAGCAGCGTATCGTAACATCCACACCTTTGGTACCAGGGATTTGTTTCATGCCCCGCATAACCATCAGCCATTTTTCTGATCCCTTTGGCGCCACTGTGTGTGTGTGTGTGTGTGTGTGTGTGTGTGTGTACGCAAGAGAGATGAAGGTAAAGTAACACAGTCGGAAGAAATCTTAGTCCACTGTGTTTAATTCCATGCCACTGTTTCAGATTAAACTAACAGCAAAACTCTGAGCTCCAGTCAGGACCAGTGGTGATGCAGATCTTAACTGAAGATCACTTTAGTGTAATATTTTTCAGTTATGACCATGATCTTACAGCAGAACTCATATGATTAAATCAACCTGTCTAGCTGCCCCATGTGTGTTTTATAAATTGTATTTTACCCAATATTTATGAATTTATACACTCTATAGACAAAAGTTCTGGGACACCTGCCTGTTCATATTTACTTTTTGAACATTCAGTTTAGTCCATGAATTAGTCCTAGTTTGCTGTCATAATAACCTCCGTTCTCCTGGGAAGATCTTCCAATAGATTTTTAAGTGTGCTTGTGGAGATTTGTGCTCATTCAGCTGCAAGGGTTTAAGTACAGTCAGGTACTAAAGTAGGTGAGGTGACGAGCTCTGGGGGTACAGTCAGTGTTTACATTCATCCAAAGGTGTTAAGTATGATTGAGGTCACAGCAGGTCATTCAAGATCTTTCACTTCATCCCTTGTACACCATATCTTCATTGAGCTGGCTTCCTGCACAGGTTTGGGCAACTTGGGTAAAGTGAAGGAAAAATTTCATCCAGAGACATCTTGTACATTTTGTGTGCCTCCAGCTGTGTGGTAACAGTTTGGTGGGAGAACCAAATATGGCTGGAGTAGTGTTTTTTCTATATAATGTATACAGTAATACTCGCTGTAATTCGTTCAAACAAGTAGAGGATCCATTTTTAACCACTCTAGGACCAATGATTTAGTCTTAAAATGCACAGAAAGCACAGATTGTTTGAGACTCTTAAGGCATCTGGTTTACCACAACACTGAAACTGATGAACAGTTTCATCGAGAGTCAGTGTTGAGTTTTTTCCATGTGTCTTAACGTGACGACGTGTACCGAGGTATTACTGTATTTAAAAATATCGCAGAAGTCGAAGTCTGATGTGCAGAACAGATCAGATAATCCTATAGTGGCACTTTGGGGAGGTGGGAGCTCTGTGATTAAGGCATTAGATTTTAGATCAGAAGGTCACAAATCTCAGCACCACCAATCTGCCACTGATGCTTAACCCTCAACTGCTCAGTTGTAAGTCACTCTATGGAAATAAAGTAGGTTTCACACTGAACTTTGTTCTGAAATGTGTTTTCTTCTGGACTATGTCAGATTTATTTTCTTTCTGTTTGTGTTCAGGTTAAAGGCAGCAGAGGAATGCTTCAGACAAGCGAAGGAAAAAGCCACATACAGTGTCAAACCCAAGCACGCCTCTGGAATCGTAAGTGCAATGTATATCACGCTGAATTGTAATGAGCTCCATCTTATTTTAAAGCAAGTGTTCGAGCATGTAATATGGGGTTGGATTTCTCTCAAAATGTTCTTGTTTATTTAGTCATTTGACGCTCCTTAGAAATTTCTGAGCTAAGAAAAGGGAAGGGTTTTGTTCAGTATAGAGTAATAGCGATCTCTTTTCTATAATACTGTAACTTTGAGCGTCTGCTCATACTAATAATAACCATCTGTTATTGCTTTTTTAATCAAAGTATTTTTTGATTGATTTATTCATTTATTTACATTAAAGCAAAAGATTAAGCTCTTTCACACAAGATATTTAATACTGGACATTTGTCCGAAAGTAGATTTTTTGAAAGTAAATAAATTACAAATATAAATGTAGGAGTCCTTAAGTTTTATCCCTAACGATCGAGTCAGTAGTGATGAGGAAAAACTCCGAGATGGTATGAGGAAGAAGCTTTAATGTGCCAGGTTCTGATCGAAACCCATCCTCATCTGGGTGGCACCAAATTTATAATTTATTGCAGTGCCGTTTAGGGCTTTTGCTATTGATTATTTTATGGTTTATCCCATAGATTATTTGAGTAATTGAATAAGAAGTACTTTTTCTTTATTAAAGAGCAATATTAAATATACAAGAGGAAATAAAAATATTTTCCTACAAGAAACAAGTTATTTTGTATCCTTTTTAGAAACATTTTCATTTTATTGCTGAAATTGCACACAAGAATATCTGTGAAAACTAAACCCATATAATGCATTTAATTATCATATTACTTCAAAATGTAAATACAAATATATAAATATTTTTTTAAATGAAAATATAAGATACATTTCAGTAAACACACTGTACAAGGTTTATTTTGTTGTAGTATAAAATAATCCAAAACTTTGGAAACTTTTCTTTGACCTGAATCCTATTCAAGTCTGTTTCTGCCACATAACAAAATTTGTCCAATTACAACTTTTTTCCTCACAATACCATGCGGTTCTATTAATTGTTGCCGATTTCATTTTCAATGTGTAAATGGGTGATTCTGCCTGATTGGCAATTAAAAGGATAAAAGCCGCAATTGTGCAAAGGAAAAAGTCACAACTGAGAGGGGAAAATCGTGTTTTTCTGAAATAAAGTTGATATTGCGAGACAAAAAGTCGTAATTTAGAGAACCTTTTTTTCTTTGTGGCAAAAACATGCATCTATATGATTCTTCTTCTGACCTTTCACTCTTTTTTCCTTGTTGATCAATTTTTTTCACTCTGCAGTGTCTTGTGTTTACCTGTCCAGGGCGTTTAAGAGGTGGTGCGTCAGTAATAATGGTCAGCAGGGAAACACAATGCTCAGTGTGTAGTTAAATGGACTAAATGATATATGTATATGGAAAATGTATTGGAATTACTCAAGAAATCGTTTTAGCCGTAGTGCCACCATTTTTTTAGGTTTTCACCTGTTCACTGATCAACCCTGTGTTCAGTATTGATGTTTAAATGTCAAAAACGTGTCATTTTTCGCACCGATGTAACCGATGATGCCTTTTTGTCTTTGACAGAAAGCGAAGCTGGGCATGAAGATCTAACAAGCTGGACCTTTTTAATCCTAAAAAATACCAGATCAGCCGTGAGGTAGAGTGCATGGACTGCAGACGTGTGGGCTTTGGCCTGTATTAAAAATTTCTCACACTCAAAAAACACAATGGTGTAATGTAGCAGTCCCCAACAACATTCATCTGCACCATGCCTAGAGGAAGTGTGTCATGTGATGTCGCATCCTTTCGCACCGCTCATGGGTGAATTGCTGGGTAACTGGAATGTACCATGTTTAGACGAGAAGACATGAGGCGTATGTGACGAAAACAAAAAGAAACCTGATCCTGATAAATGGGAAATGTGTTTTTCCCTCAGCTTGTTTAAACTAATATTTTCTTCTAACCGGTCCTGCATGGCCTGTGGATCACCAGCAGTATGACCATGCAAACACTCCATTCCTGTTTAAGGCCAGATTCCCAGAAAGGCAGTCAGTTATTAGTCATCAGTGTAATGCTTAACAAATTGAATAATAATGAAGCAGCTTTCCGAGTGCTTTACTGTACACCGAAGCTGTATTTGGGCTTGTTTTTCCCTTTCATCCCAGAGTTCCTATATCACACACAACACAGGCAAGATGTTACATGTCGTTATTAAGTAGCTCACACACAGCCCCGTGAAGGTCTACGCAGGCCCTGCGAGCTCGAGCACACAGAGATCATCAGGAAGCCGTAGGACACGCGAGGGACGAGCGTTCACGTGAAGAGAGAGCGAAGTCAGCCATAGTGACGATCAGGTACATGCATTGTTCTTCCTTGTTCAGCAGTGGAGAGGTCACCACTGAAGCTGTGGAGCTGTAATCTGTCAGTGTTTAACCCCTACAGGATCATTGCAGGAAAAGAAAAACATTTAATAAGGATTATTTTTTAAAAACGGTAACGTACGAGACTTGCTTACAATGTATTTAAAAACACCATTATTTTATCTAAACTAGTATTAGCGTCTTTATGTAAGATAATTCTTGTGTGTGTATATATATATATAACATATTTTTTTTGTCTCAGCATGTATGTGTTCTGTGTCGATCACCCTGGTTCAATAGCAAAGGAGGGTCTGCCCATGTGCAATAACTGTTTGTATTATGTTTGGGTATTATTAATATAATTTTTTTTGGAAATAGCATAATTTATGTAAAATAAAGAGAAATAAATGAACGTGGTCTTGTATTTGTTCAGAACATGTCAGTTTGGCTAATATTTTATATATATATAAATCCCTGCCTCCTACATGCTTCTGTGTTGGTCACGGATCATGGAAAGTAAAACAGGGATGTTTGGATTTATTCTCACACACAGAAATATTTATCAAAAGCTTTTTTCTTTTCAAATTTTTATTTACAGCATTATCATAATGGGCTGTATATTAACTAAACCAAATTGCCCTGATCCTCAAATCATAAAACCTCTGTGAATGCAAGATTGGTATTTAAATCAGGCTCCTCCTGTCAAAGCATATACTGTGTGTTCATATATGTCTTCAAAATTAATGTTATAAGCAGGAAATATTGGCAAATATATTAAGTATTTGAGCGAGTTTGACAAATTGTGACGTCTAGAGGAGACTAGGTCAGAGCATCTCCAAAACTGCATCTCTTGTGGGATGTTCCTGGTCTGCATCTATCAAACAGGCGACAGGGTCACGGGCTGCCGAGGCTCGTTAATGCACGTGGGGAGCGAAGGCTGGACCGTGTGGTCCGATCTAACAGACGAGCTGCTGTAGCTCAAATTGCTGAAGTTAATGGTGTTCATGCTCAACAGGCCAGGACTGTTTTGGTAGCAAAAGGGGAACCAACACAATATTAGGGAGGTGTTATGCCTGATCTGTGTGTGTGTGTGTGTGTGTGTGTGTGTGTGTGTGTGTGTGTGTGTGTGTGTGTGTGTGTGTATATATTTTTTTGTTTATTATATACACACACAATCATTTTGTAAATATTAATTTCTTGTCAATGTAACATACTAATGCATTGACTGAACCGTTCAAATGTACAGTGTAACGTGTGCAATGGCGAAGACTGATCAGAAGGTTGAGAGTTCAAATCCCACCATTGTATAGCTGCCATTCCAATGCCCTTATCCAAATGTCTGCCAAATGCCATAAATATAACCACATTTTTCAATACAGCAAAGGTATAGGACACTGTTTAATGTATAAATGAAATGATTTTACTTTAACAATATTATTTGTTGATTTATTAAAGCTGACTTTATGGTTTGAAGAGATTTTTTTTTTTTTTTAATACTATAGAGTTGTGTGTGTTTTTTATAATATCCATTTTTTGCTGAAACAGTCCAAAACCAGGTTTCTACGAAATAGATTTAATATAGAGCTCATTTCTTTCTCTAGATATATACACTTTAGAGTACCATCATTATATATAATCTCTATTATATACTCGGTCTAGTGATACATGTTATATTCATTGAACAAGGTATAATTTGAAGTCACTGCAAGCAGCATGATTTGGCCAATTCAAGTCTCTGTTTCCACCTGTCCCTGTATTGACAGTCCAGCAGCCGAGCCACGTCGCTTTCCTTCAAACACCATCTGTGAGGAAAAGTCTGCTGTGTCCGTACTCTACATAGTGTCTGATGCTGCAGAGTGATCAGAAATACAAATGCAACTCAGACACTGCTTTACTTTTTCTCCTCACGCCTGGTGGCATTTTTGTCCAAGGATGTGTGGGTCAGGTGATTTATAGGCAGCATTTGAAAAAAGGTCTTCGTTTCTTTTCCTTCAAGTCTTTTTCACTTGTCTTTTAGAAAGCATCAGTTTTAAGACACAAACTTTATACAACACGCACACAACAATTTGAATACACAAATAAAAGCTGTCCTTTTATATGGACAGCTCCAGACATCAACATATTAGCAGCTTTGCCTATATTAGGTATCAAATTCTAAAAAAAAAAAGTTTGTCAAATATATATATATATATATATACACACACCGAGGACATGATTTTAAACATAGCTGCTGCAAGATTAGCATTAGCTCTTATTCAGTCAATAATTTATTAGCCACGTTAACAGAAATACACCGACACTGTTTGACCCGCTGGATCTTCCTGTGCCGGAAGGGTGGCTGCAGGTCGGGGCATTCCAGCTCCACCGTGAGCGTGGTGAAACGGTGTGGCCGGCAGAAGGCGCACGACTGAAACGACTCCTGCTCCTTCTTGACGTGCCGTGGGATGTAGAAGGAGTTGCACTGGCCGTAACAGAAGCGGTTGATGACTGTGCGGCTCAGGCACCCCTCATGGTTTACGGTTTGCCTCAGGGGCTGAGTCTTGCACCAGTCGCTCTTCAGGTACTTCCTCTCCGTTACCACCAGGGCTTCCTGACTGGAAGCCAGCACTTCCTGTTTTCGGCCACGGCGATCGGACGTGTTTGAGCTGGTTTTGTACGGTGATGGGATCGAGCCTTGTGGGCGGTTTTTGCGACTCTCAGACACGACACACAGCACACCGGCCAGGAGAACCCAAAACAGCAGCTTGCAGCACATCCTGAGGGCCAGAAACAACAGGCATTAGCACTTCCTCCATACCTTAAGGACTTTCAGATAGTTCAAAGATACATTTACGGCGTTTTATGTGTCACGTGTATGTAATTCTTTTTTTTGCATATCCCAGTGATGTTAGGAAGCTAGGGTCAGTTATGATTCAGCACTCCTGGAGTGTTAAGGACCTTGCTCAAGGATGGGAGCTTGGCGATACCAGGGCTTGAACCCCCGATTATCCGTTCGGTAACCCAGACCCTTAACCATCTCCCCCATATGCCCATTAGCAGACACCTCAATTCAGAGCGACTTACAGTTCTCTTATTCATACAGTTGAGAGGTAAGGGCCTTGCTTAAGGGCCCAGCAGTGGCAACTTGGTGGTAGAAGTCCAACACTTTAACCACTAAGCTAAAACTTCTTTACAAAAGGGTTGCTGCTAAAGTATTTCTGAAGTAAATCTAAAATATGGCTGAAATTTTACAAGTCCATGCAGGCCTTCATTTGGGTTTAAATTAAACATTTAATTCAAGTAAACACAGCGTTTCTGCAGTCTTAAAAAGTCAAAAAAAAGTATTTTGCTGGTTTAGGTCTTAAAGCATTGATATCATGCAGCAATTTACAATGTTTTTAGTTTCTGTGGTGGTGTAGTTCTGTATTTCTGAAGTAAATCTAAAATATGGCTGAAATTTTTCAAGTCCAAGGAGGCCTTCATTGGGTTTAAATTAAACATTTAATTCAAGTAAACACAGCGTTTCTGCAGTCTTAAAAAGTCAAAAAAAAGTATTTTGCTGGTTTAGGTCTTAAAGCATTGATATCATGCAGCAATTTACAATGTTTTTAGTTTCTGTGGTGGTGTAGTTCTAGTTCTTTTGCTGGGTCCAAATATAATCTTAAATCATTGATATCATGCAGCAATTTACAATGTTTTTAGTTTCTGTGGTGGTGTAGTTCTAGTTCTTTTGCTGGGTCCAAATATAATTTTCTGTATCACGACAACACATGAGACCAACATGCAACAGCCAATCAGCTTTCTGTTATTGGTCGAATCGCTCTTGAATTGTACCATAGACATAAAACATTAATTTTTTTAGCTGAGGGGAAAGTGCAAGTTAAGCGATACTTGGCTTGAATTTAGGTTTCAGTTAGGGCCAGTCGCTAACAACGTATTTGTGTTTTTGATATTGTGATACAGGTCTTAATCTTTATATTAAGTGATCACAAAAAAATTCTAAAATTTCATTTGGTGAAACGTGCAGAAACCCTGCAACATCACTGAAATATTCTACAGCTCTCAAATAACCTCCGGGGTCAATATTGACATCCCTTTTACTGTTGTAATCCTATCTCAAATGAACAACACTAATGCTGGCTTTAATCGTTCAAAGAAAACCTCTAGATTCTGTATTTAGAGTCCTTAATCCCACGCCTGCCAATTTTCACATTCTAACACGCTACAAATTGAAACAGCAGGCCAAACACAACATTCCACAAGACAATTAGGCTTGACTTTGACAACCATGCCCCTACCATGTTTTTGGCAAAGCTTGAGTGTATACTTTTCCAAGACCTTGATCTAGTCTCACCAGGATCTCGGATTTGGCAAACTGCGGCGTGCTCCTCGAATAATTACAGTAACTAGTGTCATTAAAATATCAGATGTGCAGTAATTACAGTTATCTATAAACTCGTATGCCTGGGGACCTTCTTTAGAATGTTTTTTTTCCCCCTCAGCCTGACGCATGATTCAAATAATGAAAGCTTTGTAATTAACTGATTAGTTGAATCAGGTGCATCCTACCAGGGAAGCCATTAGGCGCTACAGTCTCTGAGTTCACTGAAACTGAAGTGGGATTTTATTAACGCCAGCACCATGAGACTCATGAGATTCAGACTCCTCAGCTTTGTTAAAACTGTCTCACATTACTGACCGTCACAGAGCCCAGCTCTGCCACATCGGATCCAACTGATGACTTCAAACTAGTCCCAATTCCCAACACACCTGAGCAAAGTCATGGGCTCATTTCAAATACCATGACTCGACTCGGATTCTTTGGTAATTAAAAAATCTTTAAATTTTGCGGGGCGGATTGATTATCCACGAATTTGGCATTGTCGAGCTTTATGCTGGTAAGCTGTGATCTCCTGGGTTTGAACTGAAGCGAACATTTAACTGTGGTTGATGAGGAAAGAGAGAAGAATTTAGATTCAATGTTTGGGAGCTAGATGTGTACTATAGAACAGATTAATTCAAACATTACATATGTGTATTAGCTTTAGACAGGATTTAAACTCTGTAGGTAAGTGCGTATATATACCTTGCAGGTTTTATTGTATGATATATGTACACAGCGCAGTAACAGACTCCGTGCAAGGTATCACAAACTCTTGATTGCGGTTGTTGCTGTTAAGGGCGGCCCAACCAGTTATTAGGTTTAGGGGGCAAACACTTTTTCACACAGGGCCATGTAGTTTTGGATTTAGTTTTTTCCCAATAATAAAAACCTTCATTCAAAAAACTGCATGTTGTGTTCACTTGTGTTATCTTTTACTAATATTTAAATTAGTTTGAACTGAAACATAAAAGTGTGACAAACATGCAAAAAAATTTAAATAAATAAATAACTTTTTCACGCCAGTGTAAATAATAATTATACACATACATACAGGTAGTCCCTGAGTAACGCTGGTTCAACGTAAAATTTTTTGATCTTACAATGACCATCACGATATGAAAAATGTTGAAATATTTTTTAACATTTTTATAAATGATTTTCGTACGATATGTTGTGGTGCTGCCAGGATGTTCACGTCTCCTGCCTTGTGAGATGTCTTACACTCTTACCAGCGGTTGGTGGAGTTTAGTTGTCTTGGTGTTGCAGCACATTCTTTTTGTGGTTTTGGTGTTTTAAAGGCCAAATCTAGCTCTTGTCTTTCCCTTCATTTTTTATTTTTCTGTTGTCGTTGCTGGACACTGGAACTGGGTGTATCTGGTTCCACCCTACCCTCACTAACATAAACAGTATACTGTAAAGTTTATACATTACGATTGAGTAAATTGCTTTATTTTGCTAGTTTATGTACTGTAATGTGTTAATTTAACAAATTACAGTTCCATGTTTCGACTTACTACCTGTGTGTTCTTAGAGTTTATCTATCTATCTATCTATCTATCTATCTATCTATCTATCTATCTATCTCTATCTATCAAACTCCCAGAGATATTCAGTTTAGTAGCATTTTATTGCAAATGTTGAGGTAATCTGGCTGTGCACAGACTACAGTGATGACCTACAATTAGCATAATGCTCTGTTGCTCTAAGCAGAGCTAAAATGAACAAATTTTGTAGAGTTTTTTTTCCAACGGTCAAAATCTAGTTTTCCCCTGTGCTTTAACCCCATATCATTGGCTCTTGTAAGCATATCTTTGCAGATGGCCTTACTCAGTGATGCCTCCTCAAAAGAGCATATGTAAAACAAAGTCATTTGTCCATTGTAGGCTTGCTATTATTAAAGCCTAACGTGCATGTTTGGTTTTGATGAGGTTTGGTGGTTAAACGAAACTATTCCTCTGAACAATCATCTCTAATGCATTCCTACACCGAAACGCCTGACGAGCTACAGTTCCATCAAACGGCGCTGTGTTTGCTTTCTTAGAGCCCGAAAGAGGAAATGAATGTCATAGAAGGACGAAATTAGCTTAATTGAGCCATTACCGCGGCCTGGCTAATTTGTCAGTTTTAAAAAACGTCGTTAAAATAAACACGTTCATTAATCAGCGAGCGAAGCTCCGGCGAAAACGCAGAGCAAAGGAAGTTAATTGCGGCGAGTTTGACTCCTTCGGAGAAACAGTTACCGCTTTTGCTTGGGCTGCTGGTGACAAATGCGACGAATATGTAAACATTCTCAGAGGCTCCGTAGCGTTAGGCGTGGGCACACACGGTGCTAGCTCGACTCGTTCATCTCTCTCGCGCCAGAAAGTGTTAGGGCCACGAGTATCACGCAAGCTATTCTTCTGAAGCATGACGTGCATCCCTAACCCCAGCACCAACACCCCCCCATTCTCATCCGTCCCCACTCCTCAATCATGTTTTTCATGACTTGGAATGTCTCTAGGGGTCAAGCTAAGCTTTTGCTGTGTTTTTTTTTGTCCTCTAAGAGTTTTATATTGTTTCCTGAGCGGGCAGGAAGACACAGATTAAGCTTAATTTGTCACTTTGTCCATGGGCAGCAGGACCAAAGAGACGGCGGCCGAGGATGATTACATTTCAGGCACGAGAGAAAGCTATCTGTCAATCACATGGACATCTTTGCAGCAGATGTGGCAGCTCTGGGGCTGAGTCAGTCTTGGAAAAGAAACATTTATAAAAAAAATTTCATGAGAGAATTAAACGATCATCCTCGCTCGGCCTTTTCTTTAGCTTATCGCTCTTTCCATCTGATCTCGATTCAAGCTTAAATATTTCTAAAATGTTAGAATGGGTTTTCTTGCCCATAAGGCACTGGTGTGTTGTCGGATGGCCTCAATCGAGCATGACCGTGTTTTTCCTCGCCTGTTCGGGAGGCTGTCTCTCCTAACCCCGCATAACTGGGAACTCCTCTTCAGACGCCGCTTCAGAGGAGCTCTTAAGCGTTGTCAAAATAAGTAGCCGGTTGTGAGTCTGCGGTCTGGCAGGCCGTGGATGTTTGCGCAAAAGATGATGAATGCGGCCCTGAGTCACCACGTCAACGTGTCTTGGCCTCCGAAGTTTTGCCGTGACACCGTGGCCTCGGCTGAGGCTCCTCGTATATCTGAGCAAGGACAAGCCCCCACTCTGTCTTCCTCTATTTCACTCTGATCTCTCATCGCCGCACGGCTCAGTATTAAGTGTACTATTCGATGAGAAGGGTCGGTCGAATTTGGAAACCTTTTCGATCAATCATGGGGTCAGACCTTGCATAACTCGCCAAGGTTTAAAATGTAAAACAATAACGTGTAACCCGAGTCCAAATCATGTTTAAGGGTTAAACTGTGACAGCTGGTCACATCTAATGAGTGGTGAATTTTATCCTGAAGTACCCGAGTTGTGCTTCGTCAAAGTGTCCATGCAGGAGGAGGAGAAGTGAAGCTTTCAGCTCTGCCTTCAAATTTGGTTCTCCTCCAATTTCTCTCCCTGCTACATCTACCCCCTGATGTGTAGAACCATCTGACCTTGTCATAAATGTCTAATATGGTTAGATCTGATCTTCTGGAGTTGTGTAGAGAAAGATTCTGGTACAGAGGTGATGGAATAAACTTTCCCTAGATGTCCAAACAGCTGGGCCGTTAATCTTCAAATGACTAGTAAAGGCCTACTGTACCTCTTCCTGAAAAACCTAAAATAACTTTTTTACCCCCCCTGTCTTAGATTTTTTTTGAAAAGCCCTCTATAATTCTGCTCTACAGAGTTTTAGGACTGATGGTATTGTAGTTCGTGATCTAGTGAACCAGTGTTGATTTTGTTCATTGACTGCGTTTACTAAATGTGCTAACTAAGTTTGGGTCGCATTTTTGGAGGCTTTCCTTTAAATTCAGAAGCTAATTCAGCATCTAGATTTGTATTAAGTTTTATAGAAAATGTAGTTTTTCTGTTGGAACGTTTTGCTTCGACAGCTATTCCAAAAGGTCATGCCCTCCACTTTCTCTCTGAAATCTTTGGCTCTGCTAGTCCCTGACCCCAGCACACCAGCCACTGTTTGCGCGAGGCTTAGCGTTATCCTCCTCGACGCCCGAGGAGCATCGCTTATCTGTATTCGGAGGTTTTACTCCGTTTGATCCGCGCTTAGGTGGATAGTAGTACTTTATGTACGGCTGTTTAACTCCTCAATACGCCGCTGATAAGAGCCGGTTCAGTAAGTCAGCCCAGGAACACGGTGTCTCTGAGAGATTTCTTGTCGAGCGAATAATGACCCTCAGCATGCAAGTGTTTGAAGCAAATTCCTCAGTGACTCCGTTCCAAGCGGAATGAGTGTGAGGAAAGGGGCAGATTGAAATATTTCCCCATTGCTCATTTGAGATAATAATGTGGTTTTGAAAGCCAACTTGTCTCTTTTTTGGAAAAAAAAAAAGAAACGAACGCAAACTCCCGGAGTTATTTCGGTAAATAATACGCCGGCACAGACAGGCCTCAAATTAATAGTATATTATCAAACACTCAATCATAGTTTGGTTTTTTCTTTCAACCAGCGCGGATTCCAGCCCATTTGCTATCAAAACAAGCGTGAGGTGTGTTAATGTTCCACAGTAGATGGTGCTGCTCTCAGGATGCCTCAGGCTGTTGGGGCATTGGCATGCAACCACAACACACCCCTGTCACCCCAAAACAACTCCCATAACCCCCTACATGCACGCACACACACACAGACTACTTTCCATAATTGCCACCAGCTGAGTGCTGTTTCTACAAAGGCTGAGAAACACACATCAACCTCGTCCTCCTCCTCCACCTCCTCCTCCTGCTCACACACATGCGAACCAGTAATCTCGACTCTGACTTATGTACTTAGTGTAGTCGAAAGCATCTATGAGTGTGTTAATGTGCTGAGCATGTGTGCGGCATATTGAAGAATGTGTGTGTTTGGGATCTGGGCTCCTGAAGGTGCCCTGCGCTTTATCAGGTTGAGTAAACCACCAACGTGGAAAGTTAAATACGCTGTAATGAAAAAACGCTGCCGTTCTCAAGGTCAGGAACATGGTCGAGCTCAATACGTAGTGCTTTACACTAAACTTAGAGCTTCGATAAAAATCCTGCATTCAGGAATGTAAAAACCGAGACTGCTCGGCTCGGTGTGTTATATATCGCTCTATTCCAAATCCTCGAACGAGCGATGACGCACTTTCAGTCGGTTACGCAGTCAAAATGACCTGGATGACCGGAAATCTTCTATACTCCAGTGATTCATTAGAATTCCCCTGCACTTACTCAAAAAAAGAATAATATATAAAACATGAATCAGTGAGTAATGCTGGAAAAAATATTCCAACCGATTGGTCACACTGACATAAAGTTGATAAATTCTGTTCAGTTTGGTCCATTATGTCTAGGAAAAGTGTGTGCGTCATGTCGTTTGTTATTATCAATACTCTTAATGCAGGGCTGAGGTTTGGTGGTTCAAATATAGATTGGGTGGTGTCACTCCTGGACACCAGGAGGTTCAATGTTCAGTTGAGACCCCTAAGCAGAAGCCTGGGGAGGAGAGAAGGTGGAGCTTGCACTTTCATAACCCTTCCTGTTCTTTCCCACCTCTTTCAAAATCCACGCAATAAATATGTGCCTAAAGTGTGTTTTTTTTTCTTTTCTCCCCCCACTTGTAGCAGTGAGAACGAATCTGAATGAAGTAATGAAGCAGATCTTTGGTCAATTCGAATGCTTCCAAACTGGTTCGAGTCTGGTGTGGGCTGTGTCTGGTAGTGGTGGTGAGTTTGAGAGGTGGTGTTGCTCAGTGTGTAATGAGGTGGAGATGAAAGTCCTAAGGAGAAGATGAATGGAGGAAGAGGAGGAGGTTGTTGGAGAGAGATTTCTTTTTTATTTTTGGCTGCTGTTTGTTCAATAAAAGTATAATTTCCATGTCCACCTCTTTCAGGTCCACTCACTTACTTAACCCTTCAGACCTTTTGATTTGTGAGCCCAGATTCGAACCCAGGCTGCTCTGGTAACGCAGTCACCATGGCAACTATATATTGCGACTTGAGTGCCGAGAAGCTCGAACTCAGGACCTGCTGCACCATTTTAAAAAAAAGCGTGGCAACCACTGCACTTTGCAAGAGCTGGGCTTGAAAACATGCTAGGGGCTTTTTTATATGTGTATATATATATATGTATGTATATATATATGTATGTACTGCGTTCCCATGAACTTGCAAATGGAGGAAGTGTCCTATTTAAACCTGTAGATTTTACTGAAAGAACCTACAAAGAAAAAGTGCTGGGATTGGAATTGGAACTAAATAAACCTTGGAACCACACTTTTGCCACACCTTCATGACATTTTGTTGGAGTTCAGTGGTGTGTTGCTTTAGCAGAGCCTGGAGAGGGTGCTAGGTGTGCTTTTGCAATTCATCCAGATCTTAAATTTCCTAAATTGATCTTATTATCGAATTGTTTGTGAACAGTGGTTTTGTTTGTTGTGTTTATTGGAGCCTGGAGAGGGTGCTAGGTGTGATTATGTAGATCTTCTAGAACATGCTTTAACCAAGTGGTCTTATAGGGTGGAAATGGCAGGTTTTTATTTCGAATCTTAGAGTCACACCTTTAAACCAACTCCTGTTCATAAATTCCATAAAAGAACAAAATGAACTCAATGACAAAAGATCTGTTCATTTTGATGAATGAGATTCAAAGAACCAAGTCACTAAAATAATCCGATCTTCCCATCATTAGTAAGAGGGTGGTGTGTGTGTTTGCGTGTTTGCGTGTGCGTGTCTCTCTAAAATTTTACATCATCCACACCCTGTTTTTTCTATAATTGGTCTAATTAGTGTTAGCTGTTAATTTTTTTACCACACCTCTTGATAAGAATCCTCTTTATTTATTTTTTTAATCGTTGCTTTACCCGACCTCCTGATCATGACTTATTGTTTGAGGTCAGTGTAAGTCTATAGTATGGAATAAAGAGGAAGCTTGTGTGTGAGTGAAGAGTCACTCATTAACGATTCATTTATTTGGAAGTCTTTTAATGTGACTCAAAAGAACTTCAGTGCTTCATTTCATTTCATCCTCTGGTGTGAGTCGTTCGTTCTTGTGTCACGTGACTCCTATAGATGCTATGATTAAAAGAACAAAATGAACTCAATGACAAAAGATCTGTTCATTTTGATGAATGAGATTCAAAGAACCAAGTCACTAAAATAATCCGATCTTCCCATCATTAGTTTGTGGATGTAGACCTACTAGTTAAAATGGACAAATTGTGCAGAAAGTATTATAGAAGTTTTCTGCTTGAGGACACCTGCTGCACATTGAGTATAATTCATGCTTCTCTTCAGTGTAATACTGAAAATGCAGTCTAACTTACACTAACCTATAAAATACCGTAAAAAGGAATTACACTTCCTGTCCAAAATCCCAGTCAAATGCATGGTAGCGATGATAATGACGTAATAACTCTGAATTCTGGATTCACTCCACACCATCAGCATGCTTTAATCCAGATATATACCTGATCCCTGCAAGCAGCCAACTCCGAAACCCACACACACACATTACGTGTTTCCAGACCGAATCCAACCAACTCTTTAACATGGGACTCTTCGCTATAAAACTCCTCATTAACTACAGTCGAGTGCCACTGATACCGATTTAATCACTGCAGTAAAGGAGCTTTATTAAGCAAACACACTCGCTTTCTCCAAACACTCGCGGTTAAAGAGACGGATTTCTTTCCCAATGTTGACTTACGACTTGAAGTGCAGTGTGTGAGAGACTGTAATCTAATAGAGATTTAATCTACTGTACATTTGTGAACTCGCTGCACTGAAATAATCACAGGGTTGTAGGCGCGCAGTTTTAGCATCTCTGTCAGCATACGTACAGCATTCGTGCATTAATAGTGATGAGCTAAAACGAGGTAGACAAGCAAGACAAAAATCCCTTTTCTTTTACTCTTACTTCAGAGGGTAGCAGCCCCATCTTTTATATATATATCCTTTTAAATGGTGCTAATATTTAAGAAAGGTCTCCATGTGTGTGTCTAATCTGGACACATGTCTTTATGATAGTAGTAGTAGTACAGATGTAATGGCATGTCAGTAAATCAGACAGAATCCAAGTTACAAAAGTACAATCGTTACATAAATACAGTCAAACGAATGCAATAAAAGTTGAAACCAATCAAACAGAAGAAGAATATAGCAGCTGAGGTTATATACAATGCTTTCCTTTTACATATAATAGATCATTTTAAGAATTTTCTGGTGATATCATGGGGAACAAGATCCTAGAGAGAGATTACTACATCTTGTCTACTGACATTAAAAGCCAGAAAGTTCACTCAAATATGTTTAATAGAGAAAAGACCCTATATATATATATATATATATATATCTGGTTGGGTCTTTACCTATAAGCAGAAAGCAGTGTGTGTACCACATCTATTGAACATTGAGGATTTAAAGTTTTTTAGGCGAATTAGTCACATTTTAAGTTCAGTTCAATAAAATTGTATTTTATGCGCTTTTAACAATGTCCAAAAGTAGATTTACAGAGATAAAGAGGTTCTTTTAATGTCTCTAAGTTTATTCCCTATAAGTTCAGTAAGTCAGTAATTCAAAACTTTTCCTCTATTTATTGCAACATCCACCCCAAATGTTAGTTGAACGTTCTCTGAGCATTCTGATTAATGTGGTTAACATTTAATGGATGTTTTGATGGCAAGTTTATTTTATTATTTGTATTTTTTTATTATTTTTATTGTATTTTTATTTATTTTTTATTAATTTTAAATAATTATTTATTTATTAAATTAATTTTTTTATTTTTTTATTTTTATTTTTTTATTAACATTTTTTCTGACGATATTTTAGCAACATTTAATTCTGAATATTAACTCCAAATCTTTTTTGTCTCCAGGGTAGATATCAGGCACGTTATATTTAAAAAATACAATATTTTTTCTTAAAGAAATGAAAGTAAAATAGTCTATTCTGGCTTCAAATTAGTCAAAAACGCGTCTCATGGTCACAGTGAAGTCATTCTTCATTAGTTCATTAATGACAGTATGTTTGCTGACCACAAAGCAGTGCTGTAAAGCTCTAAAAAAAAAAAGATCTTCTGAACATTCAATTATATTTTAAAAGCTCATATTTTATAGTCATGCCATTTCCAAGACAAGTGTGTTGTAATGTTCTACCAATATTAAGGAAGTTTTCAGTATTTGATCAGGTATATTGAAGAGTAATGCACACATCTGAGTTGATTTTGTGAGTCAACTTTTATTGTTTACTTGTACAAACGTGTTACTTTTATCACTATTATTGTAGTTTTCTGCCATCTGTTTCACTGCTGCGTCACGTTTCCTATACATAACTTGATATTTAGATTTATTAAAATGTTCTTATTTTATTTTGACTTTAATAATATTACTGTGAGCAACTGCAATCAACAATTTCCTTATTGGATCATTAAATTATTCAGATTTTGTTTGTTATTCTGATTATGATAAATTTGTCAATGTAAATAAGAATAAATCCAATTTCATTGAAGTTATGTACTGCTGAGGTGAAATCACACACACTGGCATATTCCCAACACGCCATGCAGTGCGTTTTAACCCTTTAATCTCAGGCTTGTTGTGGAAAGCGATGAAACTGAAAAACACAGATTACTGACCAGACCAAATCGGCTTTGCCCAACAGTGCAAGGTGGAGCAGTCACGGACCCCCGGCAAACACAAACCATTAATCGGATCATTGACTGCTTTAACACTCGTCTCACTACAATACACAGATTCCCAAACACACTCTGGGCTTTTTTTTTTTTTTCTTTGTTTTTCTTCCACAAAATAATGGGTGTTTCAGTTGATCAGATTGACCTCACCATGAAAATATTCAAACACATGACTCTTCCTTACTTCTACTCCTTCTCTCTTTATTCTACTGAGAAACCTACCCAAATACATTGTATATATATATATATATACACACACACACACACACACACACACAAACACACACACAATGTTGTATTCAGTCTGTCAGTATTTTGGTCATCATGTATGTGTGTGTGTGTGTGTGTGTGTGTGTGTCTAACAGAAGAGTAAAAGACCATTTCATAAGGAAGATCACTTACCTCCTGTCTGCAGTGGTCCAGTTCTCAGTGTGCGAGTGTGTATGTGTTGTGTTGTGTTGTGTTGTGTTGTGTGTGTGTGTGTATTCCAGCAGTGGTCAGGGTGAGGGTGCTGGTGTGTTGGTAGCTCGTGGACTGAAAGCTGCTCTGATGCCCATGGAAGAAGGAGGATTTGTCAGGATCAGTCAAGACGCGCCTCTGGCGTGGTGTCTCTGTGTCTCCAGACGTCGGAGGAGAACTTCAAGAGTGTTCTTCTGCACGCCTTCTGTCCTGCTCAGTGGGATGGAGTTTTTCTAGCTGTCTCTCTGAGTCACTGTTCTTCCCTCTGTCTCTCCCTGCTGTGTTTGAACTCTTGTTTCTGGCTCTTCTCCGTCACCCGCATGTGGATCTTATCAAACCGCAGGATTTCTATTGGCTCTGATCACCAAACAAATCAGACTCTCTCTCTCTCTCTCTCTCTCTCTGCTTCCCTTTCCTCCTGCTTTCTCTGACTTTATTCCTTTCTCTACCCCCCTCTTTCTTTTCCTCTCCTTTTGACACGCCCACTTCTACCTTCATTTTTTTTTTATCATTCTCTCTCTCTCTCTCTCTCTCTCTCTCACTCACACACACACACACACACACACACACTTTTGCACAGAGCCGCTCATCAATGTGTCACCCTGAATGGGAGGAGGATCAAAGTTGTCTCCAAAAGCCAGGACTATGAGCATTAAATTCTCGTGATCCTGCTCAGGTGGCTTCATTACTTACACAAAACTCTTTACACATAACATTATTTATTTATTTATTTATTTATTTGCATTCTGTAACAGTTATAGCATGATCTTCCATGTGGTTACTGGAATAAAAATGGAAAAATATTATTTCAGGATTCCTCATCTTTGCTGTAGGATTTAAGAACATGTGTAGAGTTATGAATGAGGTATTTGATCAGGATATGAAAGGATGTTTTGAAGATTTCTTTGAGGGAAAAGTAAAAATCTGTGGAAAAGCCTTAAAAAATGAATCAAAAGAAAAGAATGACTCCGGTGTTAAATTAAATGTTATAAAAAATAAACAATCAACTGAACTATTAAATTCTCTATGAAATAATATTCTATTAAATTATGCAGTTAATATCAGTCATATTTTTGTATTATTTTTGTTTTTAATATTATTAATGTAAATTTTGAATTCAATTAATTAAATCCATTTAAGCCAAAAGTTTAGCTAAACAGATTAAAGCTACTCGAGCTGGAGCAATAAAAATATATAAACCCCATGATAAATATGAAGCTTTTAATGGGTTTTGACAGCAAATCGATTTTGCTGCAGTAAACTGCTAAAGAAAAACCTGATTTTAAATAATTAGTTTGGCTGATTTTTCTTTTGGAAAGCATGATAGACCAAACAACTTATAGAGAATTGTTTTTGTGGCGCTTAATGTTGAAAGAATGAAATTTATTAATTTAAATATAAATATATAAATATAGATAGATAGATAGGAGAACTGACTACACAGTATTGCAATAAATGTCTGATGTAAATTTGTCACACATCATTTTTCAACAAATAACTTCTAAGTTTTTTTCTTTAAGGATTAATCACTATGGTTTGCTCTTTCACCTGATGCAGCTCATAAATGGCCTGATAACATGCTCATCAATGCAACCCAGAATGACAGAACAGAGAGACACATACAGTGTTTAATTCATTTTCAGTAGGAATTATTGTTGAAGTTGTTAAAAGCTTCATATTTGGCCATTCGGGTGTGTTTTCTCCTCTCAGGTGTGTTTATGCTTCCTGTAGTTGACTGCAACATTGGTGAGAAATAAATCTCCTGCTTGTGTCTTAGGGTTCTGGTTAATCAATAGATCAAATCCATGCTTCTAGCTCGACTTGCCACTCTATTGTCCCTAGGAGTACATTTCTTCAGTGGATGTGTAGGATGGTCTGAATCCCGTCCCCAGAGATCCAGGGATATATACTGATCTACCACAATCAGGACCAGGACAAATGAGTACTAGCTGAGGCATTTTATATTTTGCGGTTGTGTATTTATTGTCCTGACCTCGTCTCACACTGTTGTGTATTTGCACTTTTTTGTTGTTGTCTTGTGTACTGTGGTCCTGGAGCAAATATTTGTACCATTTTGTACCTAATTAAATATATAGATATAATGTAAAAATGACTACAATTTTATTATTAATTATGACTATTATTAATATAAATTGATATAAAGCTAGATGTTAATACAATATTAATTCTCTGTTTTTAAAGCAGGAAGTAATCATTACTGGGGTACAAATCTTACTACAATTAACATTAATAATAGTAATAATAATAGAAATAGACTTAAATGAATAATTTCTGTGTACATAATACCAGTTTATAAAATGTAAGATATTTTTTAATTACTTTTGAAGTATTTAGTTATAAAAGATGTATATATTATATTAGACTATATTAAATATGTTCTTCATTGTCTTTGCGGTGTCTTCTCACTCCAGACACACACACACACACACACACACACACACACACACACACACTAGCAGAACAAATTGAGGACTAAAAACTGAAGCTTTTCCGCCCCCTGCTGCTCATATTAGGTATTACATGGACTCTTAAACCTAACAGAAACATCAGCACCCTGAGCCACGGCCACTTTTCTTCCCCTCGGGATCTCTTTATTGGATTTTGGAATGTATTTACAGAGTCACAGAGTTGATAGTGGAATTCTAGTGACCGAGACGAAGGATTGAACATCACATGGTGCTCGGGGCCCTCAAAACACACCCTCAACACACCCTGAACACACCAACAAATAGTTTCCCAAAAACAAAACAAAACAAAAAAAAAAAAAACAATGCCAGGCCTCTTAACAATGAGGTATACATTTAAAGCAAGTTTGACCGTAATAAAAACAAGGAACCTGTCTGAAAAAAATTTAGTGCAAATTTCCTCATACTGTGACACAAATACACGCCACCGGACACTATATTAGGAACACCGCATCCTTCATGCACTTATGCAATATACACTTATCTCTTAACCATGATTCAACTCTTTAGTGTAAAACATTTAGCATGGATGAAGGAGCTTCAGGTAAAGTTCAGTGCGCACGGTTTTAGAATAGAAAATGATCATGTAGTTTAATCCTTAATCCTAATTTTTTTTCCAAGCCTGCTTTCAATGTAGTGTCTGATTGTGGTGTCAGATTTCTGTTCTTGATTCACAGGAGAGGAACTCGATCCAGTCTTCATTTGGTGTAGCCAAATCTTCATTATGGTTTAATGTATTCTACATTTTAAGATGTTTTTCATAATGGTTGTAAAGACTAGTAATTTGAGTTACCATAGTCATTCTGATGTTTGACATGAATGTTACCTGAAGCTCTTGATCTCTGCATCGCTGCCAACTGATTGGCTGATTGAATAGATACTCGATTGAATTGGAAAATGTACAAAGAATACATTTATTTAAATTGTCATTGCGTGTATGCATTATCCTACACTTTACATACATACACATACACTGATATTTTTTGAGAGCATTATTATGGCCATCACATATTTAGGAAATGGTTTGGAGATGAACCGAGTTCACACAGTGTTTCGCTTACACTGCAAATGCACATGGTGGCGCTTAAGTGTCCGTTGTGTACATTATGAATTTAATACTGAATCACTCACATAGTTTCTGTAAATTTCTAATACAGTCCTTGTGTATCTTCGAACAGATCCCATATATTTAATTTGACTCTATATTATGTACTGTGAGCTTTATCCTAATCATTGTGCTTCAGAAATCCAATTTCCCTTCATTACATTTCATTCTTTTCCCCCACATACACACCACACATACAGTGTATATACACATCCAGAAAGAATTCGCAGCGCTTCACTTTTTTTACACATTTTGTTATGCTACAGTCTTATTCCCAAACGGATTACATTCATTATTTTCCCCAAAATTCTAATAACAATACCCCATAATGACAATGTGAACAAATAAATTCATTAAAAACAAAACAAAAAACAAGTATTCACAGCCTTTGCCCTGACACTCAAAATTGAACTCAGTTGCATCCTGTCTCCACTGATCACCCTTGAGATGTTTTTTACAGCTTGACCGGAGTCCACCTGTGGTAAATTCAGTTGATTGGACATGATTTGGAAAGGCACACACCTGTCTATATGAGGTCCCACAGTTACAGTGCATGTCAGAGCACAAAATGAGCCATGGAGTCCAATAAATCATCTGTGGACCTCTGAGACAGGACTGTATCGAGGCACAGATCAGGGAAAGGGGACAGAAACATTTCTGCAGCATTGATGGTCCCAATGAGCACAATCATCTGTAAATGGAAGATATTTGAAACCACTAGGACTCTTCCTAGAACTGGCTGTACGATTGGGGAGAGAAGCCTTACTCAGGGAAGTGACTCTGACTCTGAAAAAGCTCCAGCATTTCTCTGTTGAAAGAAGAGAACCTTTCAGAACAACAAACATCTCTGTACTCCACCAATCAGGTCTGTATGATAGGGTGGCCAGGCAGAAGCCACTTCTCAGTGAAAGGCACAAGACAGACCGCCTGGAGTTTACCAAAAGGTACCTAAAAGACTCTCAGACAGTGAGAAGCAAAGATTTAACTCTTTGGCCTGAATGCTAAGCGTCATGTCTGGAGGAAACCAGGCACCGCTCATCACCTGGCCAATACCATCTCTACAGTGAAGCATGGTGGTGGCAGCATCATGCTGTGGGGATGTTTTTAGCGGCAGGAACTGGGAGACTAGTCAGGATAAATGGAAAAATAAATGCAGCAATGTACAAAGACATTCTTGATGAAAACCTGCTTTAGATCTCTTTGGACCTCAGACTGGGGTGATGATTTATTTTCCAACAGGACAACGACCCTCAGCACAAAGATCCAAAACAATCTTCTTTCATGTTGTAATTATTGGGTATTGTTTGTAGAATTTTGAGGAAAGTAATTAATTTAATCCATTTTGGAATAAAGCTGCAGCATAACAAAATGTGGAAAAAAAGGGAAGTGCTGTGAAGACTTTCCGGATGCACTGCACACACACGCTACACATCATGCCGCACTCAACACATCACACTACACACATACACACTATTCTTCATTCACACACGCACTACATGACACTTCACACATGCGCACTATACATCACGTTTCACTCAGACACTACACACACACACACTCAACACATACAAAACACATAACGCTTCACACACACATCATGCTTCACACACACTACACACACTTTACATAACAATTCACTCACACACACACATCACAATACACATACATCCCACATTTCAATGTGCACACTACATTCACGCTACTCACATATGCTTCAAATCAGACTTCACTCATGCAAACTACACAACGCAGTACAATTTTACATTCACTTGTACGCACCGCACTCGCACTTCACACACTTTTGACATCAGACATTATTGATACACACTACACGTCACTCACACACTACACACAACTACAGATCGCCCATTCTCCTGTTTATATACACTGTGTGTGTGTGTATGTATATATATATATACATACACACACACACACACACACACACACACACACACACACACACAGCAAGTGGCAGAGTAGCAAAACACTGTTTTAACTGTACTGCTGATCCTACACTGGGTCACAGGGGGGAACCAATCTTAAGGGGCACAAGAAATAGAGCTAAGCACAATTGCACACTACAGATAATTTGGAAAGCGGAGGTAATGGAGGAAACCCCAAACCTTGGAGGTGTGAAACAAACATGTTAGCAACTATTATTTTTTATTGCTGTTGTTAATAACATATTTTTTTTTTATTTTTTTTAGGCTGAATGTTTTGCTAAAGCCCTGGTTGAAGGTAAAAACACTAAAAATGCTGAAAATGAGCTGCTGGATTGATTGAGAAACTACATTATAAAGGTTTCAATCACCGATTACAGGGTCATACTAATTGTTCCCTGGATATTAGCATAAGGTAATTGTGATAACCTGCTTTAATATGCTTTCTTTCGTTTTGTTTCAAAAACTGCTGCCAAGAACATATAAAAATTAAAACAAAAACAAATAAACATCTTATAAAACATACTAAGTAACCCAGCCATTAGGGAGGCACAAGCCAGTGCATTCAAGCCCGGGTAAATGGGGAGGGTTGCGTTAGGAAGGGCATCCAGGGTAAAACATGCGTCAAATCAAATATGCGGATACCGGTAGAAGCGTGGAGATGTTTAGGAGAGATGGCAGTGGAGTTTTTAACCAGATTGTTTAACAGGATTTTGGAAGGTGAGAAGATGCCTGAGGAATGGAGAAGAAGTGTGCTGGTACCGATCTTTAAGCATAAAGGAGATGTGCAGACCTGCAGTAACTACAGGGGTATTAAGTTGATCAGTCACACCATGAAGTTATGGGAAAGAGTAGTGGAAGCCAGGCTGAGAGAAGAGGTGACCATCTGTGAGCAACAGTATGGTTTCATGCCGAGGAAGAGCACCACAGATGCCTTATTTGCTTTGAGAATGTTGATGGAGAAGTATAGAGAAGGACAGAAGGAATTGCATTGTGTATTTGTGGGTTTAGAGAAGGCGTACGACAGGGTGCCAAGAGAGGAGTTGTGGTATTGTTTGAGGAAGTCAGGTGTGTCAGAGAAGTATGTGAGGGTGGTGCAGGACATGTATGAGGGCAGTGTGACGGCAGTGAAGTGTGCAGTAGGTACGACAGACTGGTTTAGAGTGAAGGTTGGACTGCATCAAGAATCGGCCCTGAGCCCTTTCCTGTTTGCAGTGGTGATGGACAGGTTGACGGACGAGGTCAGACAGGAGTCTCCCTGGACTATGATGTTTGCGGATGATATTGTGATTTGTTGTGAGAGTAGGGAGCAGGTTGAGGAGAGTCTGGAGAGGTGGAGATATGCGCTGGAGAGAAGGGGAATGAAACTCAGTAGGAGTAAGACAGAATACATGTGTGTGAATGAGAGGGAGGGCAGTGGAGTGGTGCGGTTGCAGGGAGAAGAGCTGGAGAAGGTGGAGGAATTCAGGTACCTAGGGTCAACAGTGCAAAGTAATGGAGAGTGTGTTAGAGAAGTGAAGAAAAGAGTGCAGGCAGGGTGGAGTGGGTGGAGAAGAGTGACAGGAGTGATTTGTGATAGTAGGGTATCTGCAAAATTGAAAGGGAAAGTTTATAGGACTGTGGTGAGACCTGCGATGTTGTATGGTTTAGAGACAGTGGCATTGAGTAAAAGACAGGAGGCGGAGCTGGAGGTAGCAGAGCTGAAGATGTTGAGGTTTTCGTTGGGAGTGACGAGGATGGATAAGATTAGAAATGAGTTTATTAGAGGGACAGCGCATGTACGATGTTTTGGTGACAAGGTGAGGGAGGCGAGATTGAGATGGTTTGGACATGTGCAGAGGAGGGACATGAATTATATTGGTAGGAGAATGCTGAGGATGGAGCCACCAGGTAGGAGGAAAAGAGGAAGGCCGAGAAGGAGGTTCATGGATGTGGTGAGGGAAGACATGCAGGTAGTTGGTGTAAAAGAGGCAGATGTAGAGGACAGGGTGGTATGGAGACGGATGATCCGCTGTGGCGACCCCTAATGGGAGCAGCCGAAAGAAGAAGAAGAAGAAGAAGAAGAAAAACAGAGCCTTTCAAAACAGATGGGATTCTGAGTAGATGTTTACTGACACTGCTGGTAAACACGTATGTCTTATTTGTGGAGCGAATGTGGCTGTAATTAAGGAATTAAATCTAAGACAAACTACGAGACAAAACATCAGGAGAAGCTGAAAAACCTGAATGCAGAGCAGAAGATACAGAAAGTAGAAGAGTTAAAGAAGAATTTGAGATTTCACCAGATGTTTTTCACCACAGCAAAATCACAAAGTGAAGCTGGTGTGAAAACAGAGGAGAAATCAGAGGCATCTCAGCCGGTTATTTTCTGATTTTAGTGAGTTTCTGAAGAGCTGCATGATGAAGGTGTGAGCTGCATGACGTCCGGTGTTTAACAGGAGATATTTTTATGGAGAGCAAAATATTTTAAGTTATTAAAAGTTTAAGTTGACTTATTTTGGAATAATATTCCTGTCTGTTTTTATTCATATTTATGTAAAAAAAAAAAAAATGAACAGCATATGTAATAACATATAATTCAAGGTAAATTGAACAAATGTGTTATTTCAGAAGTGTGTATCAAACTGGTAGCCCTCCACATTAGTCGGTACCCAAGAAGTAGCTCTCGGTGTCAAAAAGGTTGGTGACCCCTGTTCTAAGTAATAAACCTAGAGGCACCCCAGTTACAACATGTTGCAACTTACTGTAAAAACCTTACCTTGACAGCCTGAAGGACATACATGAGCTGTAAGACTTGGACAACTGGAGTGAGGTTACAAAGACACACACAATTAGGTGGATAACTGTTCCAAAAGCCTCAAACAAATCCAGCAAAACGAGCACAGATGACTTCAAAATTGTCACAGAGCTTTAAAAACCAAGAGCAGGACAGTCTTAGTTGAGTTTGGAAAGCAGACTAGTACAGGAGGTTCCTCTGTGTGAGAAAGCACAGTTTCAACATGACATTCATTAAATGAATACAATTGTCTGCTGCAGTGTTTTATTGATAAAATGATTTTTATTATAAAAAATACAATATACTTCAATAACTTTTTTTTAATTCATGACCCATAGTACATGTACTCATGGTCCCAGTTTACCCACAAAAATAATTTAAATTTAATGTAATATTAGTTATTATACCTTGACTTCAATACAGGTTCCAAAATGTTCAAACTTTTCTACCCGTTGATGCCTCGCCACAGCCAATCACAGCACTTGATTCAGAAACATCAAGCATGTTGAAGTATTACATTTGGTATCAAACAACAAGACATTTTGGTTTCAAAGCAATTGGGTCAGTGCCTAAGTAGTATTGAAAACGATCCCCAGCCCTACTCTAAGCCCTCACCCTCATGAACCATGCATAAAGATTCAACTACTACTACAAATAATAACAACAACAAAAAAGTTGATGTGTGCTACATACCTTTGGCATGCTTTTCTGCTGTAGAGCTCCACAGTTTTTCCACATGATCTAAAACCAAGAATAATATTTATGACTTTTTATTGCAGTCACACATTACATGTATATGTTCCACTGAGACGGTGATCCAAAAACTAAGCTGGAAAGGTTCACGTACATTTATATTACTTACTGTGACTTAACTGCTTTATTGTATTACAGAGGGTTGTTACTGTCTTGAACTGTCTAAGCTTCAAGCACATTTTCACAATCCAAACGATTCAATATGTAATGAGAGTTTACTTATCCAGTCAAGATCGACTTACATTCAGTGTTTTGCCCTGCAGCTGTCGTTATGTGACTGTATAACATACTGTATAAAAGACTGCACGTTTTAACTTCAAAACTACATTTAACAACATAAATGTGCAGTCACTATAAAATGAGCTTCACATGTTTTGAAACACGTACCTTAGTCAGCTTGATGTCTTCTGTAGTATCCTCAGATTCTTGTAGTTATTATCTTAAACATTTCCCAGAGGAACAGCCTGAAACTAATTCAAACCTTTGTAGGTGGATCTATTTTGGCGGCCAGCATTACGAAAATGGCATGCATTAATAAACAAAACAAATAATGACAGATGATCAGTTAAACTGTGTACACCCATCTTGGTAGGATGAAAGCATCTCTAACATCTGTCAACAAATATATGTTTTCTAGACCATAGGAGGATGATATGAGCAGCGTTGGTGTAGGAGACCAAATGTCTTTTTGTAGTATGTATTTATGTATTTATCTCAATTTATTTCTTTTTAACAGGTGCATGTTCATTAAATCAGTTTTTAAGTGCAGTAATGCATCTTCGCATGTCCCCTTGATGGCGTCATCCCGGCTTTTATTTTAGTAGTGCACCCTTATTGGCTTGTCTGAATCAATCATAAAGGTTGTCACAAATCTGTTTTCAAGCTTGAGTGACTCCAAGGGTAGATTTAGAAAGGAAAAAAAAAAGGTTTTACCCAGAAGGCATTGGTGCAGTCTAGTGCTGATTCAGAAGAGTAAACAGGGTTGAGAGAAAACATATCCACCTTTCTGAACTCTAATATTTGACCATGTTTGGATTAGGATTTATCCTTCCAGCATGAAGGGATGATGGAGAGTCGCGTGTTGTGTTGTGCGACTCTGTTCGGTGGACGCAAGTCTCAGAGGAAATCACTTCAGCTCTACTGTTGCTATAGTGCTGCAGAACAAGTCAACAAGGTCGTGGTGAAAACGGTACTGGAATAGAGAAGAGTTTACACAAGCCCTCCTATTGTTTGACAGATGTCCTCTTTTACTTGTCCCCTATTCCATCTTGGAAAAGAAGAAAAAAAAAGACTTGCTGTTGAAATGTATTTTATGTTGTAAGTTTCCTTTTATTCCAAAACTGTCAACTGTCTAATGTGTCATGTTGCAACTTTTACTGCTGCATAAACCTCATTCCTACGTTCACACTAGCAAGTTGCTGAATTCACTTCTGGATTATCTCCTGTGGGCGTGGCCTGTTTCGGTTTCTTTGATTGTTCGCTTTTGTCTTTAGTAGCTATATTTATCACCGATGAAACAACAACAAGATCGTTCAGGTATTCATTTATAGCAAATAGAAACGGTTGCTCTTTGAACGTCACTTTTTTTTTGTTCGATTGAAATTACTGCAAAAAGAAAAAAAAGACTCAATTTCAAATACAAAGCAGACAAACACTGTAGAAATCATACACAGGCAATATCTCTTTACGGAAAAATTCACCGTATCAGATTCCAATTCAAATCTATTCTGTATATACACACCAATCAGGCATAACATTATGCCCACCTGCCTAATATTGTGTTGGTCCCCCTTTTGGTGCCAAACAGTCCCAACCCTTTGATCAGTAACAGCATTACCTTTTTCAGTAATTTGGGAACAGTATCTCGTCTGGACACGGACCAGCCTTTCTTGGACCACTATTGATAGATACTGACCACTGCAGACCGGGAACATCCCTCAAGAGCTGCAGTTTTGGAGATGCTTTGACCCAGTCGTCTAGACGTCACAATTTGGCTCTTGTCTGACTCACTTAAAACCTTACGCTTGCCCATTTTTCCTGCTTCTAACACGTCAACTTTGAGGACAAAATATTCCCTCGCCGCCTAATAATATCCCACTCACTACCAGGTGCCATGCTAAAAGAGATAATCAGTATTATTTACTTTACCTTTCATAATGTTATGCCTGGTATATAAAGTCAATGCAGCTGCATGTAGCAGCTTTTATCAAATTGTACAAATAATCAAATCGATCACAAACAGCATTAAACATGATATAAACATCTTAGAAAGCATTAGCAATATAAGTATGTACACAAACAGTACATGGATTCTATACGAATAAACATTATGACTCGCAATATTGGGAGAATCCATAGGTTTAAGCTAAGATTTGTATTCATAGATTGGGTGGTGTTTAAAGACACTGAGTTTACATTTTACACTGTTGGCTGCTGCAGTGCTTGATTAGCCCCGCCCACATCATCAACCCCATAGTGACCCTGAGCGACTTGATTGCTCAACGGCTCAACTGTTCTTGGTATTATGTTGTAGATGTGCTTGCTGTTTTGAGGTACAGACATGTAGCTGCTTCTGTTAATCATTTCCTCTTCACTCTGGCCTGCTCATACATATACATGCTGTGACCATTCATGCACATAAGGTCAGCTTTTAGAATAAAAACAATGTCTTCTATACCTGTAAGAGTTGTAGTGTGTGCTTAAGAGATGTTTTCTTCACAGACATTCGATCTCGATCAACATAAATTATTTTAAACATCATGTTTAAAAGGAACATTTGGGGATGATGTACACAGATAGACTAAAAAGAGGCACTTTGAGCTAGTGTAACCTTAGTCAGGTTTTTCTCAAGCTTCATCAGGTTGGATGGGAAGCATCAGTGCACAGACATTTTCAGATCTCATTCACAGAGTTGTCCAGTAGCCACTTATTTGTTACCTTAGATGTGTGACTAGGGTCGCCCCAGTCTGAGGTCCAGAGCACTCTGGAGCAGATTTTTATCAAGGATGTTTTTGTACATTGCTGCATTCATCTTTTTCTTGATCCTGACTAGTCTCCCAGTTCCTGCCGCTCAAAAAAATCCCCACAGCATGATGCTGCCACCACCATGCTTCACTGTAGGATGGTATTGGCCAGGTGATGAGCGATGCCTGGTTTCCTCTAGACTTGATGCTTGGCATTCAGGTCAAAAAGTTCAGTCTTTGTTCCTCAGGGTTTGAAAGTCCTTCAGGTGCCTTTTGGCAAACACTAGACAGGCTTTTACTGAGAAGTGGCTTATGTCTGGCAAATCTACCATACAGGACTGATTGGTTGAGTGCTGCAAAGATTGTTGTTCATCTGGAAGGTTCTCCTCTCTGGTCACCTCCCTGACTAAGGCCCTTTTCCAACATTGCCCAGTTTGGTCAGGGGGCCCAGTCCAGGAGGAGTCCTGGTTGTTACTTCTTCCATTTACGGTTGATGGAGGCCTTTAATGCTGCAGATGCTTTTCTGTACCATTCCCCAGATTTGTGCCTCGATACAATCCTGTATCAGAGGTCTAGAGACACTTCCTTGGACTTCTTGGCTTGGTTTATGCTCTGATATACACTGTTAACTGTGGGATCTTATATAGAGAGGTGTAGAAACATCTCAAGGATGATAAGTGGAAACAGGATGCTCCTGAGCTCAATTTTGAGTGTCATGGCAAAGGCTGTAAATACTTATGTTCATGTAATTTATTTAATTTTTTACATTTGGTAAATTTGCAAAAAATATCAATCAAACTTTCACGTTGTCATTTTTGGGGTATTGTCTGTAGAATTTAGAAAACAATTAGGTTTTCATAATAATGACTAATTTCTGGATGCACTGTAAATCGCTCTGGATAATGATATCTGGGTAAATGTAGATGTAAATCAAGTCAATTTCGGTATCAGGTTGCTCTCAGGGAAGGAGGCATGGCAGGACTCTTCCCAGGTCAGTCTACACACCATGACTCATAGCGCCAAAGCATACTCTAGATTTGTGATACAGTTTTATAACTTTTGTGACCTTTTACTGTGACATGAAATATAGCTCTGGTGTATCCCCTTTCTCTGGATCATTTTTGAAACCGAGTCTGCCTGCGGCAAATTCAATCGACTGGACATGATATGTAATGGCACACAACTGTCTTTATACAGGGAGTGCAGAATTATTAGGCAAGTTGTATTTTTGAGGATTAATTTTATTTGAGGATTTAATTTGAACAACAACCATGTTCTCAATGAACACAAAAAACTCATTAATATCAAAGCTGAATATTTTTGGAAGTAGTTTTTAGTTTTAGCTATTTTAGGGGGATATCTGTGTGTGCAGGTGACTATTACTGTGCATAATTATTAGGCAACTTAACAAAAAACAAATTTATACCCATTTTAATTATTTATTTTTACCAGTGAAACCAATATAACATCTCAACATTCACAAATATACATTTCTGACATTCAAAAACCAAACAAAAACAAATCAGTGACCAATATAGCCACCTTTCTTTGCAAGGACACTCAAAAGCCTGCCATCCATGGATTCTGTCGGTGTTTTGATCTGTTCACCATCAACATTGCGTGCAGCAGCAACCACAGCCTCCCAGACACTGTTCAGAGAGGTGTACTGTTTTCCCTCCTTGTAAATCGCACATTTGATGATGGACCACAGGTTCTCAATGGGGTTCAGATCAGGTGAACAAGGAGGCCATATCATTAGATTTTCTTCTTTTATACCCTTTCTTGCCAGCCACGCTGTGGAGTACTTGGACGTGTGTGATGGAGCATTGTCCTGCATGAAAATCATGTTTTTCTTGAAGGATGCAGACTTCTTCCTGTACCACTGCTTGAAGAAGGTGTCTTCCAGAAACTGGCAGTAGGACTGGGAGTTTAGCTTGACTCCATCCTCAACCCGAAAAGGCCCCACAAGCTCATCTTTGATGATACCAGCCCAAACCAGTACTCCACCTCCACCTTGCTGGCGTCTGAGTCGGACTGGAGCTCTCTGCCCTTTACCAATCCAGCCACGGGCCCATCCATCTGGCCCATCAAGACTCACTCTCATTTCATCAGTCCATAAAACCTTAGAAAAATCAGTCTTGAGATATTTCTTGGCCCAGTCTTGACGTTTCAGCTTGTGTGTCTTGTTCAGTGGTGGTCGACTTTCTGCCTTTCTTACCTTGGCCATGTCTCTGAGTATTGCACACCTTGTGCTTTTGGGCACTCCAGTGATGTTGCAGCTCTGAAATATGGCCAAACTGGTGGCAAGTGGCATCTTGGCAGCTGCACGCTTGACTTTTCTCAGTTCACGGGCAGTTATTTTGCGCCTTGGTTTTTCCACACGCTTCTTGCGACCCTGTTGACTATTTTGAATGAAACGCTTGATTGTTCAATGATCACGCTTCAGAAGCTTGGCTATTTTAAGACTGCTGCATCCCTCTGCAATATATCTCACTATTTTTGACTTTTCTGAGCCTGCCAAGTCCTTCTTTTGACCCATTTTGCCAAAGGAAAGGAAGTTGCCTAATAATTATGCACACCTGATATAGGGTGTTGATGTCATTAGACCACACCCCTTCTCATTACAGAGATGCACATCACCTAATATGCTTAATTGGTAGTAGGCTTTCCAGCCTATACAGCTTGGAGTAAGACAACATGCATAACGAGGATGATGTGGTCAAAATACTCATTTGCCTAATAATTCTGCACTCGCTGTATGTAACATGACATCACACTGACTCATTACATTTAACACATTCTCTTACATTGAACCAGTACATGTAACACGTCCAATCACACTGCACCAGTATATGTAACATCCCATCACACTGCACTAATATATGTTACATCCTATCACACTGCACTAATACATGTAACACATCCCCTCACACTGCACCTGTATATGTAACACACCGCCTCACTTTGTACCAGCATCTGTAACACACCCGATCACACTGCATCCATATATGTAACATCACATCACACTGCACCATTACATGTGACACATTCTCTTACATTGAACCAGCACATGTAACACATCCAATCTCACTGCACCAGTATATGTAACATCCAATCATGCTGCACTAATATATCTTACATCCCATCACACTGCACCAATACATGTAACACATCCCCTCACACTGCACCTGTATATGTAACACACCGCCTCACTTTGTACCAGCATCTGTGACACACCCGATCACACTGCATCCATATATGTAACATCACATCACACTGCACCATTACATGTGACACATTCTCTTACATTGAACCAGCACATGTAACACATCCAATCACACTGCACCAGTATATGTAACATCCAATCATGCTGCACTAATATATCTTACATCCCATCACACTGCACTAGTACATTTAACACATCCTCTCACACTGCACCAGTATATTTAACATCCTATCACACTGAACCATTACATGCAACACATCCCAACCCTACCGCACTGGTACATGTAACACATCTCATTACAAGTACATATAACACATCACTGTGACCTGAGCGTCTTCAAACGTGTAGCGTCCAGGGTCTTTGACATTCTGCATGGTCTTATCGTAGCTCTTGGAGTCAAGGTTGATGGCATTCGGGGCTCCAGGTGCCAGAAACTCATCCCATATCTCCTGCACACGATTGGGCACCTCACGGATCGGCCGTTTTTTAAGCTCCTGCACGGCCAGCCAGAAGCTGTGACATACACAAACACACACTATATGTAATAAACATATGATATGTAAACATTTAAACACTGTCTGTGAACTTTCTGTCCAGCCTAAGGTCATTGTACAGGTTCTGTCCAGCCTAAGGTCATTGTACAACTCTCCTCCTCTGCAGACTGCTTTATTCTCCTGTGTCATGTGATAGAGTGTAATTGCAGCTTTGCTTTTTCATATTGCAATATTATCGCAAATGCAATTAATCATTTAGCCCTACACTAAAGTATAGCAGGACAGATTTACTGTTCTCTGAAAATAACTCAACATACAGCCATTATTGTATAAATAACTGGCAACAAAAGTGAGCACACCCTAAATGAACATGTCAAAACTGTGTCCAAAGTGTCAATATTTTTTGTGAGCACCATCGTTATCTATCACTTGTTGCTGGGATCCTCATCCACTCCTTCATAATGACAGTACAGAGCTGCTGGGTTTTAGACACATGGCGTTTCTCCACCTTCAGCTTAAGGATGCCCCACAGGTTCCACAATAGGGTTTAGGTCTGGAGACATACTTGGCCACTAAATCAACATCACTTTTAGCTTCTCACCAGGGTGTCGCCACACATACTGGACACCATCTGAGCCATCAGACCAAAAGACACGGTTCTAGTAATTCATGCTCTTGGACAGATTTTCTTTAGCAAATGGTTTGCAGGCTTTCTTGTTAGCAGCTTCAGAAGAGGCTTCCTTCTAGGATGATGGCCATGTAGACCAAATTGTTGCAGTGTCTAGCATATGGTCTGAGCACTGACAAGAGTAACTTCCTTTTCTGCAATCTCTGAAGCAATGTTGCGACAATTATGCTGCTGTTTTTTTTAAGCAGCTTCTGCACCTGATGCACAGCACAAGGACTCAGACTCTTTAATCAGCCCTTGTGAGGTCTGTTCTGAGTGGAACCTGTCTTGGAAAACCTCTGTATGACCCTAGCCACAGCACAGTAATTTTGTTTCAGGGTGTTACCGGTCTTCTTTTAGTCAAGCCATCTTTGTGGAGAGCAACAATTCAAATTCTCAGTCCTCAGTCAGGTCCTTCTTTACAACATCAGAAGGATTAGACCATTTCTATCCACACAGGTTGCACAGGTGCTTGTTAGGTCTATTGTCATTTCGAGACTGGACTAGAGCAACTTTCTGCTGTCGGGTCTACCACTGAATATATTGAGCTCAGGTGCATCCTGTTTCCACTGATCATCCTAGAAATGGTTTTACAACTTAATTGGAATCCACCTGTGGTAAATTTAGTTGATTGGACATGTTTTGGAAAGGCACACACCTGTCAGTGTCAGAGCACAAACCAAGCCAAGGAATTGTCTGTAGACCTCTTTCTGATTGTATCAAGGCACAGATCCGGGGAAGGGTACAGAAAATATTCCTGCAGCATTGATGGTCCAATGAGCACAATGGCCTCCATCATTCGTAAATAAAAAAAGTTTGAAACCACCAGGATTTTTCCTACAGTGGAGCCGACCGGCCAAAAAGAACGGACAGGGGAGAAAAACCTAAGTCGGGGAGATGAACAAAAACCCTAAAGGTCACTCTAAAAGAGCTTCAATGTTTCTCTGTGGATAGAAGAACCTTTCAGAAGAACAACTATTTTTGCAGCAGTCCACCAATCAGTCAGGCATGTATGGTAGAGTGGCCAGACAAAATTATTTAGTTTGCCAAAAAGCACTTGAAGGACTCTCCGACAGTAAGAAACAGAAATGTAACTCTTTGGCCTGAATGCCAAGCGTCATCTGGAGGAAACAGGCGCCACTCATTACCTGGCTAATACCATCCCTACGGTGAAGCATGGTGGTAGCATAATCATGCTGTTGGGATTTTTTTCCAGTGGCAGGAACTGGGAGACTAGTCAGTGCAGCAATGTACAATGCAGCAATGTACAATGCAGCAATGTACAAAGACCTCCTTGATAAAAACCTGCTCCAGAGCGCACTGGACCTCAGACTGGGGCGACGGTTCACGTTCTAACAGGACAACAACCCTCAGCACACAACCAAGATAACAAAGGTGTGGACACTCTGTGAATGTCCTTAAGTCCTTGACACTCCCCATCCAATCTGATGGAGCTTAGGAGGTTCTGCAAAGACGAATGAGAGAAACTGCCCAAAAATAGGTGTGTAGAGCCTGTAGCATCAAACTCAATTTTTTTTTTAAAAAGGCTGTAATTGGTGCCAAAGGTGCTTCAACAAAGTGTTGAGCAAAGGCTTTTGATTTGTCAGATTGTAAGCTAATATAAAAAGGCAAATTAACTAAATATAGATAGTAATGGTTGTTTTAATGTCTTTATAACAAGAACCTGCATGATGAATTATCCAGCCTTAATCACAAAAATCAGTAAAAGTGGTAGGGGAAGTGCAAATCATTAGAGAACATGCAACATGAGATGGCTCATTTAAAATTACCACAAATGAGTAAGAATCTGGATAAAATTCTCTGTCTTACAGGTATTATAGAGAAATGAACATCAGCTCCAATCAGATCTGATGTGATCAATCATGTGTGAGTATGAATTCCTCTCACCACAGGTTCTCAGAGCTAAATTCAGATTCCAGGAACTTCAGAAACTGTTCTCTCCCTACAGGGTCCTTCAGAACCTCGTCAAACCTGAAACCCCACCGCCGCACTCTCTGCTGACCAGGTTCCTTACTGAGAGAGAGAGAGAGAGAGAGAGAAAGAGAAAAACAAAGAGACAGAGAGTAAACCAACAAGGCTAATTCTATAGAATTAGGAATCAATTAGCTAATGAATCAACCTCGCTGTTCAGATATTATCAATGTTTTTCTAATAAGTCTGCTGACCATAATCTAAAGGACAATTAATAAAAAAAAGGGTGTGGATTTCTATTCCCTCACGTCAAATGTATCACAGTCTACAAAAGCGTAGCAAAAGTATTTGGACACACGACTTTTCCAACAATATGTGGTTCTATTCCAAAAAGTTACTGTTACCAGTTAAGTTGGAGGCACACAATTATATAAAACGTCTTTGGACGCTGTAGAATTGAACCTGTTCCAGCATGACAATACCCCTGTGCACAAAGTCAGCTCCATGATGATATAGTTTATGTGGGATCGAGTGGAAGATCGCCTGCTTGGGATGAATGTAAACACTGACCGCACCCCAGGCCTCCTCACCTCCCCTACATTAAATAATGTTCTTGTGGCTGATTGAGCACAAATTTTAAGATCTAGTGGAACATCTTCCTAGAAGAGTGGAAGTTATTATAACAGCAAATGCGGTTTAAATGAGGAAGGAGATTTACATGCATCAAAAAACCACAAATCTAATAGTCAGGTATCCAAATACTATTTTCCAATCCAGTGCACCATGACAAGTGTTCATAGAACAGCAATGCTCGTGAATAATTAGAAAAATATACATAGGCTGTTTATTCACTGTCCATTTGTCTCATTTGCCGTTTTGATTTATGTAGTAAGATCTGTTCATCCTCTCTTTTCAGTGTTGCACTGACACTGAGCAACGTTTGGTTTGTAGTTGTTTAGAACAGAAATAAATCTCGCTGCTATATCAGTCATGCATTTGAAATCAGTGTGGTGTAGACTGAACTGAATGATTTGATAAATAGTTTTACACGTAACAGAGCTGTAGCTGGGGTGTGGTCAAACATCAGCAGAGCAATAAGACAAGCAATCATGAAGGTTTAACGTTAAACTGGCACTTTTATCGAATTAACTGAAACTGAATTTCTATGCTCTGTGTTTTGGAAGGAGAGTCTAGGAGGCAAATGATGCTTATTTTAGCTGAATGATTATATGAAGAAATGTGCAATAATATCTGTGTGTATGCAATGTGCACTTCAGTGAGGTCATAGTCCAAGGTCTGCTAAAATGAATGAAAGAACTGAATAAAAGCAACACAACAGTCTAACGTCTGCCTGCAAAGTTCTCATTCCTGCTCTACACAACAGGGTGTCGCATTATCTGTCACATTTCCCACACACAAACACACACAATTCTGGCCATTTTTTGCCTAAATTATTGTATATCAGTATTGATTTTTACTCACACAATGAAATTGATTGATGCTTAAATAAGCAAAATGGATTATTATAAAATCATTATTATTTAAATCCAGATTAACACCAGTCATACACCTCGATCTAATCTGACATATTCTAATGTCTAAATTAAAACTGTGATTGGGGTACATTCCAATGAGGCATATACTGTACGTGTATATTAGGGCTGCAACGAATGCAACAAATGTTCAAGGTAAGGTTGTGGTTTTTAGCGCATATTTATGCATTTTTACACCAATGCATATTTTTTTCCTTTTTTTTCTCTCTCAAACCTGTTAGCTTGCTCGGTTTCTCTTTTTATAGAATTTAATTAACTGTGACTTTTTTTACACATGCATTTTTTCATAGTTTATATATTTTTTATTTAGTCATATATCATTTAATTGTTATACAAAATTAGGTTAATTATATATTCTAAATGCTTATATCTTCACAAATGTACAAAATATATGTATTTCTTAAACAAAAATTGTCAAAACAATGTTGTATTAGTTTAACATGTTAAGCATGGTTTTATTGATAATCTGCAATTATCAATAAAAACAATACAAATGTCGATTTACACAAATTGCTTCACTATGCATTAGGAGTGGCACGATACACAAAACCCACAGTTCGGTTCGTATCACGGTTTAAGGGTCACGGTTTTCGGTTCTGTACGGTTCTTGTTATTTTTTCTTTTAATCTTCAACACTCCCGAAATTTCCTTCAGCATTTGATATATAGCTTATTAGCTTAATTATCCACAATTTAGGATACAGTATTAACATTTTTGTTCTGTAATCATGCACTAAATTAATTTGACTTGACATCAAACATATTATTGGGACCATCTCTGAGTTAAAGCTAGGTGAGATTTTGATACAGCAAGAGAGAAGACATTGATGATGACATGCTTTTCGTTTATTCGGCAAAAAAAAAAAAAAGTGTCGGCGAGAGGGAATATTAAACCGCGGCTCGAGTACATTCATCAGCTGACGAAATTCCTCACACTCAATCAAGCTGCACGGTTGCATATCTTTTGCTATAAACATCACCAATGCTTTAGATATGGCTATTGCCCTGTCTGACTGATCACTGAGAGGCTGCTTAAATGCTGCGGTCAGTAGAAGTTGTTTCCTAACCGGCTCACTCATGTTTGTGCTTATCGACACATTGGAGTGAAGTCTTCTCAAATGAAATGTCATATTAGAAGTTTTGCCATTAGCATATTTAATGCATTCGTCGAGCCATGCGACGCAGACAAGCGAACCGAACGGTTCGGGTGTTTTTCCATGTACCGTATGCATACTGAGTATAAGTATGCATACTCAAATGCTGCAGCATGAATTCATTTGTTCATGAAGAAATCCCCCATGTACTCCCTAAAAGCAGCTACTTTAAGCTGTCAAGAATCAAGATAGTCAATGTGTGACTTTTGCAATTTTTTAAGTACACTTTTACACATAAATACCCTGAATTATGGTTTTACATAATAAAATTAAGCAAAACATCTAAATAATTTTAGCCTATTTTATCCGATTAATCATCGAGTTATTTATAAACATACATACAAATATATATCAGTGGTGGGTGGTCAGGGCCAGCAAGGCCTTCTCTGCTGGCCTAAACACTATCAGAAGCACTGACCTACATTTATGACCTAAATTCTAAAATTTGTTCCAGGAAATTTTATTTATTTATTCCCAACAGTTTTTCTCTTCATTTTAGATTTTTTGTCAAATCAGATTCCAGCCTCTATGTGCTGCCATGTCAATCTAATCTCCGCAGGGCCTCCAGAATCAGTAATGCTGGCCAATGTACCTCAGACTATATTAGCAATGGGTCTGTTTCTTTAACCAACCAGATTTCAAATTCTTCTCACAAATGTTGCACGAAATGTCCATTAGTTACAGATAAACGATGTTGCGGGGTACAGTGATGATGATCAGAAGCGAACTGTAGTCCTGAGTCAGTGTAGCAGACTGTTGACAATCCATCCTCAAAGCGCCCGTTCTTACTCCGGAATTTCATGGAATCACCCAAGGCATTGATGAGAAACTGTCCCAAGCTGCACACAGTGACCTCCAGTCGAAGAGAACACTATCCAGAGGCAGGCCGGGATCAAGTGGGAAGATCCACGGAGGGAAGAGGGGCAGGAACAGTGGTCATTGGAGCCTCAGGAGCATGTTCAACTTATTTGAAATTTCATGTTATTTGACAAATATTGGTTGTGAACTGCTCCAGATGATGTACGTGGCACAGTTGCGGTGGTAGTGTAGATGTTTGAAGTCTTAATTGGGTTTCTTGCTTTAGTAAAATTGTATTCACCTTTAATACACGAAATACCTCTCTCTCTGTAATGCATATAGCATTTTTGTAGAGTATTGATAATTTCTATAATTGCGATGTAATAGTGGTGGTATTAAGAGGTGGATTAAGACTGGTAAGACATGTTTTTGTTTTTGAAGGTAACACACACAAAATTTGTCTGAATAGAAAACATAAAAAAAGAAAAAAATGTCTTCTTCAAGATGGCATAAGGAAGAAACCTTGAGAGGAACCAGACTCAAAGAGGGAACCCATCCTCAATTGGGTGATTTTACCACCTTCAAAGCTTCCCCCAGACCACCACACTGCCTCCACCATGGTTGACTGAAGGTATTAAGCACTGTTTTAGCATCATTTAATTTGTTCTGCGTCGCACAAATTCTCTTCTGTTTGATCCGAAGACCTTAAACTTCGAATCATCTGTCCACAACACCTTCTTCCAGTCTTCCAGTGTCCAATGTCTGTGCTCTTTTGCTCTTTTTAGTCTTTTGTTTTTATTAGTCAGTGTGAGATATGGCTTTTTCTTGTCAATTCTGCCATAAAGTCCAGCATCCTGAAATCTCCTCTTCACCGTTGATGCTGACACTGGTGTTTGACGGGTATTATTTAGTGCAGCTGCCAGTTGAGGACCTTTGAGGCATCTTTGTCTTAAACTACACACTTTAAGATATTTGTCTTCTTGCACAGTTGTCCATCGGGGCCTCCCACTTCTTTTTTTGTCCTTGTTAAAGCCAGTTTGTGCTGCTCTCAGAAGGGAGTAGTTAACAGCATGATGAAATGCATTGAAGTTTCCTCACAATTTCTCCCATTAAGTAGCCTTCCTTTCTAAAGACAACAATAGATTGACAGGTCTCTAATAAAAGTTCTTTCTTTCTGGGCATTTTGAACCTGTAAACAAACAAACAACTGCTGATGTTCAGATACTAAACTAACCCAAAGAATACCATGCTTCCTTGTTTCTTTCATTAGTATAACGGTTCTCAGCTGTGCCACACAATTGCAAAATGGTTTTCTTATAATCAATTAACCGTATAAAATGATTAACTTTGAATAAGTAGCCATACCAGGAGAGTGATCTAGTACAGATTTGGGCATTTTACTGCCCGTGGGCAACATCCGGCCCTCTAACTGTCCTAGATTGGCCCGCATGTGTTCAGCGACGCCTATAAATTTGTGATAGGTGGTTTTATTTCGAAGGCCACTATTGTGTCATCAGTGCGCTTATGCATGTCTAACCTTAAAAAAAAAAAACTTGACGCAGAATGTAGAGTTTTCAACAAGAATATAGAACGATATCATTTTATTTGTCACATTAACATTAAAGCACAGTGAAATTCTTTCTTCGCATATCCTAGCTTGCCCAGAAGCTGGGGTCAGAGCGCAGGGTCAGCCATGATACGGGCCCATAAGTGGCAGCTTGGCGATACCGAGGCTTGAACCTTGACCTTCTGATCAGTAACCCAGAGCCTTAACCACTAAGGGTATTGTGTGAAAGAACTTTTTTTTTTAATGCAATTAAAAAAAAAGCCAATTCAAAATTTTAAAATAAATGTTCCCTAAATAGTGCAATAATTCTGAGCTCCACACATATACTGTATGATTGACTGTGTGACACATTCATTGTTCTTTATTAGTGTGAATTGATGTTGCTATTTCATGTTAGGTAATGCTAGTTTTTTAAACATTGCAAACGTTTACATTTTCTAAACAGTTTTTGTGATTATTTGTTAAATATGTATTTAATTCTATCTCCCACATTTTCTCACTGTAATGTTTCATTTACTGTTTCTTATAGTCGAATACCAGGTATATTGGAACGTACTTAAGTAAATTATGAGCAAAAAGTATATATTAAATATATTATATAGATTCCAGCCCTCTAAAACCATTCCCATTTCTCATGTGACCCTTTTGGAAAAATATTTTCCCACCCCTGATCTAGTAAAATGTAGATCATTCTTTAAAAATCAGCTGACAATTTGTTATAATTTGTGAAATGGATAAAATTGTTTGTGAATTGCATGAAAATGTGTTTTTCTTTGGAAAATGAAGAAATTTGCAA
>MU591762.1:2903034-2934733 GCA_024362625.1 Silurus asotus
ATCCTCATCACTCCCAACAAAAACCTCAACATCTTCAGCTCTGCTACCTCCAGCTCCACCTCCTGTCTTTTACTCAATGCCACTGTCTCTAAACCATACAACATCTCAGGTCTCACCACAGTCCTATAAACTTTCCCTTTCACTTGTTAGTCAAAGGGTAGCGGTGGAAATTGGGCAAAATAAAGAACCACTACAGTCAATGACTTGAGTCTAATGTGAGTTATAGTCTCTCGTAGTAAAAAATCTACTGTTATAATGTCATTTATGATAATGAGTAAAGCACGCATTAAACAACTTTTGATTAAACAGCATTTTGTTTTCTGGCGTGTGTCTTTTCTGTCGCCATTTTTCTTTCTTGTGAGTTTAGCTTGTTTATTCTACGCCTATTAATCAATCAGTGCAGTAGCTTCCGGGGGGACGATTTTTTTCCCCCTTGCATTATTTTTATTCATTACTCAGTAACAGATATGATCTAAAATGTAGACAAGTACAATACTTCAGACAAAACATACATAAGTAAAAGTACAAAGTTTTAATTTTTTTAAACTACTTGAAAAAGGAGAAGTACTGTACACAAAAAAACTACTCGATTACAGTAAAGCCAGTATATGTACTTATATATTTGTACAGGTTCCGGAAGACATGAAGACTAAATGCCAAAAAAGTAGTGTGGTTTGCTTGGATGCTGCCTGAGGATCAAAACAATGAGCATGAATCCCACATAAGAGCGATTAACATTTAAGAGCGATTTCCATTGCTGTCTATTTGTATATATGGAGGCTGTGATAATGATATTAGTCACCACTAATTATTCTGTTTAATGATTCTTGTATTTGTTTGGAGATTTTACTGTTGATTTAATACTCCATACTCAAGTACACATCATGTAGGCACAGCTAAGTCTATTAAAATACAGAATAAACATACATAAGTAAACTCACAGGCAGTGAAGCACGATAAAAACAGTGAGATTAAGATGTTAGTAAGTGTGACGGATATAAAAAGACAGATATATGATATAGAGTATGATGCAGCATCTCACCACAGGTCTGTGCACATCCCAGAATGCTCGTTCTTGACTGTCCAGAATCTTGCGCTCGATTTTGTCCCGTTTTTTATCCACTCTAAAAATAAAAGAAAGGAATAAAAATGTGACAGCAGAACACAGATAAGTGCTTGGAACTGGACATTCGGTGTTGAGGATAAGGATGGGTTCCCTTTTCAGTCTGGTTCCTCTCAAGGTTTCTAACTCATACCATCTGAGGGAGTTTTTTTCTTGCCACAGTCACCAATGGCTCACAAAATTATACCGTCTTTAATAAAAGTTTTATCCCTGAAACGCTTCTTTGAGACAATGTCCATTGTTGAAAGCTCTCTACAAATAAATATGAATTGAACTGAAAAAGTGGAAGCATCATCCATTTTTGGTCCTGATGTGCAGTCAATAGGTGATATAGAGTATCTGTTAAAAGTTTAAAAAACACTCAGCCTTTTATGTTTTTTGAGAGACAAATGCATGTTTTTTTTTGTTTATAATCAACAAACTAGTCAAAAAAACAAATGAATTAGACAGTGAATGACTTGAAGAAAGTTCTATAGACAGAATGAGTTAAAATTTTACATTATTTGATGTTTGCAGTGGAAATTTAATAGATTGGGGTTGTTTTGGAGCAGGGAAGGTTTAAGACTTATTACGGGTGAAAGGAAAACTCAACTAACATGGCAACCATTCCATATTTCAACACCATGCAATTCCGTCTGGATTATGGCCCATTGGAACCAACTTCACTGTCCAACAAGACATTTAAGCGTTATTTAGAGAGCAAACAGTCGTCTGGAGTGCTATCTATCACGGAACGGCCTGCCCAGTTACCGCACTTAAATCCTATTGAACTGTTTTACAAGATTTATGACAAAGTATTTCAGCTAAATGTTTGGAAAAACAACTGTCTGGATTCCAAGAGTGTGTATTTGTTATTCATGATAAGAGAGGATTTTTCAATAAAGATTATGTGGAACATTTGTACATGAATAGATATTTTTTGGAAAAATAAAATCTCCATACTGTTACATTACTTAGTTTATTATATAGAAACAAAAAGAACATGTATGTGTCTCTGAAAAACCAAAAAAGTCATTTGACAGAAAGTTTCTGGTTCATAAAATAGTATAACTACAGACACAAAACATTTTACACCAACAATGTAAATCTGCCGCAGTTACAATTTACTATCAAATGTCTACAGAGTAAAGAAACTCTTTTTGTCTTAAAACAACATCAATAAGTGACATCACTGAATGATCAAATGGAGTTTAAAGCAGATTATATATTGAAGTTATCTTCAGGTACTTTTCACATTAGCCTCAAATCTTGCAGTATAAATCTTAAAGATGGAAATGTGTATATGGATTTACAGTTTAAAAGCAGGAGATGTGGAACTATGTGGTTTAAACCCTGGAGTTTTTCCGTTTCTGCTTGCGTTGTTGCATCTGTTCATACTTACTTAGCTTGTGCCTCTGCTTGCATAAATATAAACTCCCATTTCCGTGCAAAAGCTCTCTGTAGCCGTGCTAAACTCTCCTGGAAACACACAAACAGCCACGGATATATTCAAATAACCTTGATGAATTTTTACCACATATTTGGCATATTGAAATATTGATATTTTTGCTTTCTTTTGATTCATAAACTTTTTTTTCTGAGATATGCCTACTGCAGGCTCTTTTTTCTCCACTTGCTCCAGTTTGCTATTGACCTTTGCTATAGAGCTTGACTTTTTTCCCCAGACGTTGATCCATAAAGACAAATCCACTTCTGTTATAGGATCACAATGATCAGCTTTAGGAGTTAATTTTTATAAAATGAATTTGTTTCATAGCCAAAACACAGAATACAGTTATAGTCAAATTATTCTAATTGTAATTAAAGTTCAAATAATTTTTCAAAACTTGGGTTTATTTTAAATTAAATGCTAAGTGATGTAATTTTACACTATGTAGACAAAAGTATTGGGACACCAGACCTTTCCAGCCATATGTGTTTCTTCTCCAACATTTTACCACAAAGCTGGAGACAACAATGCCTATGGATGCAGTATTAGATTTCCCTTAAGTTGAACTAGGAGACCCAAACTTTGTTCTAGCATGATGATTCTCATGTGCACAAAACCTGGGTGCTGGGTTACTGATCAGAAGGTTGGGGGTTCAAGCCTCGGTATCATCAAGCTGCCACTCTTGGCCCTTAACCCTGTGTGCTCCAGGGGTGCTATGGTATCATGTCTAACCAAAAATTATTTGTTTAGATTTGTTTAGTCTCAGTTTACTCAAATTAGCAACTTGATTGTTTTGCTGTTTGTGACTAATTTCAGTGGAATGAAAATGTATTTGTTTTTATTTGTATTATTTTATATTATTTTGTAATGTACACTGAAGCTGATCAAATAAAGCTGATTCATCAACTCCTCAAATCTTCTGAGGATTTTATTGATTTACTGAGTCAAACAAACAACAACAAATCTAATAAATGTGTAACAAATAAAGGCATTTTCTTGGTTTGACTCACATATCAGAAATATATATAGCATTCTACCTACTACCAACAGATATACTTTTCTGATCTGATTTATTTTGGATTATTCAGAAATCATGAAATAAAATGAAATCAGTGGTGTATTGTTTTTTTTTTAATCAGCAAAACTAGAAAAAGATGCACAGCACAGCACATTCATTTCTCCTTTAACAAAAGGAGGAGGAAAAATAGCAAAAAAAGAAAAAGCAAAGAGAGGTGATGGAATTGAATGTCTGTGAGCAGAAGCTCACGGGAGTACAATAAAGTGCTGATGAGGAGGCGTGGAAGGAAAACATCAAGGAAAAGGGAGATGCTTACAGCTTCATAGTCAGCAAGTTCCAGCCGGGCTTTATTCTGCATCGTCCGCTTACAGAGGTAAACAGCTGGCAAAAGAGAGAGAGAGAGAGAGAGAGAGAGAGAGAGAGAGAGGTTAATGAACACTTTCTTTTTATTTATATAGTTTTTTTATATACACTGTATGTAGATCAATGGATATTTAAATGTATGGAATTTAGCAAACTCCTTTATCTAGAGTGAATTACATTTAACTCATTTATACAACTGAGCAGCTATGGGGTAAGGGCCTTGCTCAGGGGCCCAGGACTGGCAGCTTAGCGTGACTGAGATTTAAATTGACAACCTTTGGACCTTTTGAGTCTGGTTCCTCTCAAGTTCTCTTAGTCATATCATCCTATTAGAAACATACATTTTAATATAAGTGAAGATAGATAGATAGATAGATAGATAGATAGATAGATAGATAGATAGATAGATAGATAGATGTGCTTAAATTTGTTCCGCGAGTGCTGGTGGGAAGACACGTACCGGGATACACATGCGCGACAACAACGACCGCCGTGAACCAACATATACCAACAATAACGGACAGTGAGAGTGTGGAAGTTTAAATAGGAGCTGGTGATGATGATAAACGAGCACCATATGTGTGCGATTGAAGCAGCGCTTCAGAGAAAGCGGCCGAGAAATCACCTGACATGCTGAAGGGGGCCGAAGGGGGCGTGGCAGGTGGATTCCTGACACATGTACTGTATGTATTTGTGTGTAAAAAAACTCCAAAAACACGTGCATGCACATTCTCATTTATTAACGCACATCGTGTACATAAAGAAATTTCAAGCACGTTAATATACTGCCGCCATTTTGATTTTCGTTTATCTCGATCATCGGTTACCTCGATGCTTTTTGGCGACCCCCTAGGACATCGACATAATCGGGTTCCACTGTATTTACTAATTGCCCATGTATGTATGTATGTATGGAGGAATGTATGTATATACCGTATTTTCCGGACTATAGGCTGCTACTTTTTTCCCACACTTTGAATTCCGCGGCTTAAACAACGAATCGGCTAATTTATAGATTTTTCCTGGGACTTTCCCGGTTTCACTAACTACAAACATTAGAAGACATTTTTCAGGTAAAATATTTGTAAAAATTAAATATTTTGTCACTTCCGCATCCCCTCGTGCTTCAGCTAGCTAAAAGACACAAGAGGTTTGTACAACACTGTTCACCTGTAGGTGTCCCTATTACAAAATGATTATGCAACTTAATCAATTTGAAAGTAAATAAACCTAATTCAATGCACAATATTTAATAAACACAATACCTTTCTATAAAATAAATAACTGAAGTATTTAGAAAGAAACAACATCTATCTGTAACAGCTACAGTTCCTAAATTTATTGACAAAGTCTTTATTGACCATGCTTGGTAAGAAATAAAAATAGTCTGGTGAAAGAATGTCTCTTTATACTGTAGCTATTATGATGTGATGCTATGAAGTGATAACAGAAAGTAACTATAAATGGTATAAAGGTATCTATAAATGGTTAAAAAGTATAATGTGTCATTCATAACTGAAATAAAAATCATAGATGTAAGAAGTATAAGAGAAATAACACACTTTGAGACACGCTGTTAGGTGCTTAGTGATCATGTCCAGCTTCATCACTCCACCCTGTCACTGACTTTGTCCCTGTTCAATTCAGTTCAATTCAATTCATTTCCCAAAGCAGCTTTAAATATTTAAGTATTGAAATGTAAATACTTTAAATAAAAAAAACTTTCTTTCGGCTTCTCCCATTAGGGGGCGCCACAGCGGATCATCCGTATTCGTGATCCGCATGTTCAGTTTGTCACGTTTTTACGCTGGATGCCCTTCCTAACGCAACCCTCCACATTTATCCATGCTTGGGCCCGCCACTAAGAGTGCACTGGCTTGTGCCTCCCTAATGGCTGAGTTCTAAATACTTTGAATATAAATTTTCAATTTATAAATCAATTCATGTAGATTTATCCCTAATGACCAAGTCTGGGATGACAGTGGAAATCTCCCTGAGATGGTATTAGGGAGAAAGATTGAGAGAAACCAGACACAGAAGGGATCCAATCCTCATCTGGGTGACACTGAATGTCCATTTATTATAGTTCCATCATTGTTGAGGTTATTAACTGTTCACTGGAAGACACTTGAATTCAATAAACTGTTGCAACTGCAGTCCTAAGCCATTGCAGCAGACTGTTTAGTCCAAATCCATCTTCATGGTTCTTTGGTTTACCCCTTCCACAGTAACTTCATGGATCTTTAAAATGTGTCCATAAAACTGCACCTCACATTATTTTATATAGATATTATCTATATAACAGGAGCTATTAAGCTAAAAAAATTTAAAATTACTTCTTTGTTGAAGTGTAATGACAGGAATAAAGACTGCTTCTTTTATTACTTGTCATTTTTTCATTTATTTGACTGATTGATAAATACAATCTCAAATTGAGTCAAAATATAATTTTTTTTTACATAATAAGTAAAGACTGGCACTCCAGAATGTCGCTACACTTAAAATACAGATATAAAACTCCAGCTCAATGTTGAGCACCTAAACTGACTCACTGCCACATTAACCATTTATTTTTATTTTATGAGTCATCTGTTCCTATATCGTCATTAGTCATACAATCCGGGCCGTTCTGTGCCTTTGTAATGAAATATGGCCAAGCCATGACTTCTTTTTTACATAGAAAAGGTACATAGACTGATGTCCAGCCACAGATCTATCTGTCAAAATCATCCTGCAAACATCTCATTAAAACATTACAAGCAACACAGGAGGGTGTGAACCTTATTTTTGAGTATATCATGCTCGAAAATCACATCACATACAAGGACAGTCAATCAGATTACAGCTTTATGACTCACCTTCCATTACTGTGGCATTTGGACATAAGTCTTTGCAACAATGGATAATATTATTTGGATGCAGTAGATCTGTATTCAGGATCTGCTGCTGTAATCAGAACCTCTGTCTTGTGCTCATTCCAGTATAAAGGACTACAGTAGAAAATGCTACAATCATATTAAAGCCTGGTTCCTCTTACTGTCTCATGTTTTCTGTCTCATGTTGCCTAAGGACGTTTTCCTTGTTCCTGTTGGACATAGGTACCCTTAATCTACATCCTGATTACTGTACAGCTGTCTAGTGACAATGATTTTAAAATGCTATACAAATAAAATGGAATCTGCTTCAGCTTTAGATGCAGAGACACAAACGAAATTAAATAGGTGTCTATGCAATGAGCAGCCCAGCTAGTTAGTTAGTTTTACACACACACACACACACACACACACACACACACACACACACACACACACACACACACAAATCGATTTTACTCTGTGACTTGAAGGTGTGGAACAAGTATCACACTTACAGAATACAAGCCATGTCTGTATTGAACCGACAAAAGACAACAAAAGTTCAATAACAGAGAATGTATATTATATATACTTTATATAGTAAAGATATTCCTTTGTGTGTATTTAATTTTAACAACACAATACAATCACTGGTGGTATTCTATAACTCTACAGTGGGTGATAATGTGTTATGGAGTTAAAATAGTTGTTGTAATAATTGGTGTGGTATTAATTTGGACAATACGGTTCCTGTCCCAAAGTAACCCCAACAACTATCCGACTTCTCAGCAACTATCAGAGACTTCATCCCCTCTTTATTACCTGGCATCATGAACCTATTACAATTCGCAGACCGCCACAACGATTTACCGGTGATGCCATCACACACCTCCTACACACAACCCTGGGCCATCTGGTCACCAGGAAGAGAAATTACAGCTCAGCTTTTTTACACTATAATGTACTTCAAAACGACCACTGAGATGAAGAACCTAGCCTGTCTCTGTGTCAAAGGGTTGCATACTTTCTGACTGGCAGACCACCAGCAGTATTGGCAGACAGGCATGTCTCACCCCTTGCTTTCTCTAAGTAGAGACCCCCAGCATGGTCTCTTAAGTTGCCTGCTGTACTCGTTCTACATCTACACTTATTCTACACTCTACCACCACTGTCATGTTACACGGTGAGCATGCTGATGACACACTTGTGCTAATCTCTGATAATATAAAAATAAAAGCCTTTATTTGTTACATATACAGTGCCCTCCACAATTATTGGCACCCCTGTTTAAGATGTGGTCATGGACTTCCTTTTTTTAAAACAACATAGAACCCAAATGCAAAAAAAAGAGAAAAATCCAACCTTTCATTTAAGTACATTACTTTGGTGGTAAAAATAATCACACATTTAGAAGAAAAAAAAAAACTTGAAATCATGTGTGCCACAATTATTGGCACCCCTGATGTTAATACTTTGTACAACCTCCTTTTGCCAACAAGACAGCACTTAATCTCCTCCTATAACATTTCACAAGATTGGAGAACACAGAGAGAGGGATTTTTGACCATTCTTCTTTGCATAATCCTTCTAGATCATCCAGTGTCCTGGGTCCTCTATTATGCACTCTTCTCTTTAGCTCACCCCACAGGTTTTTGATTGTGTTGAGGTCTGGGGACTGAGATGGCCATGGGAGGACCTTGAGTTTGTGACTGCTGAACCACTTTTGTGTAGATTTTGCCACATGTTTTGGATCATTATCCTGCTGAAAGACCCAATGACGACCCATCTTCAGCAGAGGCCATCAGGCCATCAGGTTTTTATTTAAAATATCCTAATACTTCAAAGCGTTCATAATGCCATGCACCCTAACAAGGTTCCCAGGGCCTTTGGAAGAGAAACAGGCCCACAGCATCACAGATCCTCCACCATACTTCACGGTGGGCATGAGGTGCTTTTCGGCATACTCATCTTTTGTTTTACGCCAGACCCACTTAGAGTGTTTGTTGCCAAAAAGCTCAATCTTAGGCTCAGCTGACCAAAGCACACGATCCCAGTGAGTGTTAGTGAGAAAAGGCTTTTTCCTTGGATGCCTCCCAAACAGCTTGTTGGCATGTAGAGAGCGTCTGATGGTTGTTTTGGAGACTCTGTGACCCCAAGATGCCACTCGTTGATGCAATTCTGTAACGGTGAGCTTGGGAAATTTTTTTACTTCTCTTACCATCCTCCTCACTGTGCGTTGTGGCAAGATAAACTTGGGACCTCTTCCAGCCTTGTTTGTCACTGTTCCAGTTGTTTTAAACTTCTTAATGATTCCTCTGACTGTAGATACCGGCAAGTTAAGGCGAGTGGCTATTTTCTTGTAGCCATTGCCTGACTTATGAAGGTCGACACAAATCTGCCTTACTTGAATGGTGTTTGCTCTTGTCTTTGCCATGTTGACAAATGGGTAAGAGAATTAGGCCTCTGTGTCACGTCATATTTATACCCCAGGGAAACAGGAAATCATGCTCTGTGTCACATCATATTTATACCCCAGGGAAACAGGAAATCATGAATTACTAATTAAAAGTCCCTGGATACCCTGACCAACCTTAGCAACTACAGAAAAATATATAAAAAAAAAAATTTAAACTAATTTTTTCTGAGGAATTGTTAGGGGTGCCAATAATTGTGGCACACATGATTTCAAGTTTTTTTTTTTTTTTTCTTTTCTAAATGTGTGATTTCTTTACCACCAAAGTAATGTACTTAAATGAAAGGTTGGATTTTTCTCTTTTTTTGCATTTGGGTTCTATGTTGTTTTAAAAAAAAGGAGAATTCATAGAAGTCCACGACCACATCTTAAACAGGGGTGCCAATAATTGTGGAGGGCACTGTACATTAAAACAGCGGTCCCCAACCTTTTTTGCGCCACAGACAGGATTAATGACGGACAATATTTTCACGGACCGGACTTTAAGGTGTGGCGGATAAATACAACAAAATAAAATGATACAAGCAACTGGTATTTTCTAAATATAATAATAAACGTGAATCCACTGTGTTGTTTTTTGTTCATTTTGCTCGCTTGAGGGTTTGAATTTAGCGGTAATGTATTATGTGTTCTAATATAATACATTAATGTCAGAGAGTATTTTCACAGACAGGCCTTTAAGGCTGACGAATAAATACAACAATATAAAATGATACAAGCAGCATAAAAACTAGTATTTTCTAAATATAATAATAAACGTTTTTAGCTAAGTTTTAGCATTTTGCTCGCTTGGGGGTTTGAATTTAGCAGTAATGTATTATGTGTTAGCGGTCGGAGCCCCTTTAAGAAGGTAGAGGATGAAGGTAAGACATGTGACCGAGGCATCATGACATGCATCATGACTGAGTCATAGACAGATGTGGTGGAGAGAATCTGGTAATTTTCCAAAATAAAACCGTTCAGAATCAGATAATAAATAAAACGGAAATAATGTCAGTATTGTATTCTCTCTGAGCGGACTGGTGCCGGTCCACGTCTCGGTGGTTGGGGACCATTGTATTACAGCACATTATAATGATTTCTTCGCATATACCAGATTTCTCAGAAGCTGAGGTCATAGCGCAGGGTCAGCCATGGTATGGCTCCTGTGAAGCACAGAGAGTTGAGGGCCTTGCTCAAGGGCCCAAAAGTGGTAGCTCGGCAATACCGTAGCTTCCAATCAGTAACATAACGCCTTGACCATTGAGCTACCACCTCTCCAAATAATGTGAAGGCCTACATAAAGAAGATGAAGGAAAACCTGAGGATATGTTTCCAGATGCACAACATTGCTATCACAAGATAAAGAAAATAGATTATAATAGACTTTAACACAAAACAAGAGAGGATCTACCCCACCTTTGAGATCAATGTTGCCCCAGTTTAGAAAGCGAACAGGTCCTGGGTACCTTGGTGTCACATCATTTTAGGATTTTTTTATTTGTCAAAAATCATTATATACAGAACACAACTTGCAGTGAAATGTAAACCTGTTCAAAAAATTTGATGAAAGTAACTACAAATATACAATTATTGAAAATATGAGAAAATAATGGACCAGAATGAAGGACCTAAAAAGCCTGTCATAATAATATGCTAATAAAAAAGACCTGTCAGCATCTTTACTACCTTAGATACTTCAGGGACTTTATCCTGCCCCCTTAAGTGCTAAGCAATTTTGTCACTTGCATCATCAAGAGATGGAAAGCATCACAGCCTGGTTTGGGAACAGCTGAGTGCACAATCTGCACAGAGCTCCCTGACCTACAGTCTAAATACAGCAAGCAGTGCAGAACCATGGCCAGGAAAATAATGACGGACCTCAGCTATAAAAACAATGGACTCTTCTCTCTCAGTTTTCACTCCCTAAAAGCCAGCATATGAGAATGAAAAATTCCATTCCTTAACCAGAAAAACAGACACTGGAATTTTTTTGCACAGCACTCACAACTTCCAGGTTCCTGTTAACATACCTGTGTTTTGTAAAATTGCTCCACTTCCTGTTATCACCAGTAAGTTTTTACTTCAGTCCAACGATATGAATTATTTAGCGCGTCATCTACAGCATCAAGAATTTCTTTTACAATGTCTAAAAAATTTTAACTATTTGATTACATTTTTTCATTTATTAAATTTTTTTTACTCAATTTAATCAATGACTTGATTTAATCAATATATTAAAAAAAGGGTATTGCATTAATTAGATCTTTTTTTTTTAATTTGATTGAATGGGATTTATTATTGACTAAGCAGACATTTTATTTAAAATTGTTTTATAAATGTAAACTGTTGATAAAAAATTACAAGCAAATTTATGTTTCGCATTTCTTCCCCCCTAACCATAGCGACATTCATCCAAACCGTGACTTAAAACCGGGGTTATGTACAGAAACATGAATTGTGAATATATACGGTATGTATATATATTATTATTATAATTTTTATTTATTTTTTACATTTTTCTTTCTGCATGCAAGTGAATTCTGAATCACAAATTCTCTTTTTAATTAATAAAATAAACAAATACAGTTTTTCAAAGTGTATGGTTGTGTGTGTGTGTGTGTGTGTGTGTGTGTGTGTGTGTGTGTGTGTGTGTGTGTGTGTGTGTGGGGGGGGGGGGGTTTTTTTAANNNNGGGGGGGGGTTCTATTATAATAAAATTAGAATTTAAATTCATGAAATCTATCACTTTATACCACAGCATTGTTGAATTCTCCATTCTGATTGGTCAGATGTTGTTGATTAGTTTTCAACAAGAGCATGTAGGACAGTAGTTCCAACTGCAAGGTTTATATGATTTTGTTCGTTCTAATATGTAAAACATGAAAATGTATAGAAGATCATCACAGGAGACGTTTTTCGTTGTTTTTTTTGGCTAGAAACTGATATTTGTTGTCTTATTAACTTTTGTTCTTGTATAGGAAAAATAAATCACTTCTGGACATAGTGTGATAAGTAAATAATCATATTTCAGTTGTAACTCAACTTTATGTTGGGCAAGATCATTGATTATTTTCCTATAACAGCACATACTCAAACTTTGATGACTTCATTATATGTGAAGGGTGTTTGTTTTGCACTACAGCAATATCAGGTCTCTGATTTACTGTTTTATGACATGTCTGGTGTTATGTGATACACTGTATGGACAGAAGTTTGTGGACACCTGATAATAATCTTTGTATCACTTTTTGACCATCCTATTGTGCATTTATTTCCGATTTGATAATATAATAACCCCCATTCTTCTGAGAAGGTGTTCCACTTAGTTTTGGATTATGCCTGTGGAGATGTGTGGTTCAGTTGTTCAGAGTTTCAATATTTTCAAAAAGGTGTTCAGTAGGGTTGAAGTCAGAGGTCTATAGCAGGACACTAAAAATCTTCCACTTCAACACAGAGCTGGATTTGTGCACAGGGGCTTTGTGCCTCCAACTTTTCCTAATCATCATGCAGAACTGGTTTCATATGCAGTTTTTATGCACACTTGTATAATTTAAATGCTTATGAATTGTGTGTGGTTGCATGTAGGTGTAAGTGTGTGTGGTTGCATGTAGGTGTAAGTGTGAGTGAGTGTGTGAGTGTGTGTGTATGTGCTTCTCACCATAATCAGTATTTTCTGGTTCCCAGCAGTTCGATGGCCAGAAGTAGGGGGTCTGCACAAATAAAGAAATACATAAAAATAATTCAGCATTTTGTGATATCCCGCGGTGACCTGCTCGTAGATTTGAATAAAGAAAATCTCAGGGATTAGGGTCGTCAAGACCATCCGGTCGCTTCATAAAACAAAATGAAAACAATCACATTACTAAACGAGCTGCTGATCCCAGCTGTAATATCGTAACGGGTCAGGTGTGGGAAAGATGAAAACCTGATAATTAAAGCCAGCCGTCTGCTTTACACAATGAAACTGGTGTAAACACACAAGTGAAATTACTTTTAAAAGAAAGAAAATCAAGGTTTAACACCCACAAGTGCACCACTGAGACGAGTGTCAATATGATGAAGTGGCACAGTGATGACTTTTTGTTGGAAAATATCCTGTTGGGCACATTCAGATATTAATATATATATATGAGAGGTTTTTTATTACTATACATATAATAATAATAATAACGTAATAATAATAATATTAATAATAATAATAATAAGTATTATAATAGAAAGCTCTCCATTACAGGATCCTATAGTACCGCTCCAATAATTTTATTTTATTAATTACAACTAATTTCAGAAATATTCATAATATCCATGTGCAGACATCAGAGTTCTCAGGTAAAGAGCATCAATTAAAACACACACACATGCACACAATAAGTACATTCTATTTTTACTGTATATGTAACACTTTTCTAGATCAAAATTTTAATTATTATTAATTATTATAGAGAGCTCTCTATTACAGGAAAATACATTCTATAGTGCCATTTTAATATTTTATTTATATAAATCACAATGAATTAGAGAAATATTCATAATATCAAGATATTCTTCTTGGTCAATAGTGTTTAAAATATGTTTTTTTCCATAAGTATCTTAATCTACTGTATCTGTAGTGTATGTGTCATTACTACAGACAGATTTTCTGATGAAAACAAAACAAAATAAAAAACCCGCTTAATGATATTCAGCTCACTCACGTCTGAGGGCCTTTTCTTTGGATTACATCAGTAAAAGTATATGTCCGAACAAATATCTTTTAGAATATTTAATACATTTTTTAATGCATTTCCTAATATAGCCCTAAGCTCTACTCATGGTATTCATTCTTCCAGACACTGGATATTTTTGTTTTGGTTTTATTTTTTATATTGGACGATCTTTGTATTTATGTGTTACTAGTGTAATAATGTGAGTCTGACTCAATACTGATTTGTTGTAGTGTTCAAATGCTGCGAAGAAGTAGAAATGCTTTAAATATTGTTACATTTGACCTACAATGACCAATATTGAGTTTACAGTAAACAGTATATACTTTACGATTAATAAACATTCTGCTTTTGAATTTTTCTCTAAAAAGAAGCAAAATAACTTAATACAGTCTAAAACATCATTACATTATTAAAACTATAAGTCAAACCAGTGACTCTTATACCTTGTTCCAGGATTCTGTGCAAATTCCTAAAAAGGGCTTTAAGAGCGGGTAAAAAATATATTTGTTAATTTCAGGTTTTTTATCACCAGTGTCACAAAGCCAAAAAAAAGTATATAAAATAAAAATAAATATAAATAGTAAAAAGGCTTTTTATAAGAAGTTTGTCAATGTAAAAAGGATTAGTTTATATGGAGGATTTTATAATATTAAGTATACTGATTTAAGGCTCTTAGCAGAACAAATGTGCAGAAATGTAAGATATTCAGTAACTCTGAAAATGAGACAAAGGTGACAGTGGTTTTCAGGATTTAAACAAACAAACAAAACAAAAGAAATACATTGGTTTAATTAAATTCAAATACAAAATTAAATCAATTCAATATTAACTAATATTATCACCTGAAATCTATAAAACGTCCCATCATCCTTCAATGTTAGGACGTGATCAGAGATAGGAAAGAAATATCCATGTGCAGACATCAGAGTTCCCAGGTGAAGAGCCTCAACTGAAACACACACATGAACACAACGTGTAAATAAAATGTACAAATTAACACAAACAAATATATGCATACAACATACAGCCATTCCCAAAATCTCAAATATTTTCAAATATTTTAAAGCAACACACAGTCGCAGAAAATATATATATATAAATAAAACAAACAAACTAACAAAAAAAAAACAGCAATCAACAGTACCGCTGAAAATGATATTAAAGTATCAGTGGTGTATATACACTAAATGAACAAAAGTCAAGTTAAGTCAAGACAACGATTATACGTGCACCTTAAACCAGACCACATTCGGAAATTAGAACGTAAATGGCGTCAAACCAAATTGACAATATTTTCTATAGCATGGAAGGAGAGCCTCCTGAGTTATAGAAAAGCTATCAGTGCTGCTAGGTCAGCATATTTCTCCATCCTCATAAAAAATAACAAGCAGACTTCTAGATTTTTATTCAGCACAAAATTAACAGAAAATAAAAGCACTGCATTAACATCCACACCATCAATAGGTAGTAATGATTTTATGAACTTTTTCAATAATAAAGTTGAAAACATCAGGCAAATAATCCAGACCAATAATATAAATCGACACTATTTTATAAATAACCCTGTAAACAGCATTATAATTACAACAGACAATCAATTACAAAGCTTTACTCCTATTTAAGAGAATTACTTCATATTATTTATTTCCTCGTCAAAATCAACTTGTATTTTAGATCCCCTGACTACAAGTTTCTTTCAAAAGATAATTACAGTAGTAGTTGAATTTGTTATAAGAATTAAAAAACTCTTCCATAATGCACAGTTAAGTACCTAAATCATCCCCCTAATTAAGAAACCTGACCTTGACCCATGTCAGCTGTCCAACTACAGGCCAATATCAAATCTCCCCTTTATCTCCAAGATTTTAAGCTTGTAGCAGAGCAGTTCTGCTTACATCTGCTTAACAATAAAATTTTTTTAAATGTTTCAGTCAGGATTTAGGCTTTATCATAGCACAGAGACGGAGCTAGTTAAGGTGGTAAATGACTTGTTATTGGCCTCTGATCAGGGTTTCGTCTCTTTACTTGTTTTAGTCGACCTTAGTGCAGCTTTTGACACTATTGATCATAATATAATACTTGCTAGACTAGAAAATGTTATTGGAATAAATGGGGGACAGCTCTCTGATGGGTAAATATGAGCATATCACCCCTGTTTTAATCGGTTTACACTGCTCCAAATTAAATCTCGCATTGAATATAAAATACTACTACTGATATGTAAAGCACTTAATGGTCTCGCGCCACAGTATCTGAATGAAGTCCCTTTACTAATATGATCCTCCACGCCTACTTAGGTCAAAAGGTGCAGGCTATTTGTTGGTACCTCAAATAATGAAGACTACAGCAGGGGGCAGATCTTTCTCTTATAAAGCCCCTCAGTTATGAAACAGCTTTTCAATTAGTGTTTGGGACTCGGGCACAGTCTCAGTTTTAAACGAGGCTGAAAACATATTTATTTAGTCAAGCTTTTTATCGGTAGATTTTTCTTTAGGTAAAGGAGCAGATCTGGAGGGAACATGGATATAGAGTGTTTGGTGAACTGGTATATTTGTATGCTGTCGTCCCCTCACATTCACACGTTCACTTAGGTTTGTTGACAGTTGTGTGGTGGGTCGTCTCTTACTCCAAAGATCCCTCATCTCTGTGTTACCTTCTGGTTCTTCCTTTTAGTTATGCTGCCATAGCATGTTTTGAGACAATGTTCAATGTTAAATGCGCTATACAAATAAAAATGAACTGAATCGAATTTAATTGTAACACCTGACTTTTCCAGCCATATGTGTTTTTTCACAAAACTTTTACCACAAAATTGGAGGTACACTATCGTATTCATTAGCACTTAATTTTCCTTTTATGTGAACTAGGAGACCCAAACCTGTAACAGCATGACAATGCTCCTGTGCACAAAACCAGCTCCATACACATTGCTTTACAATGCCTGGAGTGGAAGATCTTGAGTGGCCTGCTATGGAGCACCAACCTTAACCCTATTGAACACCTTTGGGATGTGACTGCACCCCAGGCCTCCTCACCTCATCTACATCATCCTTGTTGCTAAATGAGCACAAATCTCTACAATCACACTCCAAAAGAACATCTTTTCAGAAGAATGGAGTTTATTATAGCGGCAAATGGAGACAAAATGTGGAAAGGGATGTTTAATAAGCAAATATGAGTCATATGGTTAGGTGTCCATAAACCTTTGTCCATATGGTGTGGATCATTTAGAGTAAAAAAAATAATAAATAAATAAATAAATAAATAAATAAATAAATAAATAAATAAATAAATAAAGCTAAAATTAGAGTGACCTTTATTTTTCAACTCCCAGATGAAATTAAGTGAACATGAAGGTTTGGATTTGCGTTTTAAGGTTTACCTCTAGCCCAAGTTTTTTATGTGACAAAAATAGACATAATACAGAATGAGCCTCGATATAATATTTAACACGAGCCAGAATTCCTGACAAAGCGCATAGCGATGACTCTGACAGTGCCGTCCCTCTTCAGAAGATTGCCGCCAAAGTTCTCAGTCTCATCGTAACCACGGAAACTGGCTGCTCATGACACATATTATATCACACCTCTCACCCTGAGACAGCACTATAAACAAACAGAAAAAAAAAAAACCACACACACAGCAGTGGTTCTCCCTGTGAGCAATTCAAGCATCTCTTGTAGCTCCTAAAGCCGAGTAAATTCAGCACATTTGATTAATACTCTTCACACACTCATCATTCTGCAGACCTGATGCAAGCCATCAGATAAGCATTATCATCTGGAGAGCTGGGATCTTGAACAACTCTTTAGATATGATCATTCACTGACTTTCCTTTCCGCTCAAGTAGGACAAACATGTTTCATTTTAAACATGTTATTTATAGATATGCTGGGAGGGGAAAGCTCAGTGGTTAAGGCATCAGCCTCGAGATCAGAAGGTCATGGGTTTAAATCTGAGCACAATCAAGCCGGCACTGCTTAACCACTGAGCAAGCCCCTTAGCTGTCACTGAATAAGGGCATTACTTTAAATATGCTGACGTGTTGGGGTCAAAATATTTGCATAATCAATTTGATATCTGTAGTGGTGAAACTCCTATATATTTTCCTGTACTTCACTACACTACTGAGAATACTGGTGGTGAAGCGTTGTTGATGCAAAAAAGAAACATGAGAATAGATGAAGGAATAGTACGAGATGGTATCAAAAAGTTTCGAGAGTAGTTTTTTAACACGCCAACAGATGGCAGCACAAGCATACACACAGAGTCACATGGAGCACCAACTTTCATATGGTATTGTGCCAAAAGACATAATCCTGAGTACATCGTGAGCGGTGCGATTTTCACGTGTGCTACCACGTCTGCGAATTTATCTTGGACAGCAATTTAGAACACACCTTCACTGAGTTCTTCTCACACAAGTTTTTCGCCAGAAGCAGCAGGATCTCAATTATTGCACTCACCCTACTCGCCAGATTTGGCTCTTACGGACTTTGCCCTATTCCCAAACATAAAGATTTAAATCAAAGGTTGCGGTTTTGCACCATTGCCCAGATCGCAGGTGGCTCGCTTTGAAAAGAAGACTTCCAGGACATATTCCATAAATAGCAGGAAAGTTGGGAGCGTTGTATTGCTGTGCAAGGGGACTATTTTGATAACTAACTTTAATACCATGGCATATACTAGTGATATCTATTTTGGATAAAATAAAAAAAATGGTTTAACAAATAAACTTGGCTTGGCTGTGTTGTGGTCAAAGATTTTTTAAAGTAATTAATTCATTATTTGTTCTTTTTCTTTCGGCTGCTCCCAATAGGGGTCGCCACAGCGGATCATCCGTCTCCATAATTAATTATTTGTTAATTTGTTATATAAATAATTAAATAATTACATAATTGTTATTCAAATAATTTGGGTAGGTGATAGCTTAGTGGTTAAGGCATTGGACTTTGGTTAGACATCCCCATGGCCCCTGAGCAAGGCCCTCAACCTCAACCACATAGCTGCTTAGTTGTATGATTGAAATAAATGTACGTCGCTCTGAATAAGGGCATCTGCCATAAATATAAAAGGTAGGCGCAAGCACCGGCCTTGCCTCTGCTTCTAGAAACATAAAACATTCCAAACTAAGAATGAACTTAAATAATAAAGAATTATGAATCACAATGTTCAAATATGAACAGAAATCGATCTATGGCTCCTATAATACCATTCCAATGAATTCAGTAGCAAACCAGACACCTTTCCAGGCCAACAGAAAATGGGAGGTGGTAGCCCAGTGTTTAAGACATTAGACTTTAGGTAGCACAGTATTTAAAGCATTGGACTTTGGTTCAGAAGGTCATGAGATCAAATCCAGCCACACCAAGCTGCCAGTCCTCGGCCCCTACTCAGCTGTTATTAAAAAAAATAATTGTTAGTCACCTGAGGGAGTCAAGCCAAATGCCATAAATGGTTACAAACAGTTGAAAGGGATGATTTGTCTCAGAGATCTGTCTTTTCAGTGGGTTTTTCCTCACAGCAAAGAAGCTAATCATACAAGATCAGTGAATTTGGCTTAGCTTGCTAATTAGCCATCACGCCTTATCAATTATCCACTGTTTAACAAACCTTACATACATTCTACATAGAGAAATTCGCTAACTAGATACTGTAACTTGTGCATTTGTTTCTACTGTTAACTATAATATAATTATATATAGTAGACATGTGTACTGTATATAGCTGAATTTTGCTAAGCTAACAAACAAAACTGGTTGGGCAGCAGCTCATCTTCAAGTGAAGGAAGTAATAGAAATAGAGAGAAATGTGTGTGGTTTGTGCTAGAGACAGAGATTATTGTCAGGCAATTACACTGATTATTTGAAAGGGACAGATTGCTGCATATTTGAGTGGGACACAATAGTATGTCTATGATTAGGACAGATAGGGGTATCCTTAAGTGCAATAGAGGGACAGATTGAGGCATCTAAGTGGAACAGGTGGACTTGTCTATGTAAAAAAGATTGGCTTATTTTTAAGTGGATGCATTGACTTGTGCGTCTGAGAGAGCTAGATTGGCATGTCTTTAAGTATGATGTACTGATGTACCAAGTCTAAAATCAAGCACCAAAATCCACCATTATTTTTCTTCTTCTCCTTCTTCCTCTTCATCTTTATTCCCATTCTTAACTAGAGCATGACATTGTGGTAATAAATCAGAGACTTATATTCTTATTCCACAGACTCAAAAAATCGGAAAGATGAACACATTGGCAAATAAAATCGTCAGTGTAGAAACATAACAAAAGTCCTGTTTGGTGACCTGATGATTTACGTAATTTAAGTAATAATTACTTTTACGTTTACAAGAATATTTGGTCTGCATACTCTACGTTGAGTTTGGTTTCACTAATAATAAACATACACTTGCATGAAATATCAATATTTGTACATACCCATGCCTGGCTAAACCATGGCTTAACCTCATTAAACCCCTGACAGGACACCAAGCCATAAGAATAGTCTATTGTCCTTGTTGAATATCACTTCCTGTTTTTTTTATCAGAGCTTATCACACTGTATTACTGTTTACATGCCGTCTTTTGCATTCTCGACTATTATATTGTTTACATGCTTTTTTGCACATTCAACTTTGTTATACAGTGGAACCCGGTTATCTCGCCCTCGGTTTCCTCAACAACCCTATTAAGTCAACGTTTTTTAAGTGGAACCGCCAAATTCTCGCGGAAATGTTAACGTCAGTTATGTGGATCGGCGCTGTGCAGCCGCAGAAGAACTTGCGAAAGTGGCGGAAAAATCAAACCTTACAGATACTACAGGTGTTTGTATTGTATACTGGTGAATCTCTGCTGTTAGTAAGTGCACATATGCATGCTTTTGTTGAATGTTATGCGATGGACCAGAGAGCCGTGCTTCTTAACGAGCGCGCGCGAGCAGGGTAAGGAGCACGGTTCTCTCGGTAAGGAGTTGAAGCAGGGCGCTTCAGAGAAAGCGGCCGAGAAAGCACCTGCCACTCCCCCTTCACGTTCGGGACTTTTCTGTCCCTCGTTTTTGGTTTCGGGTTCGGTTTTGGATCTTCCGGGGTTTTTTTCCCTCGGTAAGGAGTTGAAGCCGGGCGCTTCAGAGAAAGCGGCCGAGAAAGCACCTGCCACTCCCCCTTCACGTTCACGTTTGGGACTTTTCTGTCCCTCGTTTTTGGTTTCGGGTTCGGTTTTGGATCTTCCGGGGTTTTTTTCCAGCTTTGCGGCGTGCCGCCGGTCGCATCACGGACGTAGGTTTTTTCGGACACTTTGCTTTGTGTGTTTGTGTGAATTACTTCAGTCTGATGGTCATAAATTTTCAGAAACTTAGTAACTGTTTATTTTTCTTTGTTTTCCACATGTAGACTAAATGTGAGATGCCGCTGTTTTTTTTTTTTTTTTTTATAATGTTGGAGAATATAATGCAGGTTTGTATGGAGAATGGACAGTGGTTTGTGTTGTATACTGGTGAATCTCTGCTGTTAGTTGGTGCACTTATGCCTTTTGTTCTTAACAAACGTATGTACATTTTTATAACATGACTTCATCAAACAAATCGTGGCAAAGCTGTTGTGTAAAACCCTCCAAAAACACGTGCATGTACATTCTCATTTATTAACGCACATCATGTACATAAAGAAATTTCAAGCACGTTAATATACTGCCACCATTATGATTTTCGTTTATCTCGATCATCGGTTACCTCGATGCTTTTTGCCGAGCCCCTACGACATTGGCATAACCGGGTTCCACTGTATTATACTACACTGTTTACATGCTGTCTTCTGCACCTCTTGACTACTGTATTTTTGCACTACACTGTGTTCTTATATTCACTCCCGGGTATAGTTTTTATAGTTTTTACAGTTCACAGTACTGTATAACCAAGTATACGGTAGGTTTACTGGTCGGCGCTATCTTGGTTTTGTGTCTTGTCTTGTGTTGTCTGTCTGTACTGTTTTTTGTCTGCACTGTTTGCACCAGGTTGCACTCAATGCACATTAGGTAGCATATGTTGTGTTGTAGCTTTATGTCATTGTTTAGTGTGGCACCAGGGTTCCGGAGGAACGTTGTCTCGTTTTTACTGTGTACTGTGTACCACTGTGTATAGTAGAAATGACAATAAAAGCCTCTTGACTTGACTAATCCATAAAAATATTTAAATAATTGTTTCCCATAGAAAAATCCTTGATGGATGCTTCAGTTAAATCATCAACCAGTATCATCAGGTTGCTAGGCTACTTTGGTCTTTTTGCAACCAGACATCTCTTTTTGTTCACAAACATCAAAAGGGTGTAGGAAATAAGGACAATAGAAAGTAAACCAACAGCACAGTCCTGCCCATTATAAAACTGATTGTTATAATGACAGCTGCAGTCAGTAGGACGCCTCTGATTTTATATTCTTCTCCCACACTAGATCAGGGTTGTACTTACTGGTGAATGAATACACTATATACAGTAATATGAGCAATATACTGTAATAGAATCATACATCAGCCAAGCCAAAATGTCTTGCTATTAAACCACCAAATGTTAGACTGAACTAAGGAAAGAAGAGGCCATTCTGGGAAAAATTTAAGGACATAAAAATAGATAGACAGGTGGTTAGACTGAAAGGTGTGTATTTGAGAGGGACAGATTGGTGTCTCTTGGATCAGGACTGATTTATCCCAGGTTTATACGTGAGTGCAACAGATTGGCGTAACTTCAAGTGAAGTTGAGTTTAAGATGGTGTGTTGTTGCATGGGATGGATGGGTGTGATCTTGTCACCAAGATGACGTTACAGATGGCTGCCTCTGTGTTTTGGTGCACTTTGTATTTGTTTTGTTTGTTTGCTGCTTCATTATTAATTTGCCTCGTATTTACCATTTTACCAGCACATTATGACAAATTCCACGTATATGCAACCCATGATACTTGGCAATAAAGATGATTCTGAGAGGGACAGATTAGTGCATCTGAATTGGACAGGTGAACATCTTTGAGTTGGAAAGATTAGCATATCTTTCAGTGGACCACATTGACATGTGTCTGAAAGAGACACCTTAGCATGTCTTTATGTATGAAAGGTGTGACTGAGTAGGACAGATTAGAATGTCTTTGGGTGAGTCAAATTATTGTGTATTTGAGTGAGACACACCAAGTACACAATTATTGTGTATTTGTCTTCGAATGGGACAGATAAGTGTGTATTTGAGTAGGATAGATTAGCATGTGCTTGGGTGAGCTAAATTGACTAAATTGTCTTTTCAGTTACAAATCTGTATAGCTTTTTAATTGGACAGATTGACATATGTTTTAATGGCCTGTCATTAAGTGAGACATTGGTATCTCTGTAAATGGACAGATTGGTGGGACATATGAGTGTCTGACTCATTTGAGAGGGACAGATTGATGTGTCTTTAAGTAGGATGGACTAGCATGTCTTCGAGTGGGAAAGCTTATTGTCTTTTTGAACAGAGTGGGACAAATTGGCATGTCTTTAAAAGAGACATATTGGTATGTCTGAGTGGGACAGATAAGTGTCTCTTTGAATCATTTGAGTGGGATACAGTCTGAGTAGGACAGACTGGCATGCCTTTGAGTGGAAAAGCTTAGTGTCTTATTGAACACAGTGGGACAAATTGGTATGTCTGAGAAAATCAAACTGGCAGGTCTTTAAAAGAGATGGTAAATCTGAGTGGGACAGATGAGTGTCTCTTTGACTCATTTCAATGGGACAGATGGATGTGTCTGGGTAGGACAGACTGGCATGTCTTTGAGTGAAAAAGTTTTCTTTCTAATTGAACAGAGTGGGACAGATGTGTCTCTTTGACTCATTTGAGTGGGACAGATGGACATGTAATGTGTGAAAGCTTAGCATCTGAGTAAGACAGATGAATACATCTTCACATGAGACAGATTGGCATTTTAAGGGGATTTAACCTTTAAATATCTGGTGTAAATATGTATTAAATATTCTCAGGTAAAAATGTTGTTACGTTTGTAAAAAAAATTTGATGTGATGTCAGTTCCTGTTTGGTCACTTAATGGTAGCTTTTCCCGGTTATGCATAAAAACAAGGAGACAGTTTGTTCTCGCCTTTTTTATTTTGCTTCCACTACAATGCCTTAAGTTCATTTCTATCTCTAGAAGTGAAAATCTGTTAAAAATACAATGTTTGATAAGCTTCTGTTTGCTATTGTATACTAGCTTTCAGCAATGCTAATAGCTATTAAAACTGCCACTACAGAGAGAACAGCAGTGTATATTTATGATACAGCCATGTTTATCAAAACATAAACTTTGAATATTTTCATATCTTTACAGATTTCACCGCAACATGTTAATGAGGTAGTGTTACAGAAAACGATCAATGTTACTACGACTCTGTCTTCATTGGCTACGGGTTAAATCAGAGTTCACGGTACGAGAACACTACAGGGACATGAGCGTGTGTTTAAGGGGGACACCAAGGCGTGTCTTTTAGAGGGGGACAAAAGGACCTGATTTTCAAGTGAAGTCAAGTGTCAAGTCAAGAAGCTTTTATTGTCATTTTAACCATATATAGCTGACGCAGTACACAGTGAAATGAAACAACGTTCCTCCTGAGCTTACTTGCCTTGCTCAAGGGTCCAGTAGTGGTATTGGTGGGATTTGAACTTGTGACCTTCCGATCCAAAGTCCAATCCCTTGTCCACTGAGCCTCCACCTCCCTATGAAATGCCCTTTGGATGAAAGTGAGTTGGCTCAAAGTAAGTGTAAGTGTTTAGCTGGCTAGAGTTAGCACTGAGCATTCGTGAAAATGACCTGGCAATTCAACACCCAGACTAACACATACTGGTTCTGATTGAATAAAGAGGACCATTTTGGAATGCAATCAGATAAATGATGTGCAGTTAGTGGGTGTGTTGTGGCTGATTTACAGAGAATAATTGTGTGAATTACAAGCTGCAGTAAATCACACAGCGGGCGGCATCTTAATCAATTTCCATTTACTCCGTCCTCTGTTTGGCGGTTTTGGGCAGAAACACTCCACATTGCATATTCATTAAGGAAAACATTCCATAATTGAGCGGATTTTTTCCCCTCATTTCAGAGACGTGATTCTCCCTGTACACCTTGTTATTACATTTGAATATGTACAAGTTTTTACACATAGAAAGTTCAAACCATCTCTTTTTACTCTACTCAGGATTATCAACGTGATTTATTTTAAAGCCCAATTCCGAAAACAAGTGAATTGAATCTAAAATATGGGATATAATAAAGATAAATAGACATCATATAAAATACAATACAAACTTTTGCAGCTTCTCAGATATTAAGCAAGCATAAAGTGTGTAGAGGAAATATAAAGAATAATGCACTGTGGATTGCACATTACAGCCTGCCACCATCCATCATAGATATGGGTATACACACACACACACACACACACCCCCACACACCCCCACACAAAAAAAACTTATTAGTCTTAGTTTATTAGTTTGGATGTTGTGAAATTGTGAAGGCAAAGGTCTTAAAAGTCATTAGAGATTATACTATAGTGCTATTAAATGCACCATTCTGATTGTTCAGAAGGATTTGATTGACATGATGATGATGATGATGATGATGATGATAGTGATGATGATTCTGATGATAATGTAGTTTGGATGAAAGTGTAAAGGCACAAGGATTAAAAATCATTAGAGATTATACTATAGTGCTTTTAAACACACTATTCTGATTGGTCAGGAGGTTTTGATTGACATGATGATGATGATGATGATGATAATGTAGTTTGGATTAAGGTGTAAAGGCAAAGGTTTAAAAAGTCATAAGAGATTATACTATCTTCTTCATCATCTATTTCTGGCTTCTCCTATTAGGGGTCGCTACAGTGGATCATCCATAAGAGATTATACTATAGTGCTGTTGAATTCAGCATTCTGATTGGTCAGGAGGTTTTGATTAACATGATGATGATGATGATCATGATGATGATGATGTAGTTTGAATGAAGTTTTGAAGGCGAAGGGTTTAAAAATCGTTAGAGATTATACTATAGTGCTGTTAAACGCAGCATTCTGATTGGTCAGAAGGTTTTGACTGACATGTTTTATATTGAGCACTCATTCAAATACATTGCTGTTTTGACAGTAAAAACTTGCACAGGTACATGTATGTGGGATGCTATTTTTGGAGGAAGGCTCCAGTTCGAGTGCTTTGTAACAGTCAGAAGTAAGACAAGATAAAGTCTTGAGAACAGAGAGCCTGTTGTGAAGTTGCAGAATTTCATTTTTGCCTCATTAACTTGGATAAAAGAGGCTTGTGAAGAACTTTTTATAGCTATTAAAACTAGATAATGTTTTCTTTAGCAGCTTAAAACCAAGTGTTATGTTCCTTGGATATTTATAGCACATTTGGTTTAAATGAGACAAGCAAACTAGCTACATAAAATGGTTTTATCACAAGCCTTAAAGAAACACCTAGGCTGAGTGCAACATATCTGGCTTAACAATAAACTGAACTAACACCTTTACATTAATGCTAAGAGAGCATGAGCATGTAAGGTGTGTGTCATGAGTATGAGGTGAGGGTAACACACTTAGCCCTTCTTATGACATCATTCATGAGATGGAATGAAATTGTGCTTGCATCATCTCTTATCTCTTTAATCATTCGCCTGCTGATTTTAGTACAAACAGTAGGTTCTTTTTCTCACGCACTTTATATATATATATATATATATATAACACACACACACACACACACACACACACACACACACACACACACAGGGGCTATTTCATTTCCAGCTGTTTTCTTGTGAGACTGCCAGAGGAAAAACAGACAGACAGATGGAGACTTACAGAAGACGGAATGTCACAGAGAGAAAACAAAGCAAATGGGAAAGAAAGAGAAAAGGGGGAGGGGGGGGGATTACAGCTATTATAATTGCTACTATCTAACAATCTCTCTATTATTACATAAATATAGGATTGTTGGATAGTTGGATTTCATCTGGAAGCAGCAATAGAGTTACAATATTTACACTATAGGGACACAGTTAAATAGTTGGGTAGCATTACATTTCCCCTTCACCTAAACTAGGAGATCCAAACCTGTTCCAGCATGACAATGCCTCTGTGCACAAAGCCAGCTTGATGAGGATATGCTTTACATGGGTTAGAGATGAAGATCTGGTGCTATAGAGCTCTGACCCTTAATCCTTTTGAACACCTTTGAACACCATCAAATCTCAGGCCTCCCAGTCCTCCTCGACTCACCTACATCACTACCTGACTTTACTAACACCCTTGTGGCTGAATGAGCACTAATCTCCACTAGCACACTCCAAAATCTAGTGGAACATCTTTCCATAAAAGTAAATGTTGTTATAACAGCAAATTGAAGTACACTGTGAAATGGGATGTTCACACAGCACATATGACTTTAATATTCAGGTGTCCACTAACTTTTGCTTATAAAGCAATAAGCTCCACCTCCTGTCTTTTACTCAATGCCACTGTCTCTAATCCATACAACATCTCAGGTCTCACCACAATTCTATAAACTCTCCTTTTCACTCTTGCAGATACTCTTCTATCACAAATCACTCCTGTCACTCTTCTCCACCCACTCCACCCTGCCTGCACTCTTTTCTTCACTTCTCTAACACACTCTCCATTTATTTGCACTGCTGAACCCAGGTACCTGAACTCCGCACCACTCCACTGCCCCCCCTCTCACACACATGTACTCTGTCTTACTCCTACTGACTTTCATTCCCCTTCTCTCCAGCGTGTAGCTACACCCCTCCAGGCTTTTCTCAACCTGCTCCCCACTCTCACCACAAATCACAATATCATCCACAAACATCATAGTCCACGGAGATTCCTGTCTGACCTCGTCTGTCAATCACCACTGCAAACAGGAAAGGGCTCAGCGACGATCCTTGAAGCAGTCCAACCTCCACCATAAACCAGTCTCTCGTTCCTACTGCACACTTCACTGCTATTTAAATCATATACATTACTAAGTAAAAAAAACAAAATGTATATATGTTTTGTATATGTATATATAGTACACATGACCTTTTATGCTTCTATATATTCATGGATGTACGTGACAGGCAGATTATTACTTATATCTTCAAGAACAGAAACTTCCTTCTCTACGTGTATTTCATGAACATTCTAGACCTTGTACGGTGTTGTCTTTCAACACCGTTGGGTGTGTCAAAAATGTTACTTCCTTATCTGTTACTTCCTTTTCTTTCTTATCAGTTGAAAACAGGGCCCACTTTTGAAACTCATCTTGCAGGTATATAAGGAGGAAGGAAAAGAGGAAGGGCGTGCTTCTTTTCTGCATTCTTTGGCAAACGAGTGTCTTTTTTTTTTCTTTATTGCAATGAAACATTGACTCTTGCTGTAACCAACCTTTTTTTGCTCAGTAATAACGTCATATCGGATTTTTTTTTATGACAATTGCAAGGGGTGAACAAAATCACGCCCTGGAAACTACCGCACTGATTGATTTATGCGCAGGACAACAAACGCATCAAACTCACACGAAAGAAAGATGAAGACGACAGATGAAAAGAAAAAGATGGACAAGACAGACGCCAGTGATGCAGACCCAACAGAAAGCGATTCAAAAGTTGTTCAATGCGCCTGAGTTCTACATCTGCATTTCCGATTTCTCTCACTGCTGTAAACGGCAGTAGAATTTATTTTTTTTGTTCTCTCCACATCTGGCTTTATAACATAAGGACTTTAGTTATCCTGTTTGTGTGTTTTTTTAATGAAAGTGTTACCGTCTCACTTTGTATTGTATGTGCCATCTGCTTTACAGTTTCTGTACAGGATAATAAAAGATTAATAAAAGAAATTGCACCACAAACATTTGTAAGATTTATATAAATGGATAAAACCTCATTACTAGATCCTCTTTGTTTAAAAGCATCATTTTACTGTGCACTGAATTTCAGATCAAATGAAAAAAAATACCAAAACTATCCAAAACCAATCAAGTTGGAACTCTGTATAGAAGAAATACAGAATTAAGCCTTCTTATTTTTTCCCTTTTTTTTGACCCCATAAATGCGAAAAAAAAAAACAGTAAGGTACTGTATATGGAATCCGAAAAAGAAAAAGAGAGAAACAAAAAATGAGCACAACAGAGGACATGCCTCAAGGTCAGAGCTGCGAGGTTCGAGTGTTTTCGCTGCTCGGAGCCTGTGGAGTGGAAACAGGTTCAGCACGCACACATGAAACGAGCTCGGCACAGTTCACTTTACCTTGATCTTCGATGTCTAGGTTTTTGATCATCCACTGCACAATTTCTGAACCTGAAAAAGACACGAGAGAAAAAAAATGTGAGAGAGGAATCTTCACCGCCACAATCAATATGTGCTGAAAAAAGAAGAGGAGGAAAATCAGCGAAGTTTAAAAGGCAACGCCGTGGGCGTCGTTTCCCATTATTTACAGTGATGGTGCTATTTCAAGGAAGGTATTGCATGAAGAATACCAGTGTATGTATTTCAAAAGTGTACTTTTTAATACAAATTACCTTTGCATTATTTGTAATGGTTTAAAGACCAAGTGCTGTTAAATTCTCTTATTTCTGATTGGTCAGCTCGCACGGTTGTTCCAGTTTGAGTTGTGGATTCTGTTGTAACAGCTTTTACAGTACAGAGACTTTTATGGTGGATACACAAAATAAATGGACTATATGTGTAAATACTAACATGCTGAACTGAATGGGATGCTTATTTTTACATTTAGAGAAGGAATCTCAAGTATCTGGAACACTTTCAGTATCAGAAGAGTCTGTCCATGACAGTGTGGGTTTTTTTTTTTTACTCCTAAAACAAAGAAAGCTGCTATAATGTAAGTGCTAACAGGAATCCACTACAGATTTTACAGTTTCACATCGATTCTACAGAAAGTATGAGGCATTGTTGTTTCATTATTAAACACATGTAACTTGTTGGTATGTACCTGCAGCGTAAAGGCAACTGAAATTGGGATGCAGGGTTACAGTAATAGCATGAAATCCACTTTGCATTATGCCACAATTCCCAAACCCTTCACCAGGTTACACTCTTTAAATAATGCATACCCCTAACAGTCACTTAAAGTGTATCTGAACCGTGTTTGTATTTGGTGCACTCTTTGGGAAATCGGTCTTTAAAAGTTTTATTGGAGAATTAATGGACACTTAGAGAAATCTTAACCCTGCTTTGAGGTTGGACATCCAAAGCTTTTCATGGTTTCATAGCTTCTCAGTCACGCTCCCTCTAGAGGTTTGAAACGATTCTGTTGCAATCCGAGAAAAATATCTAAAGGAATATGAAAGATTACTTACATTTACATTTATGCCATTTGGCAGACGCCCTTATCCAGAGCGAGCTACAAAGTGCTTTGAAATTGCCTTCAATAAATACATGTAAATGCCATGGGCCATTAGGAAACACGAATACCATTAGGACAAATCTCCTGATGGTAGAAAAGAAAAAAAAGAAAATAGTTAGAAAGCAAATTTTTTTTCTCCCCCGAATAACTGCTAATTTAAGAACCCCTGGAAGAGGGGGGTCTTTAGAAGTTGTTTAATAAATGCTAGTGAGTGTTTGGATGTCAATTAGAAGTTTGTTCCACCACCAATGTACCAGAACAGTAAAAGTCTGGAAGCATGCCTTCCCTAGGGATGGGTGCAGAGACCAGGTAATTTTTTTGGATGGTATGTAATTAATTCAATACCAGAATCTGACCTACATTGTTTTCTACAATTATTGTTGCTGTCTATGATTAAAATTATATAATGGTCAGTTAAATTACTCAGGTATTGGGTGACACTATTTTATTGTATTCATATTTTAATATTTCACACTTCTAAAATTATTCTAACCTAAACTATCCTAGACTCTGCTACAATCCCCCTATAGGGAAGCCCAGTTCACTATATTAGCATAAAGCAGGTTAAACCAACCCTTAAATCCCAAAGGCATTTGTTCAAATGCTGTCTTTTTTTTCCTTTTCCATTTTGACGTTTTTGTATACTGGGATGTTGTGAAGGCTTGTAGACGAATCCCTAAGAGACACACAAACAAATCACACACTGCAAGCTATGGCAAATATAGCACAAAGTGTGACTTCTTTGGAGACTGACTATAGAAAGAAGTGGAGAGTTACAGCCGGGTGCAAAAGTTTACATACCCTCAGGACACCAGTAAGGAAGACATTTTATTTATACCAACAAGAGGGAAGAAACTGTGCAAGCAGATTTACTAACAGGATCTGTGGAGGATTGTGGATTTCTCACTATTAAAAAACGAAAACAAGCACATCGTGTTCTCTTTCCGTGTAAATTTGCAATTAATTAAAGGTACAAATTACAAGGTGAGTCACATCGATTGCACATCGATTCTTTTTGTACTTTGCAAATTATATTATTTTTTAATAACTGTAAAAAAGAGAAGGTTTGAAAAATTATCAGAAAGATAATTTTAAAAAATGTCAAAAAATTATACGTTTATAAAAAAAAAAAAGCACCCTTAGATCTATGAATTATTTATAATATTATTTATTGCACATTTTTCTGTAAAATGACTGAGATTTAGTTATATTTTTTTGCCAGTTTCTTAGAGACCAGACCTTGCTGTAGCTGGGAACATTAACATGACGTATTAATGCAGTGATTATTAGCAACTATCTTGAAATACAACAAATTGCACATACACTTAATCCCACTGTGT
>MU591762.1:2936145-2971368 GCA_024362625.1 Silurus asotus
TATATATATATATATATATATATAGTATAGTATGAAGTATATCATCTCAGGGGACAATACTATAAGATGAAATTTTTATATATTTTAGTCAATGTGCAGTTTGTATTGCAGTACATATTTACTGTCTTCTAACAAAATAACTCAACATACAGCCATTATTGTCTAAATAACTAGCAAAAAAAGTGAGTACATCCTAACTGATAACAGCGGTATGTCATGTAACCATAGATAGATAGATAGATAGATAGATAGATAGATAGATAGATAGACAGACAGACAGACAGACAGACAGGCAGACAGACAGGCAGACAGACAGACAGACAGACAGACAGACGTGTGTGTGCATTTGTTAAGGGTAAAAACTTTTCTTCTTGTCTTTACAGATATTCAATATTAATATCATAATGTTATATCAGATCAATATTCATTAATTTTACTCATAAGGTAGTCTTCAGCAGTCACTTTTTTCATTCAAAGCTTTTAAAGTTGTGAAAGAAAGCTAGCAAATTACAGAGAGATGAGCAGCATTTAATGTGTGACTGAACAGCAGTTCCATCAGCTCTTTGAAGAACAGTCGCCACTTATTCACACTCAGACGAGTTTGTTAAAATGCTCGGTAATTGAACATCTCAGTGGACAAAGACATCCACAGAAATCCACAGTGAGAACATCCTAGAGAACTTACAGAAACTAATCTACTAATGTAGATTGCAAATGTACAATAACAAAAGTTAATTAATCCACTCGCCATGTGTCCGGGTGCTGTAACTAGCTCTAGTGGAAACTATTTTAATCTGTTTTCTAGCCACACACACACACACACACACACACACACTTCTGATACTGGGGCAGCCTCAGCTCTATCGCACTGCTGCTGGCTTCCCACACTCGGCCAGCACCAGCTGTTACCTTCAGCTAATTATACACACATTTAATTATCACTCCTTCCCTTCTTTTTACCTCATTCTTTTTCCATATGGACCTTTTCCTTTTTTTTAATACTCCACAGACTTTGTTTTCATTTCCTTAGCACCCTACTTATTTCCTTTCTCTTCTTGCCCACATTTCTCTCTCTTCCCACCTTTTTTTTATTCTACCCCCTCAATCTCTCTCAGTGCTGTGGAAGCTGCTCCCTAATGACTTTTACTGACAATTTGCCATCAAACTGGCAGCCGGGTGCCAACCATCGAGATTAGACGCCCCGCTTACAGACGCTCTCACACACAGCAGTGTGTGTCTGCATGCATGTTTTCAGAAATGAGAGACTTTATACTGTTATTGGTTTTAAATCTACAAAATTAAAAAGTTTCCAAACATAAGCTGAGCTATGAATAGTTTGTGGGGTCCAGAATCCTACTGCTAATTCAAACATGAGCAAAAAAAAAAAAAGAAAAAAAAAAAAAAGAAATGAGAGACTGGCAAAGTTTTAGACAAGTAGGAGAAACTTGTGTATATATATAAGTTACTGGAAATTATAAACCCTGAGAGTCTATTGAAAAGGGCTAGAAAAGTTTGGGATGAGGGTTTATTTGGACAACATAAAGAGACATTAGATTACGGTGGATGGTAGCACTTTGAAACCATGATGATGGCTTGTTACAGAGAATTTTGCTATGATGGCTGCCGATTGCTATAGCTTTGCACTCAAGTCTTTATAAGTGAACAGTTCATAACTTCAACAAAATACAAATAGACAAAGGTAGACTTCATAAAAAAGCTATAATAGATTTCCTGGTTATTCGACTCCAATGCCAAAAATTGTTTTGTAGTCAAAAAAATCTAAATTGTAATTTCTTTTTAAAAACCATGGACACCACCACATCCTCCAGGCTAAAGAGGAGTGGGATCATCAGCACTCATATTCATATCCGTGAAATGGTCAGCTTACACATTTACAAAGGCTCCATCACTGCTGAACGTATAAACAAGTTTTAAAGAAACGAATGCTTCCACCAAGAAAATGTCTTTTTCAGGAAAGGCATTGAGCAAGACAATGCTAAGTGTGTACTGCACCTATTACAATATTATGACTTCGTAGTAAAAAGGTATGGGTGCTGAACTGACCTGGCTGCAATCTACAGCTTTCACTATTTGAAAACTTTTGGTGCATCATGAAACAAAAAGCACAACAAAGGATACCCAGAACTGTTGAGCAGCTAAAATCCTGTATCAAAAACATATGGGAAGCCATTCCTCTCCCAAAACTTCAGCAACTGGTCTCGTCAGTTCCCATAAGTATACGGACAGAAGATGTGATGCTACACAGTGGTAAAAATGGCGCTCTCACAACATTTACAAGACTTGTTGCAGTCATTAAATTCAATAAGACCTTATTTTTTCCTTTTAAATATATTCTCAGTCAAAACATTTGATATGTTTATTTTTTTGTTTGTTTGTTTTATAGTTAATAGAATATGGATTATTAGATTTGCAGATCTTTGCATTTTGTTTTTATTTACAATTTACAGTGTCCTAACTTTTTTAGAATAAAGGTTGTACTATACTATGAAGTGCACAGTTATAGTGATAGTACAATGGTTTATAATCACTCTATCCACTGCCACTATCATCTCTGGCTTACGCATAAGGAACACGTTTATACATTACAAAATGATATATTTCATGATACAAATGATATATAACACCCAATGTATTCTTATTAGAATCTCTAGCATATTATTTTTTCATAAACATTCTTTTAAGATTCCTGAAGGAACTGTCTTAGAAATAGCTATTCCCTGAAAACCTCTTGTCCAAGATGTATTAGGTTCCTATTTAGGTCATTATGGGAATTCAGAGGGATATTTTCTGGGGGTGCAATTTTTTATGCTAAGCATATAGTACTTGTTGACTATGTTGCAAGTAATTGGGCAGCAGAGATGGTAATGACTTCTGTCTTTTGAGTTTTGGATATTGAAAACAATTATGATTAGAGCTAGCAGTCTATCTAATTACATATGTGTGTAATAGCATATCACCAAACTAATCTGTTTTGGTGTAGTTACTTCTCTGTTTTGTGTAGTAACATTTGCATGTTATTCGCCACACAACATTAATACACCTTTTGCTAACCTTAAATTTATCATCTGCAATTTCTCCATTAGCAGATTAACATTAACACTTCAATAACATTATAACAGTATAAATACAAGCAATACGATTCTTAAATCAGAAGATCCTACTGGCAAAATTTTATTCAAGAAGGATTGTTTATCGAAAAAGAAAATTTTTGTACAGCTGCTATACAAGTAAAACAAACTAGATTAACACTGTTTATATCCCAGATACAAAGAAAAAAACAGCAAAAATACATACAAGGAAGCTGCAAAAATAGGATAAAAGGATAAAAGTACAAACCTAAAGCACACCTGGGAAAATAAGGTAAATAATACAGCCTTGATACTCAATGTGTGCGTTTGTGTGTGCATGTGTGTGTATGATTGAGAGATGGGAAGGGAACTTGTCGTTCTGGTCTATATCCAGAGAAGTGGTGCAGCGTCCCTAACGGCCACTACGACAGCCCGCTGCCAAATTGAGCTGTGACTGGGCTTGCTCTCCAGGGTGAAACACACACACACACACACACACACACACACACACACACACACACACACACACACAAACAACAGACATTCAGATAGACACACATAGCCAGCGGCATGAAACTCAGAAGACTCGAGAGGTTTCTTACCTGGCAACGAGCTTTCCTTCGGTGTGTGTGTGTGTGTGTGTGTGTGTGTGTGTGTGTGTGTGAGTGTGTGTGTGTGAGAGTGTCTGTAAAGGAGCTTCAGGGCTTATGTTCTCTAGGAAAGTTCTGACACACACACACCCACAGCTACACACATCCACAGACACATCTGCAGCCGCTGAAACTTTACTGACCTTACCCACCTTTAGATGGCCATATTAAATGTTTATATATCATCAATAATGTAACTCTGGATTGTTTACAGTTATAAAACTGATGGAAAATGATAATACATGGCTTAAAGGCTTTAAACTTCGCATTAAGCACCTGACACTTTTGTTCATTCCAGCCTTGTGCCAGCTTTTGTACTTTGTGAGCTCCAAACCTTAATTACGCTCTCTCACTCACACGGTCTTCAACATGTCCTCCTTGCACGGTAATGGTTTTATCCTTAAGACTAGATCAATAGATCAACAGATCACTAGATTCGCTGGGATATGTGAATAAAGAATTATTATAGAAGAGGTGGTAGATCAGTGGTTAAGGCTCTGGGTTACTCATTGCAAGGCCAGAAGTTCAAGCCATTGTATGGGCAAGCTGCCACTCTTGGGGCCTTTGAGTAATGCCCCTTTGTCTTCCAGGGCACTGTATCAAGGCTCCACATGGCTGAACAGGGTTCTATGTAATTAGGAAACAATCAGATCAGTATCAGGACAGAGCGTCTATGAGTGTACGTATGTGTGTCATTTTTTTGTGTGTAAGAGAGAAAAAAAACGTAAAAATCTTAAAATACAGTTGCTTCTCTGCTTGTCTGGTCCTGCAGTTTGTCTCTGAACTCGAATCCCCACAGCTCTGTGCTTATCTTCAGATATAAAAAACTCTCCAAAAGTAGAGCTGTATATTAAACCCCAAGACGCCTGCTTAGTGCTATTTAAAGGGGAATTTGTTTTAAAGGAAACTTAGCGTATATATCTTTAATATAATATACACTCCACTGACAAAGGTTTGTGGACTGACCGTATGTGTTTTTTGAACATCCCATTCCACATTTGATTCCCATTCACTGTTATAATAGCCTTCACTCTTCTCCACAAGGGTGTTAGTAGAGTCAGGTTCTGATGAAGGTGAGGTGAGGAACCCTGGGGTTCAGTCAACATTCCAATTCATCCTAAAGGTGTTTAATATGGCTGAAGTCAGAGCTTTATAGCAGGTCACTCAAGATCTTCCATTCTAAGCCAAGTAAACCATATCTTCATGGAGCTAGCTTGGTACACAGGGTCATTGTCATGCTCGAAAAAATATTTGCCACTCCTAGTTCCAGTGAAGGGAAAATTTCATGCTACTGCATCCAGCATCTTAATATACCACATATGGCTGGAAAAGTCAGGTGTCCCGATACTTTTGTCCATATAATGGTCATGTGTAATTCTCTGAGACACACATATCGGTCATAATCTTTACATTTTAATATAAAAGTAAAATTGTGTATGTAAAATGATAATACGTTCGTTTCGTTTATTAAATCATCACTACAGTTAGGATTGCAGTGGCTCTAGAGCCTAATCCTGAAATTAACTAATCCTGGAATACAATATTTTTGGGAAACCAGTTCATCACGGGGACTAATGTATGCACACACAAACAAACACACACACTTACTTTTTGAACATTTTGACAATTAAACCTAGCGAATTCATCACCTATAATTTAGGAACTATGAGAGAAAACTAGAGAACACCCGAGGAAAACTACATTAAAACAATGAGAACATGTACGCTGCACAGACACCAGCCAAAGTTCAGATACAAACCCAGGGTCATAAAACAATTAAATAGCAATGCTGAATGATATCATTTTAAATACTGTTAGGGGTGGTCATTCATTATTTTTATCATAAAGGAAATGTAATAGATAACACTATTTACATTTTTAGTGTTTACAAATGTAGAATATGTGTCTAGATTTTACATTATTTTGGTTATATTTATTAACTGTTGAATGATGAAAATCTGTAAATCTTGTAAATTAATGTTAAATTTAGCTTTAAATTTCTTTATCTAGACAAGACTCGGTATCAATAACGTCATTGTCTGGTCTTTCTTTCAAAAGCTTCTTGACTTTAATTTTCTTAAATTCCTGTTGCTTCTTAAAACTATTTGTGTCACTCTACTTGACAACACACAGACACACAGTTTGAAATCGTTTGAAAATGGCACAATTAGCATAACATTACCATAAACACAAGGTAATTTGGCATATTTAGGTGAATATCTGCATGTGTTGCAATACTCTTTTTTTAAAATCATACTATTTTTTTAATAATCATGTCATCTTAAGATTTTTGGTTAGAAGTTTAGTGTCTGCTATCAGTCCAGCATCCTCCCTGTTTTTAGACTTTATACTGCAAGTGCCAGCAAAATCCTCACCCTGTTCTCTCCCCTGCTAGCTGCCCTCTTCATTAGCATGATTATTTAATAGGTTCATGTGCTCTCAGCCTGCTCCATGTGTGGCTTCTCTATCACCTCTTCATTAGGACACACAATCTGTTTACTCTAGCTCTACCTGATTATATTAATTTGCTGCCAAAAGCTCTAAGAGATCCTGCACAGAAATGCTGGCAAAATCATTAAAAATGCAATTCCTAGTAATTCCGAATATAAATTCTAGTCTCCATGAAAAATATTAAAATGTTGAAGACAAATATTTTTAGCTATGATTTTAAATCATTGAATCTCTTGCAAGCCATTAGAGCCGAAATAAAGTGACAATCATGTCTATGCGGTCAAATAAACCTAGCTTGCACTGAACAGAAGATCCTAATAGAGGTGATGGAGTGGACCCACACAGGAGCCATTAACTAGCCACGCTAATGAAGAGGACAGCTAGCAGGAGAGAGCGAAGGAACACACAAGATACAGGGAATTTATGTGAAAGCAAGGCAAATTATACCTCAGAGTAAAAATGGAGATAGAGATCAGATATCATGAGCCTCTGGGAGTGATGTTCCTAGCAGGTTATTTGGATAAATTAAGGTCACTGTCATGGTTGTGGGTTGAGTTTGAGTACATGCGAACTGTACCATCATTTCGCTATCAACAGGCTGCAGGACTGACTTTAAGGACATTAAATGTCGGCCCTGCAGTCTTTTAGAATTATAGCTAAGAACCCTGCATCAGATGTATACCGTATTTTCCGGACTATAAGCCGCTACTTTTTCCCCATGCTTTGAACCCCACGGCTTAAAGTTTTACAAACTTCAAGCCAAAAAACTGAACCCCATAACATTTGACCAATGAAATTTCCAAACAGGTTCAGGTGAACCAATGAAATTCTTTATTTTAAATCAGATGCGCTCCCACTGAATCAGGCCGAACCACATCATAAATATGGATGATGTTCCTCTGACGTTTGACCTGCCGCTCACTCGGACTGTCTACAGGAAATGCGAATCATTCGTCACACTGAAAACAACCGGGAATGAAAAAACACACGTCACCTGTGTTCTGAGCTGCACGACATCGAGAGAAAAGATTCACCAATGATGATTTTTAAACGCACGACGATGCCAAAAGATAAACTCTCGAGAGAAATAGTTGAGAAAGGATGGAGGAAGACAGTGAACAATTACTTTCTTGGTAGGCTACTGTTTAGATACAAGCTGTGTAACAGGCACTGTCTTTCATTAAAGCCTGTGTAAAGTTTATTAGTTTATTAGTTTATTAGTGCGGCTTATACACAGGTGCGGCTTATGTTCAAAATAAAATCTTTGTCAAATTCAGTGGGTGCGGCTTATATTTGGGTGTGCTTAATAGGCCGGAAATTACATTACATGTTGGAACTGTATATAAATGTATTTTCTCTAAAAGTGAATCATAAAAGCAAACAGCATGAAGGAAGCTGTGTGCTAAATAATGTGGCAGGTACTAATAGTTTATTACATTTTCCCTAGCAAGCGTTTGACCTGCCGCTCACTCGGACTGTCTACAGGAAATGCGAATCATTCGTCACACTGAAAACAACCGGGAATGAAAAAACACACGTCACCTGTGTTCTGAGCTGCACGGCATCGAGAGAAAAGATTCACCAATGATGATTTTTAAACGCACGACGATGCCAAAAGATAAACTTTCGAGAGAAATTGTTGTGAAAGGAAAGAGGAAGACAGTGAACAATGACTTTCTTGGTAGGCTACTGTTAAGATACAAGTCGTGTAACAGGCACTGTCTTTCATGAAAGCCTGTGTAAAGTTTATTAGTTTTAGTGTAGACTTGCGGCTTATACACAGGTGCGGCTTATTTATGTTCAAAATAAAATCTTTGTCAAATTCAGTGGGTGCAGCTTATATTTGGGTGCGTTTAATAGGCCGGAAATTACATTACATGTTGGAACTGTATATGAATGTATTTTCTCTAAAAGTGAATCATAAAAGCAAACAGCATGAAGGAAGCTGTGTGCTGAATAATGTGGCAGGTACTAATAGTTTATTAAATTTTCCCTAGCAAGCCTTAATGAGGAATAAACCTCTTGGTAGGCGTGCTGTTGTTGGAAAATGATTGACAATGTAGTGTAAGTTAAATTATTATTATCCTCTAAACCTCCCTAAACACTTTACTGCAGCAAAAGTTAGCAAGAGAATGGTGGCACAGGAAACCTCAGGAGGGCATGTGTTTTATTCTCGCTCATTTTCAACATTTAACAAAAGATTTGTTGGTAAGTATTCATATTTTGTCATTTTGGGTTTGTGCCAGAAGAATGTAAATGTATCACTTCCTGACCAAATTAAATTTGACAATTTAACATTTGTAGTCAATTCCACTTCTAAATCCTTAATATATGATGACCTTTACAACTAGTTCAACACGCTGATCATTAGGTAGGTTTCTTTCTTTCATCATCACAGGGTGTTTTTTCTTCACCACTATTACTATCACTTATTAGAGCTAAACATTTATGTATAAAGTTATAGGGATTAAATTATAAATTTCAATTGTATATTCAATCTATTTAAAGCAGCTGTAAAGGTTCTTTAGAACAATGTCCATTGTTAAATGTGCACAACAAATACAAATGAATTGATTAGAAGCAAAGTTTCCTTTTAAAGTCTAAACATTGGAGGATGTAGATTGAACTTTTTTCAAATTTTCAAATTTTAAAAATTAAAAATTAAATTTTTTTTTTTAATTTTTTTTTAAATTTTTTAAAAATTTTTTTAAATTACAAATGAATTCACCCATTCAAGTAGCCAATGTTAACCAAGCAATCAAGCTCTGAGTAAAATTTGAATGATTTAAGGTGACATGATGGTTAATTTTTAATGAGGTGGAACCACAAATTAATATATTGAGACACCGATTTCACATATTGAAGCTACAAATTAACTGTCTTGTGGCTACAAGATACACAATTATAAATTGTAGAACTGACAGCATAATATGTTGTGGGATGTCATCCACACTGAATGACCTCCAGCTAGAACCTTACATGATAGGAGCAAGTGATATAGTCTATTGACTTTGAAAAGTGTATTAATATTATCTATCATCTTCATGCATAAGTTCCTGTGGGAATGATGGTCAAAACTTTTTGTGTGTTATTTTCACATTTTCATTCATGGACATTCTTCTGAATTTTCCCGGGCAAGTAAAGAAAAAGGTTTTGCTGAAACAAACCTTGTCTTTAGATATTTATTACATGCTGTTAATGTACAGAGCACAGCTATGAGGACAGCACTCATTCTCACTGAAATGGTTCAGAGGTCCGCCATGAAGTGCACTTCTTTGCATTTAAAAATATCCCAGGAACAATTTATCCTTTATTGAAAAAGATGCAAAATCCTCAATAGGGATGCAAAATTACAATAAATGCAGCTGCAAGATATGCAAATATTTCCCCTTTATCACTTTAATCTTACGTCTACAGGTGCATCTCAATACATTTGATTGTCATTAAAAAGTTGATATTTTTGGTAATTCAATACAAAAAGTGTACCTCATATTATATAGATTTATTAAACACACTGATATATTTCAAGTGTTTATTTCTTTTCATTTTGATGATTATGGCTTACAGCTAATGAAATATTCAAATACAATATCTCACAAAATTTAAATATTGTGAAAAGTTCCATATTGGAGACTCGTGGTGTCGCACTTGAATCAGCTCATTAAATCCAAACACCTGCAAAGGTTTCCTGAGACTTTAAATGGTGTCTCAGTCTGGTTCAGGCTCCACAATCATGAGGCAAGACAGATGGAGGGTAAGACACAAAAGGTCATCGCTAAAGTAGCTGCTGTTCACAAAGTGCTGTATCCAATCACATTAATGGAAAGTTGAATGGAAGGAAAAAATGTGGTAGAAAAAGGTAAACTGAAGCCCATTCATGAATTTGGGGAGATTCACCAAGAGTGGACTGCAGCTGGAGTCAGTGCTTCAAGAGCTTCCACACACAGACGTATTCATAAGCTACAACTGACTCATTCCTTGTGTTGAGCCACTGCTGAACCTGAGACAACGTCAGAGAAAGAGAGGGGAGGCACAGATTCCACGTTTTTTTGAGGTCCAGTGTAAAGTTTGCACAGTCAGTGGTGGTTTGGGGAGTCGTGTCATCTGCTGGTGTTGGTCTACTGTGTTTAATCAAGTCCAAGGTCAGCACAGCCGTCTACCAGGAAGTTTTAAAGCACTTCATGCTTCCCTCTGCTGACCAGCTTTATGGAGATGTTGATTTAATTTTGCTGCAGGATTTGGCACCTTCCCACACTGCCAAAGGCACCAAAAGTTGTTCAAATGACCATGGCCAGCAAACTTCCCAGACCTGAACCCCACAGAAAATCTAAGGGGTATTGTCAAGAGGAAAATAAGAAACAAGAGACCAAAAAATGCAGATGAGCTGAAGGTCTTTGTCAAAGAAACTTCCATACCACCTCAGCAGTGCCACAGACTGATCACCTCCATGCCTCGCCGAATTGAGGCAGTAATTAAAGCAAAATGAGCCCCTACTAAGTATTGAGTACATATACAGTAAATAAACATACTTTCCAGAAGGCCAACAATTCACTAAAAATGTTTTTTTTGATTGGCCTTATGAAGTATTCACATTTTTTGAGATAGTGAATTGGTGGGTTTTTGTTAAATGTGAGCCAAAATCTTCAAAGTTAAAATAAATAAACACTTAAAATATATCAGTCAGTGTGTGATGAATCAATATAATATACCCGTTAACTTTTTGTATTGAATTACTAAAAAAATATCAACTTTATGATAATAAAATTTATTGAGATAGCAATAGAACAAGTATACAATAAAATTTCATCAAGTCACAGCAAACTCTTCAGCAGAACAACTAACAACCACCATGACTTCCAAACATGGCTGCCACAGACTTTAGCTCCCACAGTCTACAGTGGTCAAAAGTCAGGTGTTCCTCATCACGTACACAGATAAATCGACTCTAAATATTGCAAAGTTTGCTCAGTTCCACTGACTTTACCAAGATATTTGTTTCCACTGTTTCTGTTGTTGCCGACCGTGCTTGTAACTATGTTAACGTCATTAGTCTCTTCCTGTTTATGCCTATTCATAACTGCTGATCTTGTGCTGTTTAGCTGCTGTGATTGTTTTTTTATTGTAATTTTTTTTTAAATTGTGATTTGTTTGTCTAACTTTTATTAAAGACACTTTACATGCAATACCATCCACTTCCCTTACAATAGTTCCCACAAGTTCTACATAGATATCTTACTCAACTACTGGCTTTAAAAAGAATTGTGGCCATTTCTTATTAAAATTATAACCATCATTTACCTCAATAAGCTACAATTCTGTAGAATCCTCTAGTCGGAAATATCTGCTAAAAGTATACCACCTTGTTGCGTAATACCTGCTGTTCATCAAAAATTGTATGATGGATAAATCATGAATAATATTAAGTCTCAGACGATCACAAGCTCATTTCACACGTCTTTTGTAACTCACCTGAAAACACACTGGGAATCTTGGACAGAAAACTCTTCACTGTGCGAATGGGAATGCCGTTTTTCTCGTCCTGCATCCGAGCAATAATATCCTCCATCTGCAATAGAAAAGACGACAATGTTACTAAAATTGGGTACAGAGAATCAGAGTGGAGAAGAAGAGAACCAAAGAGACGTGGGGGGGGAAATGAAACATGTATTCAAGAAAAGAGAAGGAGAGACGGAGTTAAATCCGACAACTGAGTGTTTTATAGTATCACGTCATTAACAATCAAGATAATTACACACTCCCTAATTAAGCTCTTTTTCTGTGTAATCACACGATTACTTCTCTCTGTAATTATATGTAATCGTTCAGCATATTCATTCTACATGGCAGAAATTGCCCAACCCGCTCATCAGCCGAGAACGAGATGGACATGTTATACAAACGTGAGAGTCGTTAAAGAATTTATTTTGTCAGGTGCTGTGAGAAAAACATGTCCTCTTGAGATTTAGACAATCAGGCCTATCAAAAAAGAGGAGAAACTGATCATGAATACGGAATGAATAATTCAGTGTTATCATATGAGTGATCTGCACACGCCAAACCTTATTAGAGATACACACTGTTTTGCACATTATTGCCGCTCCCCTTATTCAGTTTGCCTTTTACTTTCCTATATGCCGTTCTATTCCAGGAAACGACTTATCAGGAAGAATAGGTAAAAGAAATGGTAAAATATGAAGGTTTTAAGGGTCTTAGCGACAAATAACTGGTCAGGAAATGAGAATCGTATTGATATGACAGCTTTCCCTCGAATTACATGATATATTTAAGTCTTCACAGATGAGCTTCTTCTGGGAATTCAGACCTTGTTCATTTTAAATCAAACATTTAAATCATTGTCCTGGTCCTTGTCCCCCAAACACATCACTGCAGCAAAAGTAAGTACAAGTCAATTTTATTTCGATAGCATTTTTAACAATGAACATTGTCTCAAAGCAGCTTTACAGAATGTAAGAATTATAGAACGAGGTTTGCGTATTTTAATTGATGTGTATCTCTGATGAGCAAGCCTGAGCTGACTTCTCATTGGATGTGACGAGAATGGATAGAATTAAAAAAAGAGTTTAGTAGAGGGACCGCACAAGTAGGACAATTTGGAGACAAGGTGAGGGAGGTGCGATTATGGTTTCTTCATGTGCAAAGCAGGAAGATGGGGTATATAGGAAGAAGAATGCTGACGATGGAGCTACCAGGAAGGAGGAAAAGAGGAAGACCAAGGTGGAGGTTTATGGATGTGGTGAAGGTAGACATGCAGGTGGTTGGTTTAAAAGAGGCAGATGTATGTAGTCTATTAGCTCCCCTCCTGAGAAAGTTAACTTGTCTAGTATAACTGATTTTAGCAGGTCTTTTCCTTTTAAAGCTGCTCAATTGGTTTTCCCACTGCTTCTTCAGCCATCTTTAATTCGGCCACTTAACTCTCCAACATCAACAATGACAGATGATCCACTGTGGTGAACCCTAATAAGAGCAGACGAAAGAAGAGAAAGTTTTTTTTGTTTTTTTATACATTCACTTCAAGTAATCAATCCAACATCCTTGATTTTTTTTTATTTTTAAATGCTTTAAGTACATTAAAGGCACCAGAGACCACCTGGCCATGCTCCGTGTACTAATGTGGTTCCCTGCATGGTACTTTGTGAACCCCTGCTTTTAGAAATTTGATTGTTTCAAACCGTGCGTGAGCATTTGATAGGCTGTCATCTTCACGTGTGGGAGTATTTTCATTTTATTTTCACAATTTATTGTTCTTATGAAGTTGAAGATAGTTGAGTCGTGCACGCACACACACACACACACACACACGCACACACACACAGGGATAATGCTGTCCTTGCGGCTTAAACTACTTACTTGCTATTCTTGCTTCACACAAAATGCTCTAAATGCGGACACAAACAAACCGCCTGGGGCACTGGAGTCTTTATTGTTTTATGAATTGAAGCAGCGGCAGTGCACGGACAATACCATACACACACACACACACACACACACACACACACACACAGTCATTCCCTGACAGACACTGCTGCTACAGTTCTTTTTGTGTCATCTTATTCAATGCACTGCATTCTGGGAGACTGGACACAAGACATAGGTTCAATCATTGTAGGCTTTCGAGGGATTAACTTTTTCACCCCTTTATATTTAATCACACTCAGTCAGCGAAACACATTCATCTGCCTCAGGTGAACATTGTAGGGATAATAGCTCAGCCTAAACAAGCAAACCTGGTCCAAACAATGAATTTTTACACAGTAATCCAGCTAGAGACCTGCAGTCCCACGGGTCCCAACACAAACTAGTTTCATTGAAGAATGCGGGTGCGGGCGGTAAAATCGTGGGACTCCTGCAAAATGATCTTTAAAATGTAAAAAAAAAAAGAATAAATTAATAAATAAGTTACTAAAAACAAATAAACTGGTATGTATCTACTGCACAAAAGGCAACAATGGCAACTAAAATGTAATCAAAACGATGTACATGCAAAAGTTCGGAAGCAGTGCAGGACAACAGAGAATCACTGAGAGCTACATATATTACTTCATTATTAAAGAAATGAACAGACAACACAACTAAACCTTGGCTTGTTTTTATATAAATTTAGTTGATATTCTATGTTCTGAAAAGTTCCTTGTTCATGTTCATCATTTAGACAAAAAAGTCAAACTAAAAATTAATGTTTGTTAATTTCCTATTTCTTTTTCATTCACATTCAAAAGGGAAGCAAGTGAAATAATAAAAAAAAAAGCAGAGTAGCAGGAAAAAGCAGTGAGTGCATAAAAATAAAACTACTTTTACCTGCTTTTGCAGCTCTTAGATTTCTTAACCCACCTTTAATATGATATATGTTTCTATTTAAACAAAGCCTATAAAACAATCGCCAAATTTTAGCACCAATTAAGTGTAAGATTATGCCCTAATTTGGTACCCTGTGTTAAAATAGCAAGCATGTTAGCAATGTCTGAGTTTATCAAAATCTGAGGTTTGTCTGTTGTCTAATAAATAAAAGCTTTTTTTCCTCAGGTTATTACTCAGATAATAAACTACACCATATAGAAAAACATATTGAGACACCTGACTTTTCCAGCTATATGAAGTTCTTACCCAAATTGTTACCCCAAGTTGAAGTTAACAATTGTAAAGGATGTCTTTGTTCGAGGTAGCATGAAATATCCCTTTATTTAAAATACGAGGCTCAAACCTGTTTCAGCATGACAATGTCCCTCTGGAACAAAGCCAGTTCCATGAAGTTGTGGTGTACATGGTTGGAGTGGAAGATCTCCTGCCTTGAGCTCTGAACTCTCAAATGCTGACTGCACCCCAGACCTTCTCACCTCACCGACATCAGTACTTGACTTTACTACACTATCACTACTACACTAATCTAGTGGAAGATCTTTCCAGGAGTTTATTATATAGTTTATTACTAATCAATTTAATGAACATTTGGGATTTTTTGTAGAACCATTCATTTTAAGCAGAATGTCTGAAAATAGTCATATTTTAACTCATATTTCCTTTATTCTCCTGCCATTAGACCTGATAATTTATGCATTTTGTCATGTTGGTATTCCCTTTCAGGTGACTCCTTTGCGATCTTATCTAATCTTTCAAATTTCCATTCTGGCACACTCCCACACACTCCCAAAAGGCCAACAGAAATAATTTCTGCATCAGAAAGGACTCATAGTTTAACGTTCCCCTGCTCCTACCGGCCCCATTCAGCTGGCCCATGCAATTATCAAGCTCTTTGTGAACTGAATCAGGTGTGGCAGAGCAGATAACTCGCTCATTACTGTTTACAAATTCACAAAATGGAAAATTATTCAAATAATGATTGGTTTTCTAAAAGACATAATTGAACTTAATGAACCGTTAGTTTACATTTTACTTCTTAAACTCCACAACTTAAAAAATAACTTATTTGAATGAATAAATAAAATTGTTTCTGTATAAAGTATTCAAAGTGTTTGAGGATATTAAATGGCAGAAGCATCAGTCACACTTCAGTGATAATTGTTAATTTCATGTGTAGTAACATGTATGTATGACATTTCCAGCCATTTGTGGTTCATCTCCAAACTGGTACCTTAAAGCTTTATGCACACAATTGTAAAGGACTTTTTTAGATGCTGTAGCATTCAATTAAACAAACCCAAATCTGCTCCAACATGACAATGCCTTTGTGCACAAATCCAGCTCCATGAAGATATGCTTTCCATGAGTTACAGTGGAAGATCTTGAGTGGCTTGAGATAGAGCTATGTCTGAGGTAATGGTAGTGGCAATTCATCCCAATGTCATAGAGATGAATTGGAACACTTGCTGCACCCCAGCAATCCTCATCTCACTTACATCAATACCTGACTTTACTAAAAACCTTGTGGCTGAAAAACCACAAAAATCTCCAATAGCACACTCGAAGGTTTAGTGGAACATTTTCCTAGAAGAGTGGAGGTTATTATAACAAAAAATGGAGACTAAAAAAGAACACAAAACTATTAATGTGGTGACTACAAACTTGTGTCCATATAGTTTATTTAGCATTTGCACTGCTGATATTTCCAGACGGGTATTGTCTCTTTCTATTTGCAATTTGAATTTCATAAACCAAAATAAAAATATTTTTGCAAGACAATCCGCTATTAAAAACCTATTCATGTCTGTGCAGCAACATTCCGCACTCTCATTATACGGATGCGATTTTCTAGAGCAAAACAGCTCTTAAATACAAAATGAATCAGAAAAAGCAAAGCTCACAAACACACACACACACACACACTATTTATTGAGTAATAAACATAATCCCTTACACTCTTGACAGTTTAAACACGAGCGGGCTGTTTGGGTGACTCATCCTCCTCCGTGTTAGTCTGATGCAACGTTAATGGCTCTGGCATCAGGAAGACTCGCGAGTGTTTAATCGCACGTCACTTACCTGCATTATAAATATTAAACAGTCTCTTTATCTCGGTGATTAAGGCTCTAACATACTGTTTATCTCTTTAGCGTTGCGTGATGCACGATTTCTGCTCCGAATATAAGAATATTCTAGCATTCGTATCAAATCTAATCTCTATCCAACACATGTTTAGCATATGTCAGATTTTTCACAAACGTGCATCTAGACACCTGTGAGGAAGATGAAATGCAAAGCTGGTTTGCTTAATACATGTATTTGGACTTCCATTCTATTTGATATTTGCATAGAAAAGGTTTCCGGTCACGTTTTTCTGTTTAAAAAATAATTGTCTGAGAAAATAGTTCATATGCCACAAATCGTTCAAGATTAGGTGTAAATTTAGGAATTCTTGAATATTTCTGTAAGTATTTTTGCATAAACAACAGCTCTTATTAGTGATTGCGAACAGTGTAATATGATGGATAAATAAATGTCATAATTGCATAAAAACATTTCCAAGTTTCTGACATTGTAGTGACCTTTTATCATGACAGTTGAATTTCAATAATAAATATGACCATTTCCTCTTATTGTATTGAAAACTGAATTTATATTAATTCATAACTGCATTTACACGGATGGATGGATGGATGGATGGATGGATGTTTAGATGAATGGATGGATAGATATTCTTGACAGCTCAACTAGCATTAGGCGTTCAACATTTGTAAACATTTAAAAAAAACTTTCAGTCATAAAAATTCTTCCTCTATACCCACTCTCTTTGTGAAGACATTCTTACCACTGCTAAACTGATAAAACTCAACTCATCTATTCTTTGCCTCCCTCAGATACCACAGCTTCCGCTCGGATCTAGGCATGCTTGGTGAACATATTTTCGTCGATGAGTGCTCATCAATTAAAACTCAACCCCAACAAAACCGAACTGCTGGTCATCCCAGGTGATTCATCACAAGGTCAGGATCTCAGAATAACTCTTCATAACTCTCTGCTCTCCCCTTCAGCCACTGCTCGCAACCTTTGGGTAACTATGAACTGTCCTTCTCCTTACATGTTGCTAATGTGGCTTGTTTCTGTCAATTCTTTCTCTTCAACATCAGAAGGATTCAACCATTTCTATCCACACGGGCTGCTCAAGTGCTTGTTCAGTCTCTTGTCATTTCGAGACTGGAATACTGCAACTCTCTGCTGGCAGGTCTACCTCTGAACGCGAATGATCTAAAACGCAGCTGCACGACTTGTGACTTGACCGCAAGTTCTCCCACACCACCCCACTGCTGCTCTCCCTTCACTGGCTTCCGGTAGCTGCACGTATCAGATTTAAAACACTAATGTTTGCCTACAAGGCCAAAAGTAACCCAACCTAACCCTAACCCTAACCCTTCTTACCTCAGAGAACTCATCACTCATCGCACTGCACCATGCTGCCTGAGATCTTCCAGCACTGCTCGACTAGTACCATCTTCTCTCTGGGGAAGAGGTAAGTATACTTCAAGGCTCTTCTCTGTTCTGGCACGAAGGTGGTGAAATAACCTTCCCCTAGATGTCTGAACATTAGAGTCCCTGGCTGTCTTCAAACTACGGGTAAAGAGCTACCTCTTCCTGAATCACTTAAACTTTCCCAGTTTGCTTTGTTAAAAAAAAAAAACGTGTAGAATAATGTAGAATGATTTGGTTCCAACCACACCAGTGTAGATTTAATAATTAATAGAGACTCATTAATTTTTGTATGTCACTTTTATATGTCACTCTGGACACTGGCATCTGCTAAACGCTGCAAATGTAATATATATTTGTTCAGGATGTTGCTGCATAAACATCTATAAAAAAAAATAAAAAAATACAGCTGTTAGTTTTCAGTTACATTTTTCATGTCTTTTTTAGGCAAAACCGATTTAATCCACCAGATGACACATCATTTAGGTCATATGGATAGAAAGATTATTGATTGATCGAGGTTATAATCTTGTTACATCAGAAATAACACCTGGACAATAAATACAACATAGAATCAAAAAAGAAACTTAAAAGTTTTAATTTTATCTTAAATGACATAAAATAAAAAAAAAAAAAAAAAATGTTACAGCTGTTAGTTTTCAGTTTTCACTTTTTTAGGCAAAACCGATTTAATCCACCAGATGACACATCATTAAGGTCATATGGATAGAAAGATTATTGATTGATCGAGGTTATAATCTTGTTACATCAGAAATAACACCTGGACAATAAATACAACATAGAATCAAAAAAGAAACTTAAAAGTTTTAATTTTATCTTAAATGACATTAACTTGCCCATCCTTTTCAGTTATACAGTGCATATAAAAGTATTGAGACCCCCTTCAATTTATTCAAATGTTTTTAGTGGCAGCCTGAAACTACAATCATTCCAAAAATATTTGTTTGCTTGTATTCTTCACTCAGTACCCTATAATGACAGTGAAAACAGAATTATAGAAATTACTATTTTTTTTTTTTTAAACTGGAATATCACATTGCATAATTATTCAGCACTTGAATTTTGTGTTGTTTTCTCCCAATTCTGTTGATCATTGCTGAGATGTTTCTGCACCTTCATTATAGTCTAAGTGTATTGACTGAACATGATTTGGAAAGTCACACACCTCTCTATAGAAGGCCTCATAGCTGACAATGCAAAGAGCAAAGACCAAGCAATGAGGTTAAAGGAACTGCCTGAAGAGCTCAGAGACAGGATGGTTGCAAGGTACAGATCTGGGGAAGGCTACCAAAAAAGAATTGCTGCTGCACTGAGGATTCCAATGAGCACAGTGGGCACCATTATTCTCAAATAGAAGTAGTTTGGAACAACCAGGACTGAGCAATCAGGGGAGAAGGGGCTTTTGATATGGATTTTTTTTTTTTTTTAAAGAAAAAAAGAAAAAACAACATTTACAAAGATTTCTAGAATCCTTTTTCACTTTGTCATTATTGGGTACAGAGTGTAACCAGTGCAACCTCGATACTCACAGGGGTTATAAACTATGACCCTCGCAAGTAACAAGAAATCGCAAGGTTTTGACTTTCTCCCTTTGATGGGTTTTTTTTTCAAGGGGAATTATGTACTGTGTACTGTAGTGTAAACTCAACAAATATTTTGAATTAATTGTCAGAAATATTTTATTTACTGTTTTAAATTAATAATACAATATTAACATACAAACCCTGTTTTGAAATGTTACTCTGAACTATCACATTTTTACAAACATGTAAAAAAAAAAAAAAAAAAAAAAAAAAAAAAAAAAAAAAAAAAAAACCAGTCCAGTTGTGAATGATAAGTCGTGAACTATCAAGGTTGCAAGTGTCAAGGTCGTGAGTATCGAGGTTCCACTGGGTATATATCATGGTTCATGGGCATTTCACAAAATTGTGTCTCTGTCTGTCTGTCTGTCTGTCTGTCTGTCTGTCTGTCTGTCTGTCTAAATATGTTAATCATACTAAAAAGCATTGTAATAGTTAAACATTCTATACATATTCTGCATTATATACTTCATACATTCAAATGTTTCCATGACGTGGGACATTTAAGACACCTGGGGAAATTTTTGGAGCTATTTAATGATCAAATGGATTGGAATTGTAAGCTTTCCATTTATTCTGTGATCTATTTTAAATCTGTATTAACATTTCAACCTCCGTCTCAGAACGGCCGTTTCATGGCTTGGAGTCTCGCTCACTTTTAATCTAACCTTTCTGATGACTTTGCTTAAAAGTTTTATGTTCGCAAGACTCCCTGCCTCATTTTTTCCTCATCTCTCTCTCTCTCTCTCTCTCTCTCTCTCTCTCTCTCTCTCTCTCTCTCTTTCTCTCTCTCTCTCTCTCTCTCTCTCTCTATTACACTCCATTAATCTTCCTCTCTTCCTTTCCTCACCATGCCCATTTTTACCCTCTCATTTGTAATTCAACATGTTACTCGAACCAAATGAATATTAGATGTCCAGGAGCTCAGATAGACTTGCTGATGTGATTTCTGACACCGTGTTATCTAATAAAAATGGATAAAACTTGAAAGTTTAAACTTTTCCTCAGCAGCATGTACAGTGTGATATCAGAGAATACGGTTGGAGATAATGTGACCTGAAGTGTTAAGGTGTGTACATAACAATGAGGATAATCCATAATAATCCAAATAATCCACATTTCTGTTTAACTCCCCACCTCATTCTCTTTCTGTCAAGCTTCACATTTTCCTTGGATACCAGTGATCCTGCCCCTCTCTGCTCTCCAAACCTGCCTGGTCCATCCTGATGGATGGAGTTCTCTTCAATAGAAGGCCATTCGCTTCAGCTGAGCATGGTTCCACATGAACAGCCTAACGATCTATGGAAAAGCCTAACGATAACTATGGAGGGTTATTAAACTCATCAATCATGAAGATGGATTTGAACTGAGATTAGAGTGGATGGTTTGCTACAGTGGCTGGTCGCTACAGTTGCTATGAAATATTTCTTTTTATTCAAGTGTCCAACAGTAAACATTTGATCACTTCAATAATAATACGATGAACTATAATAATGGACACTCTGTGTTACCCAGATGAGTCAGGTTCTTCTCAAGGTTTTGAAAGTTTTGTAGGAAGTTTTGTCTTGCCACTGTTACCACTTATGCAGACAAATTTATGACACTAAAATGTATATTCACAATCTGTATAATTCTGTAAAGATGTTTTTCGACAATGTCTACTATCTAATGCCCAATGCTATACAAATAAAATTTGATTAAATTGAATTAAAGGTAGAATTTTGTGTTTAAAGTGCTACCTCAGTGTTTAAGCCTCTGGGTTATTGATCAGAAGTTCGGTGATTCAGATCCCAATATCACCATGCTGCCACTAGTGGGCCTTTGAGCAAGGCCAATAACCCTCTGTGCTCCAGGGGCAGGGTGGAGAGAGGAGTTGTAGTATTGTATGATGAAGTCAGTTGTGTAGAGAAGTATGTGAGGGTGGTGCGGGACATGTATGAGGACACTGTGACAGAAGTGTGCAGTAGGAACGACAGACTGGTTCAAGGTGGAGGTTGGACTTCATCAAGGTTTGGCTCTGAGCCCTTTCCTGTTTGCAATGGTAATGGACAGGTTAAAAGATAAGGTCAGGGAGCAGGTTAAGAAGAGCCTGGCACGGTGGAGGTATGCGCTGGAAAAAAGGGTAATGAAAGTCAGTAGGAGTAAGACAAAGTACATGTGTGTGAATGAGAGGGGGGGAAGTGAAGAAGAAAGGTGGAGGAGTTTAGTTGGGGTCAACTCTGTAAAGTAATGGAGAAGTGAAGAAAAGAGTGCAGGCAGGATGGAGTGGGTGAAGAAGAGTGTCAGGAGTGATTTGTGATAGAAGAGTATCTGCAAGAGTGGAATGGAAAGTTTATAGGACTGTGGTGAGAACTGCGATGATGTATGGTTTAGAGACAGTGGCATTGAGTAAAAGACACAAGGTGGAACTGGAGGTAGCAGAGTTGAAGATGCCGAGATTTTCTTTTGGAGTGACGACAATGGACAGGATTAGAAATTAGTTTATTAAAGTGACCGCGCATGTAGGACGTTTTGGAGACAAGGTGTGGGAGGAGTGGTTGAGTTTGGACATGGGCAGAGGAAGGAAATTGGGTATATCGGTAGAAGAATGCTGAGGATGGAGCCACCAGGCAGGAGGAAAAAAAAGAAGGTCAAGGCGGTGGTCCATGGATGTGGTGAAGGTTGACATATAGGTAGTTGGTTTGAAAGAAGAAGATGTAGAGGATATAGTGGTGTGGAGATGAATGATCAGCTGTGGCCGACCCCTTACTGGAGCAGCCTAAAGAATAAGATGATGATGATGATGATGATGTATAATGTATAAAGCTAATTATAGCTCTTGGTAGTTGAAATATTTGAATTTTTTGAATTGAATTTGAATTGAATTTTTTTTTAATGATTTTTTTGAATGTCATTATTTAAAGCATGTTTAATTTAGTTAAATTGTATTTGTCTAGTGTTTTAACACTGCAATACAGTCACAAAGTGGCTTTACTGATTAAAAATATAAATGTAAATGTATAAATTTGTCTCTAATCCTTAAACTCTGTGAGACAATGATATGCAAAAGAAACCTCAGAGGAACCTCAATGGGAACCCATCCTCTAGTTATATTAGACTGCATGTCCATGTGTGTACAATGTATTCAATGCTGCCACTTTTTTAGTTGCTCAGAATGTTTATTTTGCTTACAGACTATTTTTATATTTACTTCCCATTTTCTTGTCTATTGTCCATGCTCAATGTTTGCAATTCTATTTTTTATGGAGAGGTTTTTACACTGTCTGAAATGATTTGTACAACTGTAGTGCATTATACATAGATCCACAGAGCACTGTTTATGCACCAGAGAACAAACTTGAACAAAGTACAAGTACAACAACAGCTTATATCTGTATGTGCAGTACAAAATAAAAGAAAGCCAAAATTACCTCAATGCATTTGGCAATCTAATGAAATGATCAAACTTTTTTTTGTCTAAATTGTTACTTTAACAATAAGATCATAATGTATCTAACAGCTCTAATGTCTGTGTATACTCAGGCTGTAAGTGCCTTTCCTGGCTCTCATGCTCCCTCAGGCTAAGAAACAAAACAACGTTTGCTGCAAGGTGTTTTTTACCCAAGACTATTTTTCATCATCTGACAGCTGGGGCAAAAATCTCTTAGGGCTCTACACTAATTCATCGTCCTGTCAGGAGAGTAAAAAGATTTCGTATCAAATATCGGACAGTAAAGTTTAATATCACTGAGAACTTCCAGAATAAGGCCAAATCGGTGTCTGAAAGATATTTACTTTTGTTTTTGAGAAACAATAAAATCCAATGTGATTTACATTTAATCCATTGTTTTCATTTACTTATGACTTTAGTTACAACTACTCTACATATTTATACACAAACTGTCCCAACTGTTCATCAGATGTCTATTGTATGGATTATATGGACAAAAGTATCTGGATATCTAACTCAAAGCCAGATGTGGTTCTTCCCCAAACTGTTAGAGGCACATAATTATATAGGATGTCGTTGCATGGATTGGAGATCCAGCATTGAAGATATTTTTTTACATAGTTTGGAGTGAAAGATCTTGAGTGGCCTGCCATAGAGCTCCAACATCAACCCTTTGGGATGAATGTTGATCTCACCTACATCAGTACCTGACTTTACTAACACACTTTTGGTTGAATAACCACAAATTACAAGCACACTTCAAAATCTAGTGGAACATCTTCCCAGAAGAATGGAGGGTTTTATAACTAGGGATCAAAATGGAGATTATGTGGAATGGGATGTTTAAAAAGAATTTGTCACACATATATTACAGAAGAGTGACATTCTTGCTTCAGATATCCCAGTGATGTTAGGAAGATGGGGTCAGAGAGCAGGGTCAGCATTTTACCACACACCTGGAGCACAGAGGGTTTAGAGCCTTGTTTAAGGGCCCAAAATGTGGCTGATTGCTGATAATGGGGCTTGAACCCCCAGCCTTATGATCAGTAATCCATAGCCTTAATCACTAAGCTACTGCTTCTGTATGGTCAGGTGTTCACAACTTTTGTCCATATATTGGATAAATATATAGGGTTTTATAGGTATATTCTTTCCTATATGAGGTAATTGTGATTTTTGGATGCACTTTTAAAGTCTTAGTCTTAGAACTAATAATTCTTAAATCACCCCAGTTGCCAAATTTCCCCATGGGAAGGTTTAATAAATACCCTAATCTACTCTGAATTACTCTTGCTGAATTTTTATCAAAAATAAACAATTGAATGGTGATGTTTTGAATCCAATAATGATTTTTAAATGGTGGTGTTTTCAGTTTCTCAATATTTAAAAAACAACAATCTTTATGAAAATACCACTCTTCTATTTGATTACCCCTGATGCCAAACCCAAGCCTTTGTTTGCAGGTGTACTCTGGTCAACTCCTGCCAGCCTTCTAGCTCCTACAGCCCTACAAGCAACTGACCATTCTAGTATGTAAGAACTCCAAATGCCTGGTGAGAAACACATTCTTTTCACTAACAGAATTCAATCCCATGCCCATGTAGCACAAAGGATAAGTCACAATAATTCACCTTACAATACAATGTTCTCTCAACAGGATGCATTTCAAGCAAAATCCAGCTGCAAAGTTGCACACTTTGGTCTACAGGGAGTCTAAAAATGCCCATGCTGAAAAAAATTCCACTGGATTGCTAAAATTGCACATTTCCAACTAATTATCTTTATCTCTTCATACTCAATTGCCATTGTTGCTCTAAAAAGACACAGCTGGTAATCCTGTTCGAGGCAGGACCTTGGAAAATAAAAATTCACAAGAAATATAAAGCTATTAGTTACATACTGGATTAAAAAAAAGGTACAAACATCCAAAAACAAGCTTTACACAAGAGCTCAGTCAATGGAAAAGCACTCAAGGGATTGTTCAAAAACCCACAGAAATGATTAGTGCTTTGTAAAAGGTCTCTCCATGTAAAAATAAATCTGAAGTGGACAGGACTTTGCCTGCAGGATGTGCACATATAAACTATAATTATATCTGATGTCCTAGAGTTTCCACAGCTACAGCTTGTCTAACAAACTATCATCATAATCATGCTCTGTTGCTTCGAAAGCGGTGATTCACCAAGTCATGTTACTCTGGTAGGGTTTAACTTGTGACATGGGGCCAGTGTTGGTGATGGAGCCAGATAATATTGTGTTACAATCAGAAAAGTGATTCTATTGCAACCATATTATGGGATAATACGATCTGGATGAGCTTTAAAGATTTTAAAAGCTGCGCACTTCCTAATTATGATGAACACCACTGAATTCATAGCACTGATCTAAATTATTAATTTATATTGATTTCTTCTTCTGCTCTCAATTTTGTTGTAACCTTCGCAAATCCAAATTTTAGATTTGCTTTGCTTCATTGTACATAAATTTGCCTCTTTAAGACAAACAAGAACTGTTTGGTGAGATAAAGGTATGCAGATTTTCATAACAGAAGGAAATAGCCAGAAAATGGCCATGGATACATGAGGTAGTTTGGCTACAACAGCTGTAGGCCACATTTTGTTCTACTCCTGTCAGTCAAGGAATCTGAGGTTGCAGTGGGAACAGAATCCCTCCAAACAAAAGATTAAGAAAAACATCACCTGTTTTTTGGGGGGTTATATTTTAGTATGAACCTATTCCTAAACATCTAATGCAGCACTACAAAGAGCTTATGTCCTTATGGGATGACGCTGTACAACTGCAATTTCCATAAATGTATGGACAAAATGTAAATGAAAACAATGCTATTTGCCAATTTCTTCAACTCATATTTACAATTTTAACAGAACATAGAAAACTAATATAAATATAAGGTAATTTTCTATGCGACTAATTAAGTTAAGTGCCAACCGATCAGTCATTTATAGTAAATATATATACACTTGTATTGAGTTCACAGCCAAGGCAGGATTTACGGCACACCAAATGAACACTTTAAATATGAAAGGTTGCATCATGTTGTATATAAAAGTCTGAATTGTCTTCATGGAGATGGTAGAGGCTGTTCTTGGTGTTGTGTAACACTGCGGCTATTTGACTCAGGCTGTTAAAAATCCTCTCCGGAAATTAAGGACATTTCTGCTTAACAGACATGGATTCAGAACATGGAAGGATCGCAATGCTGACTCACTTCTACTAGCGCATGTGTCACTATATTTATGTAACATAGATATAAATTCCAGCAAACTGGAAAAGAGCACAGCCATGATTTCTCGCTCTGCGACAGCCAAACTGCAGAGATGCTGTTACATCCACCCTGAATGTACCTCGTACTCGCTTTTAGACCAGTTTTCTACATAAGTCTGTTCAAATTTCACTGCTTTTTTTCTGTTATCCATGTCTAGTTTAAATATTGCATGAACCCCAACACTATTAGAGGACATACTTCCATACTGAAACTCTCTCTGTACTCATTGTTACCGAGTTGAAAAGTGTGTTCTTTGTTATTGAACACATTTTTGGAACTTGACTGACTTTTTAAAGCAATAAAAAAAGGTGACACTTTGTGTAAAGTTTGGGACACATCGAAATGACTGCACGTAGGACAATGTTGGAGTGTTTTTCAAGCGTTGGTCAGCTATAGTTTTTCCGGTGTGTTCCGCACTGTTGGCTCTAGTCGGATAGCGTCAGCTGTTTTGCAGCCAATTCTTCATGTCGAATCAACGATGGAGCTCGTCGGCTAGAAAGAGAACTCCGATTGACTATTCAGCGTAGCGAATAAACACAGGCGAAAGTGAACAACAATAGAATAAAAAAACAACACACAGGCACTTCTTGTCTAGTAGTTCTTGCCTAGTCTGTCCAGGGTGTTCTGAGGCAACTTTTTTACCCCAATGCAGGCATTATCTGTGTAAAACTGATGCCCAATGATTATGACATTATCTGTGTAAAGCTGCTTTTAGACAATGCCCATTGCTAAAAGCGCTAAGCAAATATAAAGTAAATTAATTGATGCGAGGTAACACCACAGACAGCTTTGGTGGATTCCTACATTACATTTCCTAGCAAGTGCCATATAATCAAAGTTCAGACAGATGCAGATGCGTGTTAGGATACTGTTAATGAAGATATGGTGAACAAATCCAAAGTGTAATCCAATAATCTAAAACAAGGTCAGACTAAGGGTCAGGAGATTAACATACAACATGCTCAGGATTTTCCCAGATGAAGAACAAAGCAAAAGACGAACCTTAAAAAGCATAGAATCAAACAATGTAATTAGGATAAAGTAGGAGTAGTACAAACAGCACTAAAACCTCCTGATATTTATTATGTTCATCATTTATGGAATTTGGCAATGCAGGTTGCTGGGAGTTCTTCATAGACCTTCATAGACAAAGCCTAAGCCCTGCTTTTCTATTAAGAAAACAAAACCCATTAAGATAAACTAAACTTTCTCATTGTCTTCTTTGTTGTTAACAAAAATGTCTTGAAGCTTATTATTTTGGACTTTTATGTAAGCAGAACAACAGCACCACCCAAGGTCATGAGTAAATACATTAAGATGAGGGAATATAAAGGAGCAAGCCTCGGGCTGATTTCTTTCTAGGCCACTTAACAAAACCTCAGCACTGATTGAGAAAAAGCCTTTGGAAGATAACCTCAAAGTAAATCAAATAACTGAACAATGTACTATCAAAGTGCAAATTAGATAATAAATGATCGGTTTTCTGTTTACTGTGCTTGCTATTCAGAATACACACTGCATCATTAACATAGGATTGAAATACTCTACAGAAAAATTGCAAATACAGTGCTATCTATTACTCAATGTACACTATCTGGACAAAGGTTTGACCTATGTGCTTTTTGAACATCCCATTCTACATTTAGTCCAATTTATAATCATTTCTGGGAGGAGGCTCCATTTTGGAGTGTGAATAAGACACGATATACCTTTATTTATCCCACAGTGGGGAAATTTCTTTAAATTTCTTGAGGGTAAAGTAAGGTGCTGATGTAGGTGAAGTTAGGAGACCTGGAGTGCAGTCAACATTCTCCTTTATCCCAAAGATGTTCAATAGGGTTGAGGTCTATATGCCACTCCACCCCAAGATCTTCCATTCAACCGATGTAAACATTCCTAGTTAAAAAAAAAAATACAAATATCGTGCTATTAGATCAAATGACATACTCAATTATGTGCCTCCATCTTTGTGGTAATAGTTTGGGGGGAACCACATATGGCTGGAAAGGTCAGGTGTCCCAATACTTTTGTTAAATAAGTGTGTTTCTTTTGAATTAGTGTAAAAGTGAAATACTTTGGATAAGGCTCAACTATAATTTTTAGTAAATGTATTTTTTTTTTGCCATCTTATTCAATATCATGGTCTAAATATGAGGGTGGAATAAAGTGATAGCTAAGTGGTTATGGTATTGAACTTTGTATCTAAAGGTCATAAGTCCAATCCCAGTCACCAAGCAGCTGCTCCTGGGCCCCTGTGCAAGGCCCTGACCCCTATAGCTGCTCAGTTGTACAAATAAGGTATATGTAAGCATTACTCTGGATATGAATGTCCGCCAAGTGGCATAAATGTAAATAAGGTGAAGACCAGGTTAGTCTGGGACAGTTCCTGCTAATTGTTCCTCTTACAAATCTGTCTAACCTGATTTTGCTTGATTATAGAAAAAAAAAGCATTATAAGAAGTTTTGGCTTGGTGTTGGGGCTCCCTGCACTTTTGGGTCATCATACTAAAATTTTGACTCTTTTTTTCCCCCCAAGTGACCTGCTTCTGGAATTATTACAGAAAATAAGACTGTGATATTGAAGTGCGGATAATGTTATGTTTTGGCAATTATGTAATAAGGAACAGCTCCATGATTACTACATGATAACTTATTAAATAAAAAAAATGTTCAGGTTATTTCCATGATCTAGAACAGTGGACCTGTTTTGTGCCACAGACCGGTTTAATGTCAGACAATATTTTTCACGTGGATAAATACAACAAAATAAAATGATACGACCGGCATAAAAACTGGTATTTTCTAAATATATAATAATAAACGTGAATCCACTGTGTTGTTTTTTGTACATTTTGCTCGCTTAGGGGTTTCAATTTACCTGTAATGTATTATGTGTTAGCGGCCGGAGCCCCTTTAAGAAGGTAGAGGATGGAGGTAAGACATGTGACCGAGGCATCATGACATGCATCAAGAGTGAGTCATAGACAGATGTGGTGGAGAGAATCTGGTCATTAAAAAAAAAACATAGTTTAGAATCAGATAATAAATAAAACGGAAATAATGCAAGTTATGTATTCTTTCTGCAGCCCAGTACTAATTGACCCACGGACCGGTGCCGAAGGTTGGGGACCACTGATGTAGAAGTCCAGAAGATGATTAATTAATTAGGTATTAAAAAATGTATAGGAACAATTTCCCCTGCATTCTTTGTCTTTAAAACTGCTTTTTGTTTGGATTTTTATGTTTATCAAAAGGTGAGGGCTTCATTGATTGTAGTCACATTCATAGAAACATTGTATGTATACCTAAAATTGACAAAAGACAATTTTTAGCATCTTCCAATATATATATATATATATACACCACTCTTAAGTCTAATATTAAATGCATGCCTTGTAAGGTCGAAACATCACTTTTCTTTTTTCTGATCTCTCATTCAATCTGTCCCCTCTTTTCCAGTATTTTAATCCTTTCTTTTCCCCAGTTTCTATTCTTTCTCCATGACGGCTGGCCAGAGTGTGTAAAATTTGTTGACGTCAAAACAGCCATGAGAACACCAAAGGGGAAATGAGGCACATAAATACAGAGGCTCATTGTCAGGTAGGAAAGTAACCTCATTCTTGTTTTCTCTTTCTTTCATTCCATCTCTCCCTCCCTCTCTTTCTCTCTCACACACATCCAAAGATTCTGAGGAAGTCCATTCATTCAGACAGATTTCACACACTATACTGGGAGACTAATTTAAAAAAAAAGAAAAGAGAAAGATGAAAGATAAGGAAATCATACAAATATAACAAAGAGACAGAGAGAGAGAAAGAAAGAGTGTGAAAATGGGTAAGGAGAAAGAGATGACCTTCTTGTGTCCACTTTTTTATCAGGACAATCAATACGAATTAATTGGGCCAAGGCTAAGTCTGACATTTGTTTGTTAAAATGGCTCTGTGTGTGTGTGTGTGTGTGTGTGTGTGTGTGTCTGTGTGTTGTAAAAAAAAAGTAAAATGGCATTAGGGAATTACACAAATAGCTGCAGATTATATCTGCAGAATCATCAAATGTCCTTGACAGCATTGACAGTGTAAATGAAAGTGACAGAATAAAAGTTTCTGTACATAAAGTTACTGTTCATGTAAAAGTTGGTTTTGTTTTCCAAAAGCAGAATATCCCATAATGTCTTACTTTCTGTTATCTTTTGTAGGTTTGTAGCAATTAACGGCTGCTTAGTCAATATATCCACTTTTTACCTCTTAAATAAATAAAAACAAAGTAACCTAAAGAATTTGTATGGTCAAACATTTACTGTTACAAAGAACTGACACTGAAAACTCCACCCACTTAGAAGTAGTGTGTAGAACATCAGCCATGCAACAGCCTGTTTGTGAGATGTTATTTTAGAAACCAGTTTTATTCATTATTACAACAATGGCATTAATGTAAACATGATGTATACAACCGCAGTTCCCACATGCAGACAGAGACACACTCGCATGTCAAAATAGGACATTACAGATACGTATTCTGATGGAGGATTAAATATGTTTGCTGCCAGACTGTCTAAAGTACATAGAACTCTATTGTAAGAGCAACTAATAGTACGAGCAAACAAAGATACGAGCGACCTTGCTCGCAACATTTTACTCTATTTTGCAAAGGCACGAGCAAACCCACACTGCCGGTTTCCTGCTTTCGGCCGAGGGTAGCGTCAGTTGCTTAGTTGATCTCGTATCACTCGGTCGCTCTCGTTGTTCAGTGCAGCAAAAACTTAACTTTTTTAGTGTTATATTTTTATTTCACTAGAAATCTTGAAAAATGTCTCTCAAGAAAATTACACTCGCAATCAACCACTACCACATGAGTAAGTGTTAAATTATATCACATAAACATTACAGCACAGCGAAATTTGTTCTTTGCATATCCCAGCTTGTTCAGAAGTTGGGGTCAGAGTGCAGGGTTGGCCATGATACGGCGCCCCTGGAGCACAGATGGTTAAGAGCCTTGCTCAAGGGCCCAAGAGTGGCAACTTGGCGAAACCGGGGCTTAAACCCCCGACCTTCCGATCAGTAACCCAGCACCTTAACCACTGAGCTTCCACTCCCCTTTCAACCCAACTACCTGCATGTCTTCCCTCACCACATACACAAACTTCCTCTTTTCCTCCTTCCTGCTGGCTCCATCCTCAGCCTTCTCCTGCCGATATACTCCATGTCCCTCCTCTGAACATGTCCAAACCATCTCAATCTCGCCTCTCTCACCTTGTCTCCAAAACATCCTACATGCGCTGTCCCTCTAATAATAATTTCTAGCATGTAGTGTAAAATTATTAAATAAAAAAAAGCTGCTCTGTATTGTAGTTGGCCTTTTGTTTCATGCCAACATTCATCATTCACATCACTTCCTGCGGCACTTCCGGGCTGAGTGACAGCATAGGATTTCAATCCCACTCAGTGACACGGTCCTGGAGGCCTGCCTGGTCCTGACTTCGCTTTGCCATTTTAACTCCGTAGCTCACAGCAAGATTGTTTAGCCAAGCTTTCCATTTCATCCTGGTTCTTTTTCATTTACAACATTGTGACAGGCGTTCATATGTTTATACACCTCCCTTCCTTCTTCTTTCTTTTTCTCTCTCCCTTTCTCTCTCCTACCTCATACATTTGTTCCAAATGTATGTTTTAAATCCATTCCCTTTTCTACAGAACTTAGCCTCAAAAGGAAATTTCCAATTAGATGGAGTTTAAAAGGGGCAGGAAATTACTCAGTGGTAATGTACAGTACACAAAAGCCCTAGGCTTACACCATTAAAACTAGGAAATGGTTTCTAGGAAACACTACTCACTATGAAAACCCCATGCAATGTGCTGCTACAAAGGCGTAATTGCATCTTTAAGCATCTTTTAGTGTACGTTTTTAATTTCATTAAATCTGTCAGCTATCCATTTAGCGTGCCTATATTGGGCTTCCATTTGCCTTCAATGCGGTCTCTGTCCCTCTATTGCCACTGGTTTATTTTCAAAAGTGTAATCCTGTTCTTAGTTTCATGTCTATTTATACCCATGTGTTCCTTTTTTCAATAATTATTAGATTTTGTCTTCTGTTTTCTTCCTAATATGGCCTCAGCCAGAAATGTTCTTTCTCATCATTTGGCAGCTAATAACCGGGGAGTAGTGTATGTAGGCTAAAGTGCTTTCTCAGAGACACGTAAATCCACCCAACCAGCTGCTTTTGCTGCACCACAGGGCAATGCCTGAGGAAAGCACTACCTGTCCTCTTCCACTCACAGATGTCTGTGACTGACCATTGTCACTATAAAAAGAGTATATCATCCCTCCCAAAGAAACATTATAGGCCTTGGGGGTAGTCCACCTGCTTTTTTATTATTATTGCTATTATCAATATTTTTTTTGTACCTGTATTTCCACCCCTGCATCACATTTTGACCAACATATAAAACTTTTTTTCTTCATAAAAAATAAAAGTTACATAATTTACAAGATAATTTTGACATATATTTTCTTTGGAAAGAAAAAAGAGTGCCGGTGGGAAGACACGTACCGGGATACGCATGCGCGATAAGAACGACCGCCATGAACCAAAATATACCAACAATAACGGACAGTGAGAGTGTGGAAGTTTAAATATGAGCTGGTGGTAATGATAAACGAGCACCATATGTGCGCGATTGAAGCCGGGAACTTTAGAGAAAGCGGGCGAGAAAGCACCTGACACGCTGAAGGGGGCCGAAGGGGGCGTGGCAGGTGGATTCCTGACAGATAAACATTTACTGTATGTATTTTTATAACATGCCTTCATCAAACAAATCGCGGCAACGCTGTTGTGTAAAAAACCCCTTCAAAAACACGTGCATGCACATTCTCATTTATTAACGCACATCATGTACATAAAGAAATTTCAAGCACATTAATATATTGCCGCCATTTTGATTTTCGTTTATCTCGATGCTTTTTGGCGACCCCTAGGCCTCGACATAACCGGGTTCCACTGTATATATACAGGGAGTGCAGAATTATTAGGCAAATGAGTATTTTGACCACATCATCCTCGTTATGCATGTTGTCTTACTCCAAGCTGTATAGGCTGGAAAGCCTACTACCAATTAAGCATATTAGGTGATGTGCATCTCTGTAATGAGAAGGGGTGTGGTCTAATGACATCAACACCCTATATCAGGTGTGCATAATTATTAGGCAACTTCCTTTCCTTTGGCAAAATGGGTCAAAAGAAGGACTTGACAGGCTCAGAAAAGTCAAAAATAGTGAGATATATTGCAGAGGGATGCAGCAGTCTTAAAATAGCCAAGCTTCTGAAGCGTGATCATCGAACAATCAAGCGTTTCATTCAAAATAGTCAACAGGGTCGCAAGAAGCGTGTGGAAAAACCAAGGCGCAAAATAACTGCCCGTGAACTGAGAAAAGTCAAGCGTGCAGCTGCCAAGATGCCACTTGCCACCAGTTTGGCCATATTTCAGAGCTGCAACATCACTGGAGTGCCCAAAAGCACAAGGTGTGCAATACTCAGAGACATGGCCAAGGTAAGAAAGGCAGAAAGTCGACCACCACTGAACAAGACACACAAGCTGAAACGTCAAGACTGGGCCAAGAAATATCTCAAGACTGATTTTTCTAAGGTTTTATGGACTGATGAAATTAGAGTGAGTCTTGATGGGCCAGATGGATGGGCCCGTGGCTGGATTGGTAAAGGGCAGAGAGCTCCAGTCCGACTCAGACGCCAGCAAGGTGGAGGTGGAGTACTGGTTTGGGCTGGTATCATCAAAGATGAGCTTGTGGGGCCTTTTCGGGTTGAGGATGGAGTCAAGCTAAACTCCCAGTCCTACTGCCAGTTTCTGGAAGACACCTTCTTCAAGCAGTGGTACAGGAAGAAGTCTGCATCCTTCAAGAAAAACATGATTTTCATGCAGGACAATGCTCCATCACACACGTCCAAGTACTCCACAGCGTGGCTGGCAAGAAAGGGTATAAAAGAAGAAAATCTAATGATATGGCCTCCTTGTTCACCTGATCTGAACCCCATTGAGAACCTGTGGTCCATCATCAAATGTGCGATTTACAAGGAGGGAAAACAGTACACCTCTCTGAACAGTGTCTGGGAGGCTGTGGTTGCTGCTGCACGCAATGTTGATGGTGAACAGATCAAAACACTGACAGAATCCATGGATGGCAGGCTTTTGAGTGTCCTTGCAAAGAAAGGTGGCTATATTGGTCACTGATTTGTTTTTGTTTGGTTTTTGAATGTCAGAAATGTATATTTGTGAATGTTGAGATGTTATATTGGTTTCACTGGTAAAAATAAATAATTAAAATGGGTATAAATTTGTTTTTTGTTAAGTTGCCTAATAATTATGCACAGTAATAGTCACCTGCACACACAGATATCCCCCTAAAATAGCTAAAACTAAAAACTACTTCCAAAAATATTCAGCTTTGATATTAATGAGTTTTTTGTGTTCATTGAGAACATGGTTGTTGTTCAAATTAAATCCTCAAATAAAATTAATCCTCAAAAATACAACTTGCCTAATAATTCTGCACTCCCTGTATAATAGAAAATGTTTTATGAGTGTATGAATATGGAACATGATTGAAAATGTTTAGAGTGATTTTGTCTTCAGTTTCCTTAACAATTGCACATTAAATTGAGTTGAAATTTAAGACGATAATAGAAAGTTTCATGAGCATTTGAATATGGTGACTTAAATGCACTGATTTTTATGTTTTTTTATGTTTCTTAAACATTGTACAGTAGAACTGTCAGGGATCCACCTGCCACGCCCCCTTTGGTGGCTCTCTATGCCTCCACTCTCCATAGA
>MU591762.1:2975443-3007247 GCA_024362625.1 Silurus asotus
TCCACTATCACTATCCCTCTCCACTATCCCTATCCCTCTCCACTATCACTATCCACATCCACATCCACTATCCCTATCCACTATCCCTATCCCTCTCCACCATCACTATCCCTCTCCACTATCACTATCCCTCTCCACTATCACTATCCACATCCACATCCACTATCCCTATCCACTATCACTAACCCTATCCCTATCCACTATCCCTATCCCTCTCCACTATCACTATCCCTATCCACTATCCCTATCCCTCTCCACTATCACTATGCCTATCCACTATCACTATCACTATCCACTATCCACTATTCACTATTCACTATTACTATCACTATCCACATCCACCATCACTATCCCTCTCCACTATCACTATCCCTATCCNNNNCACTATCCACTAGCACTATCCACTAGCACTATCCACTAGCACTATCCACTAGCACTATCCACTAGCACTATCCACTAGCACTATCCACTAGCACTATCCACTAGCACTATCCACTATCCACTATCACTTCCATTATCCACTATTCACTATCCACTATCCACTAGCACTATCCATTATCCACTATTCACTATCCACTATCCACTATTCACTATCCACATCCACTAGCACTATCCACTAGCACTATCCACTAGCACTTTCCACTAGCACTATCCACTATCACTATCCACTATCGACTATCCACTATCCACATCCACTAGCACTATCCACTAGCACTATCCACTAGCACTATCCACTAGCACTATCCACTAGCACTATCCACTAGCACTATCCACTATCCACTATCCACTATGACTATTCACTATCACTATTCACTATCCACTATCCACTAGCACTATCCACTAGCACTATCCACTAGCACTATCCACTAGCACTATCCACTAGCACTATCCACTAGCACTATCCACTAGCACTATCCACTAGCACTATCCACTAGCACTATCCACTAGCACTATCCACTAGCACTATCCACTAGCACTATCCACTAGCACTATCCACTAGCACTATCCACTATCCACTATTCACTATCACTATCCCTCTCCACTATCACTATCCCTCTCCACTATCACTATCCCTCTCCACCATCACTATCCCTATCCACCATCACTATCACTATCACTATTCACTATTCACTATTTACTATTACTATCACTATCCACATCCACTATCACTATCCCTCTCCACTATCCCTATCCACTATTCACTATTACTATCACTATCCACATCCACTATCACTATCCCTCTCCACTATCCCTATCCCTCTCCACTATCACTATCACTATCCACTATCCACTGTTCACTTTCACTATCCACTATTCACTATCCACTATTCACTATTCACTATCCACTATTCACTATTCACTATCCACATCCACTATCCACTATCACTATCCACTATTCACTATCCACATCCACTATCACTATCCACATCCACTATCCACCATCACTATCCACTAGCACTATCCACTAGCACTATCCACTAGCACTATCCACTATCACTATCCACTAGCACTATTCACTATCCACTAGCACTATCCACTAGCACTATCCACTAGCACTATCCACTAGCACTATCCACTAGCACTATCCCTATCCACTATTCACTATCCCTATCCCTAACCCTATCCACTATTCACTATACCTATCCCTAATCCTATCCACTATTCACTATCCCTATCCCTCTCCCTCTCCACTATCACTATCCCTCTCCACTATCACTATCCCTCTCCACTATCCACTATCACTATTCACTATCACTATCCACTATTCACTATCACTATCCACTATTCACTATCCACTATTCACTATCACCATCCACTATCCACTAGCACTATCCACCAGCACTATCCATTATCCACTATTCACTATCCACTAGCACTATCCATTATCCACTATTCACTATCCACTATCCACTATTCACTATCCACTATCACTATCCACATCCACTATCCACATCCACTAGCACTTTCCACTAGCACTATCCACTAGCACTATCCACTATCCACTATTCACTATCACTATCCACATCCACTATCACTATCCACTAGCACTATCCACTAGCACTATCCACTATCCACTATCACTATTCACTATCACTATTCACTATCCACTATCCACTAGCACTATCCACTAGCACTATCCACTATCCACTAGCACTATCCACTAGCACTATCCACTAGCACTATCCACTATCCCTATCCACTATCCACTATCCCTATCCCTCTCCACTATCTCTATCCCTCTCCACTATCCCTATCCCTCTCCACTATCCCTATCCCTCTCCACTATCACTATCCCTCTCCACCATCACTATCCCTATCCACCATCACTATCACTATCACTATGCACTATTCACTATTCACTATTACTATCACTATCCACATCCACTATCACTATCCCTCTCCACTATCACTATCACTATCCACTATCCACTGTTCACTTTCACTATCCACTATTCACTATCCACTATTCACTATTCACTATCCACTATTCACTATCACTATCACTATCACTATCCACATCCACTATCCACTATCACTATCCACTATCACTATTCACTATTCACTATCCACTATTCACTATCCACTATCCACATCCACTATCACTATCCACATCCACTATCCACTATCACTATCCACTAGCACTATCCACTATCCACTATCACTATCCACTATCACTATCCACTATCACTATCCACTAGCACTATCCACATTCACTATCCCTATCCCCAACCCTATCCACTATTCACTATCCCTATCCCTAACCCTATCCACTATTCACTATACCTATCCCTAATCCTATCCACTATTCACTATCCCTATCCACTATCCACTAGCACGAAACATTTTTTTATCAGAACACTTTGGAAGAACCATAAGCACTTTATCATGAAGCGTGAGGGCCAGTGGATATTGCGATCAAGCACTGAAAACCACAGAACATAAATATTTTTTTCTTTCTCTGAGCTAAGGGAGATGCCTAGAATATTTATTCTATTTATTTACATTAAATCTGCTTTCAGCACAGTGTAACCTGCATTTACACCAGAACTCACATGCTCTGTGACCGAGTTTGTATGTGCCTCAAGGCAGAGAAAGATGAATTGCACTTTCAGACAATCTCTGGGGAGAGGTTCAGCATCTCTCAGGTGTGATTACCATACCCAGCATGTGTGCAATTTCATTAATGTACTATAAGCCAAGCCACATAGTCGAGTGTTTGTCAAGCAATGCAATAGTGACCTGAATTACAAGCAGTGACTAAGCAGTTCAAGTGTTGGAAAGAATACAAGTAGTGTGACCAGACGTCCCACTTTGTGTTGTAATGCACAGCATTTTAGTCCTTTGTCCCACATCCTGCTTGCTGTGACAAATGTTCTCTATTAGGATTGGATATAAAGGGTTTGAATAGACTGTTTTTTCTCATGTGTCTATGATAGAACTCATCAGTGGTGTAAAGTATTTGAGTAAATGTACTACATTACTGTAAGAACTCTGCTGTTTAAGGCATTTTCTGGCTGCTTTCTAGTTTTACCAAGTATCAAAGATATAAGCAACTTTTACTTTCCACTCAAATACATTTATTTTGCAGTATATGTACTTTTTCCTCCACTACAATTTAATTGACATTGACCGCTACCATTTACATTTTGCACCCCTGCTAAAGATGTCATAAAGGCTAAACACTCAGATCAGCTGTGATGCCTGATTTTCAGTCCAAAAAATAACCAGCTTTTGTTAAAGTTAGATAAAAAATATTGAGCTTTTTTGAGACTGAGTGCATAAAATGACAGTCAGCTCTGAATATTTGGTTTTACCTGATCTAAAAGTATATACTTTAATTTTATTTGCTCATTAAATACTAATGGTACTTCTACCTGGTGACATGATTTTTGTTATTGACTCATTGATCATCGTTTCATTCTGGCATGTTGAAAAGGCTGTTGTGTTGACGTTGGTTAATGCAGCATTCAGGTTTACAATATGATTTGAATTTTAGCATGTAAAACCTTACAAATCACAAAACTGCTGCTTGGGCTTTTACCCAACATGTGCCGTGGTGTTGAGGACTTGTGCATCTTTAAATTCAGTATGAGTCAAATGAGTCAAATCTGTTCAATATGAGTCAAATACCCAAGTACTGTTCAAATCAGATACTCCAAGACTTTCACTCAAGTCGTATTGGAATAAGTAGCTTTACATTTGTAATGGATTAAGATTTGCGTTGACTTTCATCTAATGGCTATGAAGAAAGTACTGAAGCCTATTGTGTACGTTTTTAGTGAAACTGGACACTTGAGGTCTTGCCATAGAAACTGTAACACAATTACTTTAGCCTATTCGGATTTTGAGCCACTTGGGTTAACTACAAGTTATTTAAAAAAGCAAAACATGATTTTTCCCCACTTGATGTTAATCAAAGCATTTCACTACATGTTGTACTCTGTATTAATGCGTATGTGACAAATAAAATTTGAATTTAATAAGACCTGAAAATGGCACGTTGCTCAAAATCTGAAATACATAAAGCTTTGTCCTACACAAACTTTATTCTAAATAGAAGAAATAAAGAGAAATTACCCAAAGAAAATACAAAGGTTTTAGCCACCAGATAGCTTCAATACTTCTTGCTATACATTCTTTAAGTCTCTGGACCGGGACTGGGATAATAAACACAGTTCTCCGGAAAGATATCCCCCTTGTTTGGTAATGATGGTGATGGAGAACACTATCAAACATGAAATGTTAACTTTCATTAAATGATTTCATTTTTTTTTTTCTGTATCCCAGTAATTGTTTTTACACCACCAAAGTGTGCCTTCATAATCATATCACTCTTTAAACTTGATCACATCCTGTTATTTGTTTTGTACTCACACATCACACGAATCCAGAATGAACAGTGCATGTGCATGTGCTGCTTTAAACACTGTCCAAACCTATAGATTTAGATCCTATAGATGTAAATGCAGATGTCACATTAGACATTGTTTCTGTTAAAACATGAACCAGCTGAGCAGTCTTTACGATTCTGTCCTGTGCAAAGAAATTATAATCGCTCTTTTTCAGGGAGTTATTCTTCTTACCCTCTAATCGAGTAGCTGGTCATCAGAACAATGTTAATTATTCAATTCCATGCACGCAGCACACGCTGGATGTATCGATTTGCATTATTTCTACATTTATTTCTCCAGGTTGTTTCATTTCGTTTCAGTCCTTTTTGCTATCTATGAAATCAAAAGAGAAAAAGGTTCCTTCCATCACAAACCTTCTTAGTCATGTGTCCAAAAAATGCTTTTATCACTCTTTCCCATATCTAAACACAGAGCATTGTATTGGAAACACGTCAACACTGGTCAGACTCAATGTATAGGTTTGCTTACCTTTTCCCAAATATTCCATCTTTCTAATTGATTTGAAGATCACTCAGAAAACCTTATATCTCAAGAAACCCCTCCAAACCAGTGCTGCCATACCCCACTGTGATCCATCTGTTCTTCCTTTATACTGAATCACTGGGCCTGGTGATGAAGCATCATGGCTTCTCTTATCACTGCTGCACAGACAAGTTTGCTTCCATTTTCCTCCATCTATGTTCCAAGTTGCTCTGAAGATACTGGACTGCATTTCGCATATCTTCTTTAATGATAACACTTATGTAAAAACTCGATCTTGACAAATTATTAAAAAAAATGGAGGAAAGTGCCGGGGGCATGGACAAAGTCCTTCAGAATCAGGGATTGTTAAACTGTAACCTTCCTTCCTTCCTTTCTTCCTTCCTTCATTTTCCTTCTTCATACCATTCTTCCATCATGCCATCCTTGATTGCTTTCTTCTTTCATACCATCCTTCCTTCCTTCCTTCATACCATCATTTCTTCCTTTCCTCCTTCATACCATCCCTTCTTTCTTTCTTCATATTATAATTATATATTATAATAAAGAAGTTGTTACATGTATGTAAGAGACAGAAATTATTGTTTTTTTGTAGGTGACCATAATTTGCAAATAATTTATTTAAAATCAGACAATGTGATTTTCTGGATTTTTTTTTTGTCTCTCATAGTTGCAGTGTAGTTATGATGAAAATTACAGGCCTCTCTCATCTTTTGAAGTGGAAGAACTTGCACAATTGGTGGCTGACTAAATACTTTTTTGCCCCTCAGTATGTGTTCTTACATAGGCCAAAAGATGCATTACATTTGTATGCAAACATTTTTAGGATGTTATCATTATGCACATTATTCATTCTATTTAGGTCTTTTAAATCCTTATTGTTAGGTAATATTTCAAATCACTTTTTCAGCTATTCTACCGGGATTCTTCCCTGCATATTATCATGCTGTGACGGTCATATCTTAGATGCTTACGTTTTTCCCAAGAACAGTATGACCATTTTTTTGATCATCTCTATTATTGACTGTCTACCATGCGGACACAGCTACCTCTCAAATTCTGACATTTAGTAGACACACAAGTATTACAAACACTAAAAACAACATGGATTTGCATAACAGAAAATCTCCAAAATGCTTCTAAGACTACTTTCTTTTTTATGCAAGATGATCCAGACCCTGCTGTTCCAGGACATGATGTGAGACTAATAACACAGATTTGCACTGCGATTGATTCGTCTGACCTCAGCTCAACTTGTAGAAGTCAAACGTGAATGCCTGAATTTGAAATAGGGCCATGTTTCGGTTGTCCATTGAGATCTCATTCTTATGTCTCATGACATGACCGAATAAAAATGTGACCTGACCAAGACATAGCAGTTATCTTTAGCAGTCGTAGACAAGTGCTTGTCTAGGTATATTAAGATTCACAGATTCGCATCGGTGCATCGGCTTACAAGTTAACGATGTGATGCATCGATTTAAAAGGGGATACAAGTTGGCATTCGTATCACGATGCATTGCTTTTAACATATTTGCATCGGTCTGAAACGATTTATTTATATAGAGAGTAATTATTAGTAGATGTGCTATACTTTTATTATTAAGAAAGTGACTAATTATTTGTGACCAATATTTTATATATATATTTTTTCTTTAAGGGTATGCTCGTTTTCTTTCAGACCTCTTGATCAATTTTGATAAAGTGCTGCTTGTAGGAGATTTTAATATTTATGTGGATGATGCAAACGATACCCTAGGACTATCATTTGTGGACTTATTAAACTCTTTTGGGGTTAAACAAAACATAATCAGACCAACTTCTGGTCGTCGTTTTAATCACACACTACACTTAATAATATCTCACAGAGCAGACGTCACTGATATAGATATTTTACTTTAGAGTGATGACATCACAGACCATTACCTCACATTGTATTTACTACCGGTAGAGCATATCAGCCGTGTTTCACCACGTTATCGACTTGGTAGGACTATTGCTCCGACCACTAGGGACAGATTCAGAAATAACCTGCCTGATTTATATTAATTTCTCACTAAACCCATAAATGCTAACAATCTAAATGAAATTGCTAACAACATAGACCTTATCGTAACTAGCACATTAGACACCGTTGCCCCCATCCAGTTAAAAAAGGTTAGAGAAAAAACACCTGCACCATGGTATAATAGTCATATGCATGCCCTTAAGAAAACAGCCTGTAATCTGGAAAGAAATTGCGTATAAAAACAGTCTGCTCAGCTACAGACAGACGGTCCAATCTTTGACAGCGTCTCCTGTTCCAATCGTACCTACAACTCCACGTCAGTTAGATCCCATTCCAACTAAACTACTGAAAGAAGTGTTACATACAGCTGGTAAGCCTCCACTGAATATTATTACCTCCTCAGTGTCTTTAGGTCACGTCCCTAACCCCCTCAAGTTAGCAGTTATTTGGCCCCTCATTAAGAAACCTAATTTGGATCCAAACACACTATTAAATTACAGACCCATTTCAAATCTCCCATTTATGTCTAAGATCTTAGAAAAGATTGTCTCTGCAAGAGATCAATATCTTTGAAGAGGCTGGTTTTAGGCCCCATCATAGCACAGAAACTGCTCTAGTTAAAATCACTAATGACCTGTTTTCAGCTTCAGACCAAAGATACATCTCTCTGTTAGTTTTGCTAGATCTTAGTGCTACATTCGACACTATAGATTCTCCTGATCGCTTACAAAATTACATCGGCATTCAGGGACAGGCATTAAGCTGGTTTAAATCCTACCTGTCCGATCGTTACTATTTTGTACACTTAAATGGAGAACTATCCAAGTTAATGTAAATAGATTATGGGGTGCCACAAGGTTCAGTTCTAGGACCCCTGCTTTTCACAATATACATGCTCCCCTTAGGAAATATTATTAGAAGGCATGGGATTAGCTTCCACTGTTACGCTGATGATCCCCAGCTATATATCTCATTGAAACCAGGCGATACAGCTCAATTGGTTTGGATAACTGAGTGTGTTAGATAATTAAAAGATTGGATGACCCATAACTTTCTATTATTAAATTCTGATAAGACAAAGATTTTTTTAATTGGCCCAAAAAACAGTACACAGAAAAAACAGTACACAGAAGTCCCAGCAGGTTAGCCCCAACCCTAACCTGAGAGTTATTCTTGGACAGCAAATTGTCTTTTAAAAATCATATCAACCAAGCTACAAAAACAGCCTATTCCACCTTAGAAATATTGCTAAGCTAAGAAACATGTTATTTATATCTGATGCAGAGAAGCTCGTCCATGCGTTCATGACCTCTAGACTGGACTATTGTAATGCATTACTAGGTGGTTGTCCTGCATCAGTAATAAACAAGCCACAGTTTGTCCAGAATGCAGCAGCCAGAGTTCTCACAAGGTCAAGAAAATATGATCATATAACCCCAATTTCATCATCCCTACACTGGCTACCTGTTAAGTTTCCAATCAACTACAAACTCTACAAAGTCCACTAAAGGCGGTAGATCATTCTCACATTTGGCTCCTAAACTTTGGAATAGTCTTCCTTACAGTTTTTGGGGATCAGACACACTCACCTAGTTTAAGTGCAGATTAAAAACTCAAACACACATCACATCATAACCTTGTGCTCCAGTACATCTGATTACATGCACATTATCAACTTGTGCTGTTCATATCATGAACAGCAGCTACACTAATTCCTCTCCACTGATTCTCGCTTTACGCATCGCGAGGCATCCTGAGTTTGCACCAGCCCCACTCACGTCCCACCTCATGAAGATTGTGGACCTTTAAAGAAGTAGATGCCAACAGCCTGAACCATCTAGAGACGTACCAGCACTATTTGAATTCCACTTCATGAGAAGTTTGGACATTGGATCTCTTGGAGCTCTGGCATGGAGAACCTGGTGTTGGATTTATGATGATCTCTAATGTTGCGCTATTTTATGAGTTGCTCAGTAGGTCCTAGTTTTATAACCACAAATGACTGTAAAAGACTGTAGAAAGATCATTACTCATAATCCTACATTCCAGTGATCATGTTAGTTCTCACTTTCCAGTGTTATGTATTGTTTAAAGATTTTTAATCACACTCTTGATGTCACCCAATTAAGGATGGGTTCCCCTTTTGAGTCTGGTTCCACTCAAGGTTTCTTCCTCATAACATCTAAGGGAGTTTTTCCTTGCCACAGTCACCATGGCTGCTCAAAAGGGATAAATACACATTGTTCACCTTAACTCTTAAATTGTGTAAAGCTGCTTTGAGACAATGTCTGTTGTGAAAAGCGCAATAGAAATAAACTTGACATGTAGCACTATTGCTGCTACGAGAATGTGACGTATCACAACACTACGGAGACCGAGGCGTGTTCTGGGAGTCACATAAAATAGAGATTAACATGGCAGAGGTAGAGCTGCATATTCCTGGAGACACACACAAAAAAAAGAAAGTCTGCTTATATTTAATGTTTTTCTTTTTTTTTCAGCACTACAAAGGCCTGTTTGTGAAACGGCCATGAGTTACATGTCAAAATGTACTTAAGTACTGTCTGACCCAAAGAAATAAAGCAAACTACAGTATCTGTACTCTATTGAATTGCATAACGTTTTTTCCATTGCATCGTATTGTACTGAATTGCATTGTGTTAAATCAAATCTAGATCGGATCGCATCGCAATGGTGTGAATCGGCTCGCTTAGCATTGGTAACTGCTTCATATGTACAGTACAGACCAAAAGTTTGGACACACCTTCTTATTCAAAGAGTTTTCTTTATTTTCATGACTATGAAATTTGTAGATTCACACTGAAGGCATCAAAACTATGAATTAACACATGTGGAATTATATATGGAATGATATACATAACAAAAAAGTGTGAAACAATTAAAAAATTTCATATTCTAGGTTCTTCAAAGTAGCCACCTTTTGCTTTGATTACTGCTTTGCACACTCTTGGCGTTCTCTTGATGAGCTTCAAGAGGTAGTCACCTGAAATGGTCTTCCAACAGTCTTGAAGGAGTTCCCCGAGAGATGCTTGGCACTTGTTGGCCCTTTTACCTTCACTCTGCGGTCCAGCTCACCCCTAAACCGTCTCGATTGGGTTCAGGTCAGGTGACTGTGGAGGCCAGGTCATCTGGCGCAGCACCCCATCACTCTCCTTCTCAGTCAAATAGCCCTTGATGCCTTCAGTGTGACTCTACAATTTTCATAGTCATGAAAATAAAGAAAACTCTTTGAATGAGAAGGGGTGTGCAAACTTTTGGTCTGTACTGTATCTTAAATGTATAGTATTGTTGCCTATAAATATTTGTCTAATAGGCCAAGACAGGTAGAAGAGAAAAGTAGAGAAATAGGACGTGTCCTGCTTTCTGGAAAGTGCTGGGACCATGCTGTCATTAAAACAACTAAAATAAACCAAGACTGACCGAGGTCTTATGAGGAGAATAACCAGAGGAACAAATGAGGATGGAAGGGTCAGAAAGTGAGGTGGAGACACACAGAGAGAAAAAGGAGAGATGAGGTGATAGGACAGACAAATGGACTGGGAAAGACAAACGACAAGAGACTGGTAATAAAGAAAAGGAAATGAAAGAAGAAAAGAGAGAGAACAACAGAGACAGATAAACTTGTGCCATGGGAGGTGGCTGTTAGCATCAGTGGTGTGCAATTCTATTTTTAAAAGCTTGCTAGAGAACGAAAGGTGTTGAGAGGCGCAAAGGCATGCACTCTCTCTCTCTCTCCATCTCTCACACACACACACACACACACACACACACACTCTCAGAGCATGCCAGGGATACACAGCACATACCTGACAGCTCATTTCCAGCCACATACCATGAGCTTTATAAAGCCTGACACTTCTTGTTCTACCGCATCTAAAAAACAGCTGCTAAAGACAGAGACTTCCTTTTAAATGGATCTGAGAAAAACACTTTCTTTGCTTTCTAATATTAATCAGTATCAGCATCAGGGTCAGGATGGACAAGGAAGGTAAGATGGATTTTGAAGGGAACATATTGAGAATTGGTGAATTCAATTTTAAACAGTTAAAGAGAGGAAAGTTCTGCGTATTTAAAATGTGGTTACGTGCAAGCGTCAAGTCAAGTCAAGTTTATTTCTAAAACACTTTTTTAACAACAGACATTGTCTCAAAGGTGAACGATGTGTATTCATCCCTGATGAGCAGCCATGGCGACTGTGGCAAGGAAAAACTCCCTTAGATGCTATGAGGAAGAAACCTTGAGAGGAACCAGACTCAAAATGTGGAACCCATCCTCATTTGGGTGATATCAAAAGTGTGATTATAAATCTTTAAACAATACAGAACACTGGAGAGTGAGAATTACGTTTCTTTGGGATCCCTGCAAATTTTTTGCTTTTACAATATGGGTCAATAAGCTTACAGCTGTCTTTAGAGGTCAGAGCACAAGATCAGCCATGATACAACAGTCTGGGAACAGTCAGGGGCCTGACAGTGGCAGTATGGGGGTTCTAGGACTTGAATTTATCGTCCTTCTGATTGAAACTTCGAAGACGTCACCACTGCTTCTCTAGTTGTAGTTTTTTCTAATAGGCTTTAGTCCAGTCTAATTTATGTCAGAAGTCTGAAAACCAGTGTGCGCAATAATTAACTTTTAACTGAACTCCAAATATGGTCCAAATCATTTGCTTGCTGCAGATGCATGTGTCAAAAACATTCTCTAGTGATCACCAACCTCTGCAATTCCTACTCCAAATTATTTGCATGCTTTGGTTTACATGCAGTGTACTTTATATCTCTCTTTCAGGAAATGCTTTACCCTGATCAGGGTCATGGTGGATCTGGAATCTATCTCCATGGAGCACTGTATGTGATTTAGAAATACAAGTTATATTTGCCAATCTGTTCATTAATACGTTTTTGGGACAAAGGAGAAAACCAAAGATCCAAATGAAAATATGGAATATAAACCAAAACTCCACATTGATAATAACCAGATTCCAGGAAGAAACTGGAAACCTGGGATTTATGAGGTGGCATTGCTGCGTGATTGCTACAAGATGTTTCTACTATAGAAGTATACTAGTTATTTATTAGCATGGTAGTATTTTTGATCGCTTGTACCACAGCTCTATGCTTGTAAACAAATATAGTATTACGTTTAATTATTGACTGTTGGATTGGAGCATTGTTGCAAATTCAGACTGCGAGAAAGGAAAAAAAAAAATTTTTTTTACAAAGCTGTTCCTCACTTTGGGCAAGATCGCACCACTCCGCTCCTACACTATGGTGTGAACACATTAAAAAAACTATCTGTACGGTTAAATATAGACCACAGTGGGCAGTGTGAATGTTTTACAGTTTGAAAAACTTATTTGTTTCTTCACAAGGTTGACATTGCTGTGGAACTGCTCTTTCTGGACTTTAGATGCAAGTCATTTTAGTTCTTCAAGAGTAAAAACAGCAGAGGACGAACAGTGTTTTACAGCACACACATATGCTATATTTTTATTAGGGAACAATCTAGCGTTGACACTCCATTCAGGGTTCCGGTCATGCACGTAAATAAACGTGTATCCTCACAGTGACTGTTGAGAATTATCAATCTTTTGATGTGCCCCTATTTACCCCCATCAGGACTGCGTCTCCCTTTTAAAAAGCCAGGATGGCTTAACATGGCAGACATTTTCCATGCACATGCACACTTATTATGCTGTCAGCATTATAATTAAGGGAGAAATACATATACTGCTGTAGCCAAAGACTTTAACAAACCTCCCTCTCTCTCTCTCTCTCTCTCTCTCTCTCATATACACATTTTATATATATATATAAGCACAGCTTCATATACAAGACAGACCACCCATGCACACATAAATTGTGTTTAAAGAATCTTAATTGTTAGCCTTTCTAGTATATACACTAGCACAATGACTCAGGTTTTTACACGTGCAAACACACACACACACACACACACACACACACACACACACATGAAGAGAAATGGAAAGAGTAGTGTGCCTGCTGGGAGTTTCAGCCCTCCAAGCCATTGCTCCTGGACATTAAGATTGTCTATGTGTGTGTGTGTGTGTGTGTGTGTAGCATCTCCCCGCTCCAGCAGTTCAACCCCAGAGGTGTCCACTGGCTCCATCTCTCAGAGTGTCAACTCAAAGACACCTCATTGGCGGAGCTGTCAGGAATGTAATACTGCCACATCAATCAAATTTACCAAAGAAGGTCAGGCTGTGATCGTAAAAACACAACAACCGCACCGCCGCTAAGAGATATAAATGTCACATTGGGATTTGTTTGTGTTTTGTTTTTCTCTATTGGTTACTTTCAGGTGCAATGGCAGCAGTTGGAGTTCTGATTAATATATATATAATATAGCTATTTGAGGGGGCTATTATTAATAATGTGTTATGAAATGAGTGCGGTAAAACAGTACATGCCTGTTTTGCAATGTTAAATTGTTCTATTATGTGTAAAAATTCCAAAGAAATACGCAAAAAATATCTGGCTAATTTCATACATTTCACTCTTTTGCATACAGCTTGAAAATAGGCTCCGCCTCGGACAAGGCAAACAAGTAAAAATTATTGCTTGTGTCTACTGCTATGTAGCATTTCTGCTTACCTTGTTAATATGGAGAATGTTTACATTGGAGATATGGTTATAGCTAATCATAGCATACAGTTACTTTAAATAATTTAATTTATTCTGTAAAGTGTGTCTAAGTATTCACTATAAAACATGACTCATGATCAAGAAGACCTTCAACGAGCTCAACCCACGGAAAATGTCAAAACTATTCGGTAACTTGTGCATGATGAATGTCATCATCCACATGATAACACTTCCGCACCCACCCTACTCACCAGATATGGTTCCTGGCTGTGTTGACACCGTTGTGGAGATCCAGCACAAACTGCAGAAGGTGCTCGACTTGCAGGAAACATTCCACAAGTGGCAGGAACACTGGGAGTGCTGTTTGGTTCGCAAGGGGACTGTGTGAAGTTGATAGTGTGCGAGCGTAGATCATTCATGTACTTTCTTGTAAACAGAGCTAGTCTTGGAACTTTTTGATAGCACCTTGTATGGCTGGAAAAGACAGATGTTCCCATAGTTTGTTTCTATTGGAACATCTGGAACATGAAATTAGTGGATGTTATATTTATTTTATAAGCATGATGATTGAAAGGTTGCTTTTTTTTTATTTTTATTTAAGTATTAAGTAAAATTACTTTCTGCACCCATGAATATTTATTTAAAATGGTCTAATGTTCAAACTCTCATTATAGGTAGTTTGGGGAATTCTGTTGAGAGAAAAGGGGCAAGTTGCAAATCTTTCAAATTTAGTTCACATTGTAGGTCCCAAATGGCTCCAAATGCCCTTGCAAGAGATTCCCAGGATCATAAACAGGATGAACTCATTGATTAGCATTCACTCACTAAGTTAGTAAGCCTTATCGATTAATCTTCCAGCATTCTGAATTACTTAAGGTTAGCCCCTCCCACTATATACTAAAAACTTTCTTTCAGCTTCTCCCATTAGGGGTCGCCACAGTGGATCATCCGCATGTTTGATTTGGCACATGTTTTATGCTGGATGCCCTTCCTAACCCAACCAACCCTATTTATCCGGGCTTGGGACCGGCACTAAGGGTTGATTCCCTGACCGGGAATCGAACCCGGGCCACAGCGGTAAGAGCACCGCATCCTAACCACTAGACCACCAGGAGACCTACTAAACCACTGAAATGTGGGGAGGTGCAAAGTTTAGTTGAAGTACATGTGAACTATTCTTTGAAGGCAAAAGATGAACATTAATCTGATTAGAAATCGACAATTATCTATTTTTTAAAACAAAAGGAGCTCCAGTGGTTAAGAGATAAAATGTTTATAGGTCATGGTTTTATTCCTGTTTGTGATAGTTCAGTGTACTACTATCACTGTTGCTATAAACTCTCACCAGCCAAATCTGTGAATAATTTCCTCCATTTCCCCCTCTCTCTCTCTCTCTCTCTCTCTCTCTCTCTCTCTCTCACTCAGAATGCTGCAATTGGGCTTCTAATTGTACCTGCTTAATCAAAGGTCATTATCTGTGTAATCCCTTGTATTATCGACTGCTAGAATGCATGAGCTTATGAATGCAGAGGCAGGTTTGTTTTTAAAGAAGGCCATGATGATGCTCAGGCTTTTTGATGTATTATTGATGTATTATCCTCTCAGCTGACATTATAGATTAAGCAGCTTTCAAAGGGATGTTAGAAATGTTAGATCTCCCAATCGATTTAACTCCTCTGTTGCACCGGGCTGTTCAGTCAGAACGCCCAGGAATTGTAATCAAAAATCGGACAATATACACTCAATAAACACTGGAGAACAGACGATTCGTCCAGACTGCAGATACGCTCTTATGTCAGAGAGACAGGAAGCACAAATGATCTTGCTTTCAAGCAAAGTCTTTTCAACGGGAATCGGAGAGACATCACCGAAATCACCTTGACAACAAACTTTGCAGCTCAAGACTAGCCCACCACACCACTTTAGCACTTGTATGAGGATGTTTTGTAAGATTCTCTGCTAAATGTGTGACTGTCTGGTAAAGCCTTCCCAAGGCCAAATTTCCAACAATATACTGATCTGAATATCTACAGGTTTTCCTACTGTAAGTTGAAATGTGTTTCCCTTTTACACATCTTTCAAGTATAGTTCTAGGCTTTTAAAATCAATTTGCCACTAAAACTGATCGGAAAAATATCTGAATATTTCATCCATTCAAGAGATAAATCTGAAATAGATATGCCCGATACATCTCAATGCCGTACCTCTGGATGAAGTTCTCTTAAATTCGAGACTACTCTGTGCAGCTTGGGATGGTTTAACATCTACAGCCTAAAGATGCATATAGCCACTGAGTAACTTAAGAACTTTGAGAATGGATTTGGAATACTACAATGGCTCAGGACCACAGGCTGCATGAACATTTCTGCATTTAAATGCCTATTACCACACAGCTCAACAATGGGTTGCTTTTCGAGTCTGGTTCCTCTAAAGGTTTTTTCCTGATTCCATCTCAGGGAGTTTTTCCATGCCATTTTTGCCACTGGCTCACTAATCATATACAATAACAATTGTATATGATTTCAAAAGATGAACAATTATAAGGAACAAAGATATAGGCAATAACAAACTTTTCTACAACCTTATAACCGCTTCATTGTGTACAGTTGCTTTGAGACAATGTCTATTGTAAAAAGTGCTGGACAAACAAAAAATGATATTAAATGAGAATAAAATATATAACAATCCATTTTTAGAAAAGCCACTTTTTCTTCTTGCGACTTCTTCCATTAGGGGGCGCCACAGCGGATCATCTGTCTCCATACCCCCCCTGTCTTCTACATCTGCCTCTTTTATCCAAACTACCTGCATGTCTTCCCCTACCACATCCTTAAACCTCCTCCTTGGTGGTCTTTTTCTCCGTCCTGGTGGCTCCAACATCACCATTCTTTTACCGATATACCCCATGTCCCTTCTCTGCACGTGTCCAAACCATCTCAATCTCGCCTCCCTCGCCTTGTCTCCAAAACGTCCTACATGCGCTGTCCCTCTTATAAACTCATTTCTAATCTTGTCCATCCTCATCACTTCCAACAAAAACCTCAACATCTTTATCTCTGCTACCTCCAGCTCCACCTCCTGTCTCCTGTCAACGCCACTGTCTCTAATCCATACAACATCTCAGGTCTCACCACAGTCCTATAAACTTTCCCTTTCACTCTTACAGATACTCTTCTATCATAAATCACTCCTGCTATCACTCTTCTCCACCACTCCACCCTGCCTACACTCTTTTCTTCACTTCTACAACACACTCTCCATTACTTTGCACTGTTGATCCTAGGTACCTGAACTCCTCCACCTTCTCAACCTTTTCTCCCTCTCATTTACACACATGTACTCTGTTTTACTACTACTGACTTTAATTGCCCTTCTCTCCAGCGGGTACCTTCACCTCTCCATGCTCTTCTCCACCTCTACTCTCAACACAAATCAGACCTCGTCCATCAGCAATATTATCTTTAAATCAAGGAATGAAAGAAAAAAAATCGTATTTATACACTGAGCAGTTGGGGGGTTTAAGAGCCTGCTCAAGGGTCCAGCATGGGGCAACTTGGCCATGCTGGGATTTAAGCTCATAACCCTACAATCAAATGTCCAACACCTTAACCACTGTGCTACCACTTCCCTTTGCTCAACTGATTAGTTAGTGAGTCTCATTTGTGATTTTTTTTATTTATTTATTTTTAAATCTTTAAAATTGATCTAATCCAGTGAACAGTTTGAGGCTTTGTGCACGGCCATCTGTACTCATTGTGTAAACTCTTTCCTGCTTTGATCACGATGCAGGAGCATTACAGAAAAATGTTGACAAACACTTTCTGATTACAAATCGAGCTGATAAAACAACTCGATCAAATAGTGAGTGCAAGCAACCGACTGGTTTTACCATCACACTTGTTACTGGCTCCTTACACACTCTTGTGTTAATGATCCTTGCAGGCTGAGGCCAATGTCCACACTTATACATTTTTGTTTGTAAACACATATTTTCCTCTCTGCTTTGGCCTTCTGTCTGCACGGAGACAGCGTTTTGACCGATACTCTCCAAGTAAGATTTTCTAAAGTTGACGCATTTTTAGTCATGTGGCTCAGCCTTTTATTGACATTGCTGCAACGTTTCACAGAGCCAGAAAGTAAATAAATGCCAGGGGAAATGAATAATTAATAAATAAAAGCAGATCGAAGCGTCTTACGTTTTACTAATAGACAGTACAGAGATGTAAGCATTTTCAGACGGGAAACGATTGAAAATAATAGTGTGGATGCAGAGCAGAGCGTTATTAAAAGTCCATTTTCAGTTTATCCAGATTAGTGTAGATGAACCGTAGCCTCGGACACCAATCTATGGTTAGAAAAATCTATCGTGTCTTTCTGGGTTTTTTCAAAGTAGATAATACTAGCAAAAGAATTCATAACCAATTCATGACCATTTCTTAAAAAAAAAAAAAGTATTAGCAAGAACAATATGATCAAGATGGAAGTGATGTAAGACCAAACCAAACAAGTCACTGCTAATGCTAATGGCAACGAAACTTGCTTTACGAAGATAGACACATAGAACAAATATCTAAAAGCAACCAAAACTCTTCTATTGTGTGTTATTGTTGTTGATGTCTTTGTTTTGTGTACACAGACTAAAGCGGTACACTTTGGATGGTAAAGCATGTTCTCAAAGCCAGAAGCACAACTCCCACATCTGATTACATAAAGTTTCACCTCCTAAACTGGTTTAAAAAAAAAAAAAAAAAACCACAGGTCTTTTCTGAGAGAGAGTGAGGATGAGAGGGAACAAGGAGGATGTTAAGAGAATGATAAGGAAAGAGAAAGAAAAGGAGATGTCCCAACAAGCAGAAGAAGGAGTGGAAGAACATGAAATCCAATGTTTAAAACTGCACCCTGTTCGTGGCAGTTTGATGTATTTGAGGTTTAAATCCATTTTGTAAAGAAAGAACATCAGTGGATGAACCCACTGGTTTCAATAGGGTAGCGGCTAAGTGAGGTATCCTAGCTCCATGGTTATAAAGTGGGGGACCTGGGGTCCGTGTAGCCAGGGGTAAATGGTGGAAGGTCCAGAAGAATACATTTATATGGCTCCATGCCTTTAAAAAAGGCAATTATCATTATTTAGGGCATGAGAAAACATGCTAGTACACACCCGATATTTACGTCTCAGGCGATAACTGGGAAGCCTGAAGGTCAAAGGAAACATCTGGGCTCCCTTTCATTTCAATATGTTCACCCAATCAACCTGAATAAAGCTAAATTGATTGAATTCTGAGTGTCATTATGCTGGGGAAAGCTTGAGGCATCAGGCCGGGAATCGAATGCACTATAAAATGATCTCAGTAATTGGAAACTGCCATCATTTTCTTATTAAGTGAAACAAAATAAAATTGACCTCCTCCCCCACCCCAACTTTGAGCAGAATAAAATGGTAATTTAATTTAATAAAGCTACGATGAAACCAAACAAATGGTAGGCACTGAAATGAACAAGCTCGCACCTGCTCCCTGATTAACTCGCACAACTGAGCATGAACCTCGACACCTCACACGCTTCCGCAGAGGAAACGGTGTCGAGAAAAAAGCCTGATCATTATTATTTTTTATATTTAGATGTACATCACAAAAACAGAAAACTAATTATCAAGGAAGCATAGCTATTAAAGAAAACCAAGAATGCAACTCTCCATGTTCAACTGTCTCATCTTTTTACTCCTACACTTTCATATATATATATATATATTATATATATATATATAAAATACAAAAAAGTTGAGATTCATAGTGTAGAAGTAACTTCAGAGTATATATATATATATATAAAATACAAAAAAGTTGAGATTCATAGTGTAGAAGTAACTTCAGAGATCTAGAAAAAATAAAGAAGTTATAAAAAGGTTTCATACATGCCCACCTTCATTTCCTGTTCCTATACATTTATATAACCAAGATCTCTTGATAGTCTTTGTATAGCTGGGATGTATAGTGTAGAAAAAATATTCTGGTATAATAATTCAATTCAATTCATTTAATTTTTAGTGTATAGCACTTTTACCAATAAACATTGTCTCAAAGCAGCTTTACACAGATTATGTGGTAATAAAGAATAAATAAGATGTTCTTTATAAGTGTAAGTTTGTCCCTGATGAGCGAAGAGGTGTCAACTGTAGTAAAGGAAAAACTCCCGGAGATGGCGTAAGGAAGAAACCTAGAGAGGAACCAGACTCTAGAGGGAAACCATCCCCATCTGGGTTGCACCGAATGTCCATTTCTTACAGATAAACAATGTTGTGGGGTGCAGTGATGATGATCAGAAGCAAACTGTAGTCCTGAGTCAGTGTAGCAGACTGTTAACATTAACTACAGTCCCAATCCATCCTCAAAGCTCCTGTTCTTACTCCGTAAATACCAAACCTGAAAGCAGATTATCAAGTTAGCAAAGCTTTTAAAGGAAATAAAGTATACAAGCGTTTAACTGTCAATGTGTAGTGTAGAAGGAACTTTAGGGATCGAGAGTAAAATTGATCAAATGAATAAAAAAGACCCTGAAGTATAAAAAGGTAAGACAAATGCCATTTCAACATTCATTTAAAAAAATCTCTAGATCGTTTTGTTGGGATGCGTAACATAGAAGTGAATTCTGGTAAGTAGAGTGAATATTTTTCGAAAAAAAAAAAAACAAGTATAAAAAGGCAAGATAATTATAAAAATGTTTAGGGAAAAAAAATGATTTGTGCACCTCACTTCACCTCAACAGCTTAAAGATTCATAAAGTTACTGAGCAACTCAAGAGCTATGAGGATGGATTTGGACTGTAATGTCAGCAGTCGGCTAAAATGGCTCAGGAACACAAATTGCATGAACAGTTCTGCATTTAATTGCTTATCACTGAACAGTTCACCGTAACAATTATAAACTATAATGAAGGGACGTCAGGTGTCACCTAGATGAAGATGGGTTTCCTTTTCAGTCTGGTTCCTCTCACAACATCTCAGGGAGTTTTTCTTTGTCACAGTTGCCACAGGCTCTGTGATGAATTGTTTATCATTATGAACTTATGGGCACTAAACGTTTACACTTATTAATACAAGACCTCTTTATCTGTGTAAACCTGCTTTGAGACAATGTCCATTGTTGAAAGTGCTCTACGAATTAAAATGAATTTAACTGATATATTAATTCATTCAATTCCAATTTGCCTTTTATCAGAAACCGTCTTGGGAACTCTGAGTTCAAGGTTGCTGTGTTTCGTGTCTTAGACAGTTACTGTGTCTACTGTCTCCTTTCTCATGTTGTCTTTCGTTTTTTTGCACTAAATGTTGCACATGTTCACTTTGTGTTCAGTTCTGTGTTCCTTTTGTTTATTTCGTGTTGTCTGATGTAGCACCTTGGTCTTGGGGAAACTTTCATATTACTGTATGCATCGTATATGGTTGGAATGACAAAGCCTACTTGATATCATCTCAGAACAACATGGGTACATTCACATCTATCTGTCTGTCTGTCTGTCTGTCTGTCTGTCTGTCTGTAAAAATAAATAACCTTTACTCTGTATTGCATGCCCAACTCTGAATACACATTATAGATATGGATATTTTATTCTCTGCATAAAGCATGTACACGTACACTACTTAGCACTGCATTCCTTTCCTAATAGTCTATAAAATATACAATTTCATCCACAGGCCCGTACAGAGACAAATTCTTGCCCCACTCTTTTTTCTCTAACACACCTGTTTCATCTCTCAACTGATCGCTAATTATCCAATGAATCATGTAAAGATGCAAAACATGAAACTGCACAGTGCAGTGGCCCTGCAGCTCTCCATCTGAGTCACGCTGAGCCGAGTGGATCTGTTTACAGCGCCGTAACGAGAACCATGAAAGGCTTTTATGGGCTCCGTCGGAGCTACAGACGTATTAATTATTGCCTTTATTTCAATTATCAGTGTCAGGAAAGCTCTCGTTAGGGCATGGAGACCGTGTGAGAGAGCAGCGAGCAAAACATAAAGGTGCTGACTGATCATTTAGAACAATCATGTGCAGGAACATGTAAACAGACAAGCACACGAAACGTGAACACAGGCTAGGGAATGCAAGCTTATGCGTGCACACACACACAAACACAGTTCGTGTTTACATAAGGCCTCTTTGCTCTGCCGATATCTCACACTGGCAGTAGCATAAAAGCTGGATGGTGAGTCGAGGAGCCAAGAGGCAACTTCAAAGGAATGATTAAGAGCGAAGGAAAAAGGCCCTGCTGCCAATGACCAGAAGGAGCCAAATACCTCTGACATCCATGGTCAGCATAAAAGGCAACAACCCCCACCCTCCCACACAAACACACACACACACACACAATGTTTCAGTAGACAGTAAAATTCTCTATGATGTCCTTAGTGACCACAGGAAGGTCTAGTGCTGTCTGCATTTTACTGATCATCAAACGGACACCTGGATGTAGCAGAGACGATGTGTCATCTGTTTCCAAATTCTGACTACCGCAGTGCCAAATGCTTCAGGTTTCAGGATTTTTTAAGATGAATTGTATGAATAGCACGTTACACATTTTGGAGCTTCTTCTTACAAAAAAGGGAAAATCAAAAACATTTCATGTAATTGGATTTATTGAATGAGTGTCTTACTCATGCACTGATTTACTCACCTCACATACATACTGTTTTACTCCCCAGTTCTTTTATACTTTCACTGCTTCACTCACTTGCCAATTAACTCACACACTTTATATATAAACAGATACATTGACTCACTGATTTGTTGAATAAATCACTCAGCAATGTATTTCCCCCCTCCCTCCATAATCAGTGGTGAACAATAGTGAAGTAAATGTATTTCTTTACTGTTCTTAAATAGTTTTTTTTAACTGTACTTTATTAAAGTATTTCCATTTAGGGAGATTTTAATTTAACTTCACTGCATTTCAATGTAAAATATCTATCTTTATCTCCTGACTCCTGAATCTTTACACACACGTGGACTTATTTGCACAATTATTTTAGTAGTTAAAAAGAAGTTTCTGGGCTCATGATAATTGAAATAGATATCAATCAGTGTTTGAGTCATTAATATCGTTCTATTAATAGATCAGTGTGCTCTCAGTTTCACATGAACCGAGTTGATTGAGTAAAGCGTCTTGTGATAAAAATGATAATAGGAACATTATATCCCTAATAAATTATAGTAGTTTGGATACTTAAGTACATTTGAAGGCAAATACTTTTTGAGCATTTTTTACTGGAGTCATATTTAAGTGGATCTCTACTTTAACTCAACTACATGGTTTGTTTACTTTGTCCACCACTGTCCATGATGCACTCGCCCACTTCTTAATCACTGGACTCATGGATTTACACACACTTTCACTAGCTTACTAGATTTAACCACACACTTCTTACTGATTTACTCATTTACTCTCCCACTGATTCACCATCTCAATGATTGTTGCTTACCCAGTCACTGATTTACTTACACTGCTTTACTAATATCTTGATTTGCTGATCCACTCAAATATATGACACAACCCATCCTCTCACTCACTCAAGTCAAGTTTATTTCTATAGCGCTTTTCACAACAGACATTGTCTCAAAGCAGCTTTACAGAAATCAACAGTTAAGGTGAATGATGTGTATTTATCACTGATGAGCAGCCGTGGTGACTGTGGCAAGGAAAAACTCCCTTAGATGATATGAGGAAGAAACCTTGAGAGACTCAAAAGGGGAACCCATTCTTATCAAGAGTTTGATCATAAATCTTTAAACCATACAGAACACTGGAGAGTGAGAACTAACATGAGTACTGAAGTGTGTGATTATAAGTAATGTTCTTTCTACAGTCTTATACAGTCTATATGGTTATAAAACTAGGAGCTGCTGAGCAACTCATAAAATAGCTCAACATCTGTGATCATCACAGATCCAACACCAGCTTCTCCATGCCAGAGCCTTTAAACACTCTAGGAGGTCCAATGCCAATGTCAGTCTGTATTTGATATTCCTAAATAGTCTCTTGCTGGTCTAGTGTTTGCTTGCTCAATTAATTACTTGTTCACTGTTTAACTACTGTATAAACCAAAGTGATTATCATTTAGAGAAATCACAGACTTACATTTTAATATAGTTTTGTCCATGAATACGTATTCAATTATTCCCAATAGTCTATTTTCTTCATTTCCTAGCTTTTCTCTCTGGTGTGCTGCTGCACGGAGCAGCACCACTGAGTAAAATTTTATGTTGGTGTTTCTTTCCAGTCAGGTTTCAGCCATCACATCATGTGTTGCTGGGGTCAAATTAATCTGACGTAAAGTCTCCACAGTCGGCACCTGCAGACTTTTTTTTTTTTGAGCATAAACGCTAGGTTGCTTGAAGCTGTTGCAGATTGTGAGTTGTTTACTCCAAAGCCCCCAGGCGGTTACTCAATAACGTCTGCATTTCCACATTGTTTCTTTGGATAGTCAGAAAAAGCACTAGCTTGCAACCTGCATATGTAAGAGACTGTACAAGCTCAAATATATTTGTGTTTTAATAGCTGTTTTCTTTTTATTTCGCAATTGCTGACAGAGAAATTTATTCGGTCGCACACTTAAAAAGACTTTTACAAGACGGATTTTTTAAGAAAAGCTGGACATTGTGAGGAAAGATCGTTTGTATTTTCTATCATGTAAAATTTGCACACTTTTTGCCCTAATTTTAAATCCGCAGGAAAACCACAACCAGTGTAAAAAAGGCAGGGAAAACCCAGGGTCAATTATGAGGTTAATATTGATGCGTTCACTAGAGGAGATGTGTGTGGGCAGTGCAGCTGTGGCTACAGTGAAAGGAGACTTGTTGAATAGTTTTTATTGGGTTTCTTGCTTTACCAATAGCATTTACTCATTCTGTGATTTTCTATAATATTGGTGGTTTCTATAGCCGTAGTGTTATAATGATAGTATTAAAAGGTGAACTTATTCAGGTAAGACATCATTGAGAGCCTAGGTGTGAAATGCATGGCCCACCATTTTAGTTTAACAGCCAATATATGGTGTCCAGCAAGTATATGTTTGGAATAAAAAAGAAAAATGTCTTGCAAAAATGACGAGCAAAAGTATATTAGAAAACTATACAAAAATGTCAAATGTCACATAGAATTTCTAGTGAAAAGTGTCAGGTATTTGTATCTCCATAGATACAGTTCAACACAGACTTCTTTAAAATGACCAACACAGATTCCAGAAACAATTGAATCTACCCAAGTGTGAAACCTACACCCAGTGGGATTCAGTTGCACTACACTACATAAAACAGAGGAAAAGCACCAGGAGACCTGATGAGCAAACCTCCAGCATCCTGCACAGCCTAGAGGAGACAGAGATAAGTAAACCTTAAACGGCTTTGCTTTATCTGCTAATAGATTTGTAAACAGGGACATAATAGTTTTACCGCTGCAGCACTGCAGGATGGAACCAGCAAAGCCCCGTTGTTTAGAGCAACAGCAAAATTCGATTTGTGCCGCACATTTTTGATCTGATCTCCTTATTGCACGCTAAGCCCCAAAATGCATGCAATCAGATGACATTTGTGTCTGATCAGACGTTAAGCTCCTACTTAAACACCCAATTATGGCCATTTAAAATCTCAATTTGTAAAGAACAATCCGACAATTTGTTTTGGGAAATGTGGCCTGCTGACAAAATGGATCATCTTTTGGAAATAATTTCACTTTGAAACTTAACAGGTAAATTTAACGATTTAATGGCTTGTAGAACACATTTAGTAGCAAGAATGTGAAGTACTGGTGTTCTATATGACTTTATCAGTCGCTCAAATCATTTCATTGACGTTTGTGGGCATTTGTTTATGCACAGCTCTATTAAGGTCGTGCCACTGCATTTCAGTCAGGTTGAGGTCTGGATTTGGGCTGGACCATTAGAACACTTTGATTCTGTTCTTTTTTCAAGCCATTCTTTTGTAATTTTGTTCATGTCCTTGGGATTATTTTCCAGCATGACCCAGTTTCGGCCACGCTTTAGTGGTCAGACAGATGGTGTCATATTTGACTCTAGAATACTTTGCTGTACAGGGAAGTTCATAGCCATCTCAGTGACTGCAAGTTGTAGAGGTCCTGTGGCTTCACAACAAGCCCAAAAATGATCACCCCATCCATTACAATGCTTGACATGAACAAACCCAAGAAAAAAATAAATAAAAATTAATTGATTAATTAATTAATTAATAATTAAGGTCGGATCATGATGTGCTTGGCCTGTGGGTAAAAGTCTGAAGCAGAATGATGCAACATGCAAATTCTTTCTTCTTGCCTTCTGTTTAATAAGGACATCTGAAGAATGGCACACACACACACACACACACACACACACACACACACACACACACATACACACACATACACACACACACAAAAGCAAACACTGCTAATATGTTACACACTGACAAGACTCACACTTCTTGTTGTTATGGTAACATCGACACTAAATGGCCTCTCATGCATAACAAAGCATGCAGTAATTTGAGATTTGCGGTAAATTGTTGATTTTGGGGTCATTTATATCAATGTTATTTTCCATTCATTTCTTCCATTTATTCAAGTCTTTCAGTACATTTTTTGATAACTGAAATTATTTGATTTTGTGGCATCCATGAAACGTATAAAAAATTATGGATGCCCAAGAAGGTCTTAGCCATCAGGAGCCCAATCCAGAATAAAGAGAAAAAAAACAAGAGAGGAAACGTAAAAACGCTAAAGGTGTGTATGCAGCTTTATTATTCGTCTCGTTATAAGGATAGTATAGGCTAATGCATTTAAAAAACATGCTAATAGCTATCAGTGGTGAGCCGTGCATTTGGTACCTGGGCCTTTAGTGAGCACTTACCCGAGTTAATCTAACTTGTAATACCCCCATCACATTTACAGAAACCATCAATACAATACAAAAACACAACATAACACATGGCATTACAGAGAAAGAGGCATTTCACATATGGAGGGTGAAAACCATTTAACTAAAGCAAGCAAACCAGTTAAGACTCCAAACTTCTACACTACAACCGCAACTGGGCCACCTACATCATCTGGAGCAGTTCAGAATCAATATTTGTCTAATAACATGACAAAAACATTTCAATAAAATGCAACCCAATTACCAGAGATGCAGACTCGTAATGTGCACAGCTCCTCAGAGGCTGAAATCCAGTGGTACCGTTAGTATTCACTGGTCTGGAAGTGGAGAATAAACCCTCTGAGGCTGAGACACGCTAGCTTGCTACGGGGTTGGCGACCTCCTCGCCATGCCTAGCTTTTCTGGATAATGGATTTTTAAGTATGTCTGAGACCAAATCAATTTCTCTTTCCCCGTATTCATAAAAAAGTCTAACTAAAAAAAAAAGTCTCACTTCACGTGTGCAGAGCGCTACACATATGTTTTGCCACTCAAACTTGACTGTAACTGTGAAATCTGATTGGTTAAAAAAAAAAAGCTGTTTATTAAAAGAGACTATGGTAAAAAGGTCAGCAGTACTGACTTTGAAAGTCCTGGGCAGATCAAATTGACATAGCAGCAGATAGAGGCTAAAATCTGATTGGACAAAAAATATAACATTCACATACACGTTCTGGAAGCAGTGCAGCCAAGAGAAATGCTACGAAATAAAGAGAATAAACTGTTGGAAATAAATATGAATGGGTTATGCTATGTTGCCCTCTTTGCTATTACACATAGAGAAAATATAGATTTTTTTGTTTAACTAGCTTACATAACATTATAATATATAGTATGTATTTAATCGTAATGTGTGTTGCAACAAAACAATTACAACCTAACTAGTCTAGTTGGATTGAAGTTAAACTAGCCATTATTTATTTGGTTAACTTTAATAATTTAAGTTAACCCAATTAATAAATGCTAGTTTAACTACAATGGGCACCATTCAAGCTAAAGCTTCCACTGCTTATGTCATATGTGTTTGAACTCTGATGTCATGCATTGCCTTCTTCAGATCAAGTGCAATAAAGGCAACCAAGAGCAGGATGACAAACCTTATGTATTCAGAGATCATGTGGGGGTTAAAAACATGTGCAAATAGATTTATGAATCTGTCTGGGTTATAAATAAACAATTATAATGACATGTGGTAACGTTGCCCTTCAAAGCTACTTTTGTGATTTTAACGGTACGGTGAACATGAGAAATGAAGCACGATGTCAGGAAATGAAGGCCATACTGTATGATGTTTTTTGCTTCGGTAAATCTAAGCTGAGATAAAGACAAAAAGAGATAGAAAGAGAGAGCAAGAGAGAGAGAGAGGTCAGTAGAGTGTGTGAGTGAGGTAGAATAAATATAAAGTACTAACGGATTGCTCGAGGGAGACTGATAGAAGGAAAGAGGGATGAGAGACAGATAATGGATTGCGTTTTGGGGAATTAATTACAGCTCTACTGCCCGATGATGTCATTATCGAGACTCGTCACGTCAATGAGTTCTAGCTGGGAAGAAAGACAGAAAGACAGACAGACACAGTCCCATGCCCCCCAAAGCGTGCCCAGAGTCGTAAGGCATATCCCGGCATATGACAGCACTGCTGTATCCAGGCTGCACTTTACACAGGCCATGTGTAAAAAGGATCAGCTTCTCGGTGGTGCATTATTCAGCGCCAGCATGGTACCCGGCCTCGCCCATGACAGCAAGCTTGAATCCATGAATGATTGAATGCTATTAAACAGATTCAATATTACAAGCAGTGCATCAGGACCAGGGCTTTCAGCAAGGCCTGTTGGATGATGGAAAAAGGCCTGCAAAGAATATTGTAAACAAGCGTCACAATTTTAAAGGTTCCATCAAAACAGAGCAGAGCGACGTCAATTCAGCATTGAGGTGCAAGATTCAGATCGTATTAAACATCTTGGTGTGGCAATATTTAGATACACTTTGTTTCGTGTACCATCTCATTTAAACCATTTTTTTCTGAATAGCTTTTGAGCAGATTTTTATATAATAATCATATATTTATCATTATCTTATTTTGAGCTGCTCGCATTAGGGGTCACCACAGCCAATAATCTGTCTCCATACCAACCTGTCCTCTAAACCTGCCTCTCTTATACCTGAAAGTCTTCCCTCACAACATCCATAAACCTCTTCCTTGGCCTTTCTCTTCTGCTTCTGCCTGGCAGCTCAATCCTCAACATTTTCCTACCGATATACCCCATGTCCCTCCTCTGCACATGACCAAACCATCTCAATCTCGCCTCCAGGATCTAATTTTACCAAGTCAAATTCAGGGTCGAATTTCACAAAGTAAAATTTAAGACATTTTAAGATCTTTTTAAAACCATTAAGAATGAGTAGAAAGTCGGTTGGACCAGATGAGAAGAGTGGAAAGTCAGTTGGACCAGACTGGTAGAAGCATGGAGATGTTTAGGAGAGATGGCAGTGGAGTTTTTAATCAGGTTGTTCAAAAAGATTTTGGAAGGTCAGAGGATGCCTGAGGAATGGAGTAGAAGTGTGCTGGTACAGATCTTTAAGAATAAGGGAGATGTGCAGAACTGCAGTAACTACAGTAACAGCAACTACAGAGCTACATCAGTGCAACATTAGCACTTTCCAAGTTTGTAGAATTCGAGTTATATTTATATTGAGTTTGTAATCTTGCGTACCAGTGTAGATTTATTCATTACCAGAGATTTAAAGCATGTTTGTACGTCGCTCTGGATAAAGGCGTCTGCTAAATGCCGCAAATGTAAATGTAAATGTAAACTACAGGGGAATTAAGTGATCAGTCACACCATGAAGTTATGGGAAAGAGTAGTGGAAGAAGGTTGAGAGAAGAAATGACCATCTGTGTGCAACAGTATTATTTTATGCCAAGGAAGAGCACCACAGATGCATTATTTTCTTTAAAAATGTTGATGGGGAAGTATAGAGAAGGACAGAAGGAGCTGCATTGTGTGTTTGTGGCTTTAGAGAAAGTGTACGACAGGGTGGAGAGAGGAATTGTGGTATAGTATGAGAAAGTCAGGTGTGTCAGAGAGGTATGTGAGAGTGGTGCAGGACATGTATGAGGACAGTGTGACAGCAGTGAAGTGTGCAGTAGGAACAACAGACTGGTTCACGGTGACGGTTGGACTGCATCAAGGATCGGCTCTGAGCCCTTTCCTGTTTGCGGTAGTGATGGACAGGTAGACAGACGAGGTCAGACAGGAGTTTTCGTGAACTATGATGTTTGCGGATTATATTGTTATTTGTGGTGAGAGTAGGGAGTAGGTTGAGAAGAGCCTAAAGAGGTGGAGGTACGTGCTGGAGAGAAGGGGAATGAAAGTCAGGAGTAAGACAGAGTACATGTGTATAAATGACAGAGAGGGCAGTGGAGTGGTGCTTGGTTGCAAGGAGAAGGGTTTATTAGATGGACAGCACATGTAGGATGTTTTGGAGACAAGGTGAGGGAGGCGAGATTGGGATATCATTAGGAGAATGCTGATAATGGAGCCACCAGGAAGGAAAAAAGAGGAAGGCCAAGAAGGCAGTTTATGAATGTGGTAAAGGAAGACATGCAGGTATGCAGACATGCAGACATACAGGGGGGTATAGGGAGCATATAGCGGCAGTTGTGCTGAGAGAACAGTGAGGAGAAATCAATCTACATATAAAATATTGGTAAAAGTATTGGTAACTTTCTAATCTATAAAAGTATAGCGCATTCACTACTACTAACACACACACATATACACATTATATATTATATATATATATATATATATATATAACCAGACAATAATAAGTAATATAACTGCATTTTCAACAAAACCCTAGAGGCTAGTGATGCACACACAAGTGATACATACACAAATACACATATAAATAAACACACACACACACACACACATATACAGACTGCCTAAGACTTCTCGACACCTCTTGCGCCAATCTTTCTGTCTTTTATCCTCTCTCCCTCTCCCCACTCTGTTAAAAGTAACTTTTTAGTTACTTTTAAAAAGAACGTTCTTTAATGTTCCAATTAATGCCCTTTTTTGTGTTATGGTCTATACAAACACAAAACTGACTTAAGCACAGAGTAATTTTTAAACCCTATTTCATTGAAGTCAGACCTGCACAAACTGAATATATCACAAGGATTTCTAAAATAAATAACACAACAAGCTGAATAATATATTCAGAATCAAAAACTAAAGTGGCTTCTGCTATTGTGTTGAGCTCTTAAAAATGTTTCTTTCACATCTGAAGTATGAAAACAGAACACCGGGTTAGCTTCTAGCTCCTAGCTCCTCAGGCATGGAGTTCCTGAAGGAGCTTTAAAAGATTGGAGTTGCTGTTTATCGCAGTAGATATGAGCTTCGGACCAGAAAGACACAGGTTACATTTGACTTAAAAGTTTTTGTCTTTATATTTAACTAAAGTGAAATAATGAGCATATTTCCACTTTGAGAAACTCGTCTTGCTCTCGCCTAGACTCGCCATTACTGCCGCACAGACCTGAATAAACGGAGACACGCCCACAGCGTGTCTACTTCGTGTTTACAGAGGGTAATCCACCAATCCTACAATGCGATGCTGCTGTAAACAGGTTAGACTGTAGTCTACCGAAATTCATTCATTAAAAAAATTAACGGGTAACGCACCATACGGTAACAGAGTTACATTATCTTTAAAAGTAACAGGTTACAGTAATAGTTACTGTGTAAAGTAACGCAGTACTGCCCAACATTATTTATATATATATATATATATATATATATATATA
>MU591762.1:3008163-3044714 GCA_024362625.1 Silurus asotus
CGTGCTTGAAATTTCTTTATGTACATGATGTGCGTTAATAAATGAGAATGTTGCATGCACATGTTTTTGAAGGGGTTTTTTACACAACAGCGTTGCCGCGATTTGTTTGATGAAGGCATGCTATAAAAATACATACAGTACATGTTTATCTGTTAGGAATCCACCTGCCACGCCCCCTTCAGCCCCCTTCAGTGTGTCAGGTGCTTTCTCGGCCGCTTTCTCTGAAGCTACGCTTCAATCGCGCACATATGGTGCTCGTTTATCATCATCACCAGCTCCTATTTAAACTTCCACACTCTCACCGTCCGTTATTGTTGGTATATGTTGGTTCACGCTGGTCGTTGTTAACGCTCATGCATATCCCGGTACGTGTCTTCCCACCGGCACTCTCTCAACGGCTGCTCTTTTCTTCCCAAAGCGCATCGCGGATTCCCCCCAATCCTGCCGGTGATCATTTTATGCTTTTGCTGCTCATCCCCCATTCTCCTGTGTGCTGTTCAGCGCCACGCTTCTACTTTCGCCTCCCGTTCATCGCATAACATTTAACAACAAAAAAATAAGGTTGTCGAGTTAACCGAGGTTGAGATAAGTAGGTTCCACTGTAATATATATTTATATATATAAAACATGCGCAAAGTTATACACCAGCTTCACTGTTCTCACCTCAAGTGCATTCGTTCTTGGCTTTGATCTGACAATGAATTTGACACCACTGCAGTTAGGACACTGACAAAGGAGCTCAGGAGATCACAACACTTGATTTATTGAACATCAGGAGGTGAAACTCGTACATTAGCCACAGCAGATCAAACCATGCATCTGATCCCGATCTAGTCTCTCTACACTCAAAAGTCCCTCACAGACTGTTCTGTTCTTTTCCAAATCCATATCACTGTTCTCACCGTATTCTCTCACTCTTACTCAATCAACAGTTTCTAGAGTTCACACAGAAAAGCAAAATCATCCACAGAGAACTAGAAATAGGTTGTTGATGAAAGAAGTCAGAGAAGAATGGTCAGATTGGTTTGTGCTGAGAGGAAACTCAACTACTCTGTACAATCTCAGTGAGCAGCAAGGCATCTAAGAACATGCAGCATATCGAGTGGATAGACTACAACATCAGAAAACAAAATAAGATTCCATGAATTGGAGGCCACAGTGGAAACTGCCTCATTCCAACTGGAGAGCTAAAAATATCTAGTGGCAAGAGAGCATAATCTCCAACTGGCTGAGTTTTGGGATAACAGAGTCTTAGAGCCTCAAAGGGGAGCATATGATGAGCAATTGAGGATTATATTTATAAAACTGTTGCTTTTAGTTTGACACCCAGTCAAACTAAAAGCTACAGTTTTATAAATATAATTAATCACATAATTGTCATTCGTTAACTCGTGATCATTCGCAAATGAATAACATTTTTATCTGTTCTAAATACACCATAATTGAAAACTTTTTAGGTTTCAATACTCTAATCAGCAAGGGCATGGACAAATATGAATGCTTTATGCAAATGTACGTTTATTACAGTGAAACCCTGTTGTACGAGCATAATTCGTTCTTGAAAATTGCTCGTAGGTCCATTTACTCGTACGTTCGAACTGATTTTCCCCATAAGAATGAATGTTAAAGCGTTTAATCCGTTCCGAGATCTCATTTGATCGCTAACTTTCAAAAATTAGCCTATTTTAACAAACAAATACACCGCATAACCTCATAACCTCCCCGGTTTCCATGGCAATTCTATTTACTTCGTTTTCGCAGCACCATCACTGATTTTCTTGGGAGACATTTTTCAAGATTTTTAGTGAAATAAAAATATAAAACTAAAAAAAGTTTAGTTTTTGCTGCACTGAACAACGAGAGTGACCGAGCAAAACGTCATAAACTAAGTGACTGATGCGACCCTAGGCCGAAAACAGGGAACCGACAGCGTGGGTTTGCTCGTGCCTCAAATTTTGGTTGTGAAAAATTTTGCAAGCAAGGTTGCTCGTATCTCCGTTTGCTTGTACTATAGGTTGCTCGTAGAACGGGGTTTTACTGTATTGGTGAAACCAAAAAGCATAAAGAACATGTTTCCAAGATGGTTCCAAGTTGTTCATGTCTATTACACATATGAAATAATTGTTATTTTTTATTAGTTTTAAAGAGACACCAAATGGAAATTTTGCTATGTTTCCACACGGACGCTTTTAATTGCCGGATGTGTGCATCATGGCGGATTTTGGTGTTTGATTTGAGACTTGGCACATCAGTAAAACAAATGTTCAGTAATAAAAAAAAATTTTAATATCTGAGAAAAGAAGGAACAATTTGAATAAATGTGTATTGCGTTGAAGGTTTTAATTTTGCCTCTTTTATATTTCATATTTTTTATAAACATTTTTAAACAGAAATCGGCACTGGATTAATCTCGGGTTAGTAAAATGAGTGCCAATAAAATGAATTTGCTTTAATGCGTTAAGGTGTTAATTTTGACAGCATTTGAATAATTCACTTTTTCATTAAAATATCAAAAGTATTCATTGAAATAGCTGCCACATTTTTGGAATATGCCTTTATAAAAGCTTTATTTTTTTGAGTGGGTCATATACTCCTTTGGAACACACGTCTTCTCTTACCAAACACTGTCAAACTAAAACCTGCTCACACAAATTATTATAACAGAGAGACCCCAAATCAGGCATCTTCCAAGTTTATTTTCTGACTTCTGACTGCTTGGTTTTCCTTTTTTCTGGCCATTAATCTCTGCATTGTTTAGCATTTAAGTCACATGGCTTTATTACAAGGTGAACTAAATCTTATCCAACCAGCTGAAAGCAGCACAATACAAAACAACAAGCACACCTACAAATATTTATAACCTGGAAGATTAAAGGCTAATATTGGCTGGTTGCCTGGTTTCATCTTTATATAAAGAAATTGATTTAGCAGCACTTTTGTCTTTTTGTTAAATTTTCTGATCTTCACATCTGTAAATCTCTATACTACAATTATCATCATGCTCGTAATAACAGGAATAAGGATTGAATACTAATACAGCATCAACAAACACGTTAGCACCAGATGCTCTAAACAAATCCGAAACATGTCAATATAAACATGTTTTTTAGGGTGGAGGTTTCCTTTAGAACTTTACATTTGATTTCGAAGAACGCATGAGACAGTCTTCAACAGTCTTCAAGAACTTCTCAGAATATACACAACATGCCAGTATTGATGTCAGGAACTACATTTCCCATGAACAGACTGTCACATTTACATGCTCACTAATAAGAGCATGACTTACTACCCTGTCCACTGATTATACACACTTGTTCACTAATCACACACACACACACACACACACACACACACCTCTTCACCAATTACACACCTGTTCACTTATCACACACACTCCAAATTACTAATCAAACACACACACACACACACACACACACACACACACACACACACCTGTTCAGTGATTACACAAAAACCTGTTCACTAATCACACACACACACACACACACGTTCACTAATTACACACCTGTTCACTTATCACACACACTCCAAATTACTAATCAAACACACACACACACACACCTTTTCATTGATAATATACACCTGTTCACTAATCACGCACACACACACGTTCACAAATTTCACACCTGTTCACTTACACACACTCCAAATTACTGATCACACACACCTGTTCAGTGATTATACACACCTGTGCAATAATCACACACGTTCACCAACTAATCACACATCTGTTCACTAATTACACAATCCAAATTACTGAATTACACACACACCTGTTCAGTGATTATGCACATCTTTTTGCCGATTATACCCACCAGTTCACTAATCTCTCACAAACATACCCACACACACCCACACAAATCATGCACACCTGTTCAGTGATCATACAGACCTGTTCACTAGACCTGTTACACTCCAAATTATTGATCACACAATCACCTGTTTAGTTATCATACGCACACCTGTTCACTAAACACACACACACACACACACACACACACACACACACACAAATTGACTGATCACACACACAAACAGTCAGTCTGTTTATTGCTAAGCCCCACCTCTTCCTTTTGTTATTGGTCTGAATGGGAAGGGAATGTTTTTGCTGAGCTATGATTAATCAAATTTTATCTTGGCTTAAAAAATAAATGTTATATACTTCTTTCTATTAATCCATGTGTATACAAATATTATTTAACTATATATATATTTATTTTAACTCTAACTCAATTTATGTATTTTGATTTTGACATGAAGGAACTTTATTTCCCAGACATCATATGGGGGCAAACTCACACTTTGAAAAGACTTTGTTTATTTTGACGCTGAGTGTCTCACCAATTTCATTATCCATTAATAAAGAAACATAAGACAGAGACCAGACCCTTTACATTCAACAACATACACATGCCTTTGACTTATTGGAACCATAAACCAAAATGCCAAGGCTTGGGGGTTGCAGAAAATTCATAAAGCTTATACAGGGCTGATACACACTCCCCTGGTCTCTGTAACTGAGGAAATCTGAGCTTCTTTTTCTCAAAAAAAAAAAAAAATAATTCAGACAAAACCATTTAAAAAGTGCAAGGAGTATAGGATACTTTTTCAAATAGAGCGTGTGTATGTGCTTGTGAAAGAGAACAGAAAGCAACAGTTGTTGGTTTGAATTTTCTCGGCCCTCTAATATATCAGCAATTGCTTTTAACACAGCAATAGGTTAAGTGTTGCTCTGAAGCGAGACGAGCAAACCGGCGCTCTTTGATCTGAATGAAGGCGAGACTTCAGCTTTTGTGCTTGTAATTGCAGGGAACTGAACTCCAATAGATCTCCTTACAGCCACAATACACACACACACACACACACACACACACACACACACACACACACAAACCCCCTCGATGCAAAGCCACAAAGTGAATTTCTCAATCCTGCTCAACGTTAGGATGAGCAACAACATCCCAGCTAGAAGCTAATGAAAAATAGAAGCTTGTCGTAACCCATCAGCATAACATAAACGAATCCGTGCTATTTGTGTATGCTGCCGATTTTACAGCTCATTACTCATGTTAATGTGCGTTTGACAGAACCAAAGCCAAGTCCTTTCGACAGATGATTCTTGACTTGTTGACATCTGAACCCCCCTGTGTGTGACATACTGCCAGTCAAAAGACATAAAAACTATATTTTATTAAACTTAAATCACACATAATTGCAATTAACCTCATCATGATAGTGGGATGAAATGCTTATTATGAGCGTCTCTGATTTTTCGACTTGCTAGCAAAACCCAGGATTTATGATTGAACAAATTCTTTCTGACATTGTGATGGGTTTATCCAACAGCACTATTATGTAAAGAATAAAACACTTGGGTTTTTTTCTTGTGCATAGTAACTCAAAATGAAGCACAGTAACCACTAGTTTGATTATGCTTTTGGAATATCATCCCAATGGGTTTCATTCCTTCTTTCTAACACAGTTTTAATTTCTTAAAGAATGACTTATATCCAAAACCAAAATATCCAAAAACGGGTTAGTCCAGGGAATCACACTAGTACTGTTAAAGAGTTACAGTTTTACGTCCTGATGTTACACTGCAGAGTCCCTCCATAATTATTCAACCATAGGCTTTTTTTTGTTTGTTTTATTATATGGGTCTACCAGACAATGTGGCTTCACCATTCACCAGATACTGTGGATCCAGCAGACAATGTGGGTCCAACATTCACCAGACACTGTGGATCCACTAGACAACATAGATCCAGCAGACAATGTGTATCCACCAGACAGACAATGTTGATCCACCATTCACCAGACACTGTGGATCCAGCAGACAATGTGGGTCCAACATTCACCAGACACTGTGGATCCACCAGAAAATGTGTATACACCATCCACCTGACAATGTGGATCCACCATCTACCTGACAATGTGAATCCACCATTCACCAGACAATGTTGATTCACCATTCACCAGACACTGTGGATCCAGCAGACAGTGTGGGTCCAACATTCACCAGACACTGTGGATCCACCATCTACCTGACAATGTGAATCCACCATTCACCAGACAATGTTGATTCACCATTCACCAGACACTGTGGATCCAGCAGACAGTGTGGGTCCAACATTCACCAGACACTGTGGATCCACCAGAAAACGTGTATCCACAATCCACCTGACAATGTGGATCCACCATTCACCAGATACTGTGGATTCACTAGACAACATGGATCCAGCAGACAATGTGTATCTACCATCCACCAGACAATGTGGATCCACCATTCACCAGACACTGTGGATCCACCATCCACCAGACAGTGTGGATACAGCAGACAATGTAGTTCCACTATTCACCACATAATGTGGATCCAACAAACAATGTGGAGCCACCATCCTCCAGACACGTTTTTAAAAATAAAAAGAAATGTAAAGATTATAACAGAATATATAGAATATAAAGAATGTGTCATGTTATATGCTTATGACATTTAAGAAAAGAATAGACCTTTATTGCAATGGTGACACTATCAGAGTAATATGTAAAAGAAGTGTACAGGTTCCCTGCAAAAGTCAACTGAACAGCAAAAAAGAGCCACTGTGGTCTCAGTTTGCACAATAACTCAAGTGCTTGCCTGCACGAAACTGCTTCACAGACATTCTATTTCAATAGACTAAATATTACTATGAATATTTTAAATGCATGATGAATCTTACTTCAATAAAACAAAATGAAACTATTGACGAATTCCTGCACTATAAAAGAAATAAAACAAGCTGCTACAAATACAATCTGATCAAAAGTCTATTTTATATTATAAGTATGTACCAAATAGTTTTTTTCCTTGCATTTTGCATTATTATTAAATATTTATCTTGATTTTAGTACTGATTAAGAATTCCAAGCTAATCCTAGACATAGACTCCTCACTTTTCACAAAGCAGGAATCTAGGTCATATCACAGACCGCCTCTTTATCTGCATTTGAAATCCCCCAGTAAGGAAATTAGCAGACAAAATGAATCAATTACACCAGCATGCAATCAGTCACCTCGGCTTCAGCGTTTGGAGTTCGATTCATAAAAGTATCATGCCAGTCAGGCAGTGAAACTTCTCGTGAACCACCACAATAACAACAACCAACAACGGTACTGACAACATCCACTGCATTTCCATACTATGGATGTAGAGGAAGAAACCGAGAAGCGGGACAGCTGTGATTTTCCAGTGTAGGCACAGGCTGAGTAATGCAGGCGCTAAAATATTCAGCAGCTACTTTAATTTTAGGCCTTAGCCCCAGATACACATGGCTCTCGTGTACGTCACATGAACAGGATTTGATAGAACCGGATTGTGGTGTAGCATGAAAAGACGCTGAAGGTGAATCGGATCACTGTGGTTATTATAATGGGTGGTGGTAGTGATATTTATTCATCCATGAAAGAAAGTAGGACACAGGCAACTGGCAAAAGCAGACACAGTGCCTAAAGTGTCAGCACTGTGGTTTAATCTCAGGATTACCCCCATTCATTTTCTCCCAATCCTCCCTCAGGCCCTGTAACACCATCAAGGTCACAAGCCTAGCTGCTCTCTAGCCACTGTGATATTTGGTCTGGGGTTGTATATACCCCAATAAAGACAAATAGTCTGTGAATTAATGTGTTCTAACTCTATTCTTGTTGTATGGGAAATTATGTGTATAATTACTTAACCAAAAAGGAGTCAAAATGTCCAGAATCCCTACTTTCACTCTGATCACACTGTATAGTGTCTTTAACATTAATACTTAATTTTTATTTCTCTCTTCATGCTGACACTCTACTCTCCCTCTCTTTCTAGTGGAGTTAGACATGCTCCTGGGGTGCCAGTAGCAAGTGTTCCTATGTCTTTCTTTACTTCAAATCCCCCTTATTTATCCAGACATCCTACCTATAGGTGGAGTTCTCGTTAATTGGAGACCCCTTTGAAAAGCTAGGGATGTTTTCACATGAACATCCTAAATATCCATGAAGTTAATGAGCAACCCAAGAATCATGAGGATGGATTTGGACTGTAACTAATATCAACAATCTGCTAGAATGGCTCGGGATTACAGCTTGCATGAACAGTACTACATTTAGGAAACTATCACTGAACACCTCAACAATGATGGAACTGTAATGAGTGGGCATTCGGTGGCACCCAGATGAGAATGGGTTCTCTTTTGAGTCTGGTTCATCTCAAGGTTTCTTCCTTATAGAGTCTCAGGGAGTCTGCCACAGTCTGCTTATCAACCTCTTTATGAAGCTTCAGCTGCTTTGGGACACTGTCCCTTTTTAAAAGTGCTATACAAAAAGAATTTAAGAATTGAATTCAAATGAATAAACATCTGCACTAATACAAGTATACTTAACTGCATACAGAGGACTTATCGTTTAATGCTGCCTTGTATCCTTGTTACCTAGCTGCGTTTATGAAGTTCGTCTCAGCAGCAATGTGAGCAATGCTAACATTAGCAACATTTTACTTAGCAAAATAGCTAACACTCATCTTGCAACTCAACAAAAGTTTATCCCCCCTTTAGTGTTTCCATTATGCTCTTAAACATGTTTATTCAAAAGAGGTATAGGAGTAGTGTGTCAGGAAAACACAAATTCAGGAACTTATCTAGTAGTTACAATGGAATCAGTACTTTAGAGGAAAGCGTATAAAGATCACAATCTGTTCTATTTGGTTTTGTCATCATAGCGAAGTAAGGAATAGTTTTAGACACTTATTTCTCCTTTTTGTTTGGCCCAAGTGACTGAAGCACTAGGATTAACTGTAAGGTGCATTTGTTAGAAATAATACCTGTATAGTACCAGTTACCATGAGAGGGAATTTATATTAAATCCAGTGTACATTATTTCTTTTTTTTTTTGTCTTCAACCATAATTCTGGAATATTCTCAACTATTTTAGGACCCACATCACAACAGCTCCCTATACAATCCCACTCCAACATCCACAGTAATTGAACACCCAGTGGCTATGTTTATTTCAATAAAAACTATCCAACAGTCCAAACGCCTGTTTTGCACACATCTACCTGTCAGCTAACAAACAGGCAAATCAATAAATGTTTTGTCATGCCATTTTATTGCTGCAATTTGTAAATTGCATAGAACCTGAATTTGTGATTTCTGTTTTGTACACAAAGCTTGAGATAATGAGAGTCAGCATGGGTTTTGTAGATCACTCAGAAAACCATTTACATGAATATATGTCCTTGGGAAACTAGGCAGTGCAATTATTATTGATATAGCTGATTTTCTCCTGATATGATTGGACAAGTTGTTGGATTTCAACTAAATTACACAAAATATACAAAACTACAATATGTGTTACGAAGACAACTATGTCCATAAAATGTTATATATTACAAAATGTCTGAAAAGGAGCGGGGATTAGGCAGAAGCTTTTAACTTTACCAATACCCACCCTATATAACGTCTATATAACGTTCCAGTATATCTTAATGTTATCAAAGATTCCATTGTATCCTATGGGAGAGTGGAATCCTATTTCACAGTTTTTAGTCCTGAACACACCAAGAAATTCTATAATATACATGAGCTGGGTAAGAACAGTTCTGGGTAAGAACCAACAATGCATATGGTGGTTATAAACTTGATATCGTGCACAAGTTTCTTCTGTAATTATGTGATGGGCTTATAATTTACTAATTATCAAGACACACTACAGTAAGTGATTGTAATAAAGCTTAAAGCAATAGCTTTGCACTAAAGATGTGACATGTACTGTTCTGTTCTATTTATTCGGTCCTGAGCTCAGGTTACTGTCTATGTAGACTTTTTCTTTCTGTGCCTGTGTATCTGTTTGGGTTTCCTTTCAGAGTCTCTGGTTTCCTTCCATTACCCAATACCAATTCTCATACCATTTCAGAGAGGTTTTATTTTCCACTAGCTTGTTCAGGAGAAACTTATAGGGAATGATTTATGACAAAGTGTGTATTTATGATTTATTTATTTCTGCGAGTAATTGATGTTCCAACTGAATTGAATTTAATTCAACACTGGTAGGTGTAATGGCTTTACTAGATTCCCAGGAAGTGCGAGAATATCAGATTAAATTAGATTCAACTTTACTGTCATTGTGCAAAGTACATGTACAGAACCAATGAAATGCAGTGAGCATCTAACCAGAAGTGCATCAGTGCCCTATTTAGAATAAATAGCAATGTGTTGAATGTAGGGATGTAATGGTTCGGTAGGTTTTTGGTACGTCAGGGGGAAGAAATGCAAAACAAATTTCTTGACTTTTATCAATTCTGTTTATTAATAATAACATTTGTGAACATTTGACCTTTTTTTAAGGTAAGAAGTTTAGTTTAATCCTGACAGTTTTATACTCTTAAGAGAAATGTTTGAAGCTGGACATCAAACTCTAACCTAACCAGGAAGTGACTAGCAGAACATGCTAGCTCTATGGATTCCTCAGTGTTTCCATGCATATGCAAAACAAATAAAACATGGCATTGTTTTGTATGTTTTTAGGTTTAATAATAATAATAATAATAATAATAATGCACTTCAAATGGGAGGCAGAGACTAAACAAACTTGTGGTCCGCCACTTAATACGTTCCTGAGGGAACTCATATCAACTTAGATGTTCCGCACGTAAAAATGATTGCATCCAGTACACGTGTTTACCAAACCGAAAGCTCCATACTGCAAAAATTTGGTACGAATACATGTACCATTTTACCCCCTAGTTAAATGAGGATATGGATTCATATGTAGACGAGAGTGATTAATGTACTCATATTGATTCTCTGTATATACACAGTATATGTCCATACATGTGTGAATGATACAGTATATACAGAATAAATATGGGTGGAATATAAAGTAGTGCAATGATAAACATAAGCTATGGATGGTGCAACGGTGCATAGCGAGGCAGTGCAATATAGACAGAAAGTGACAGTGCAGTAGTGTATTTGTTGACATTCTATGATTAGCTATTCAGTGCAGTAACAGCCACAGGAAAAAAAAAAAAGCTACTTTTCTGTCTGTGGCATCTGTACCATCTGCCCAAAGAGAGGAGGGTAAATAATTGTGGTTAAAGGCATCTTTGATAATGCCCCTTTCTCTTTGCAGACAACGCTAATTATAAATATGCTATTTGGTAAAGAGCCATTTCAGAATTAAAGTAATAACTAAAAACAAATGAATACTACATGAGGAACGCTACAATGTGTACATTATATAGACACTTAATCCCGCAAATCCTATCACTCGTAATTCTTCCAGATGCCCATCTTATCCTGCGCAAACATTACTTAGGTGTTGCTCTGCTTATTCCTGGAGATAAAAAAAAAATGTAGCAGAGGTGGATATCATAATACAGAAATTGCCCAAATCATTTATGACTTTAGGTCAATAAATCCACAACAATCTGACTTGCCTCTAGATTTATTCGCAAAATAGTCAGTAAAAAGATCTATTTTTTTTCCAATTCTAGTCATGAATATCTTTGAGTAACAGTCATTATGTTCATATCTACTGAAAAACATAATGCCATCTCTATAAGGGCATAAAAAAAGCATAGTCCAAAATACTGTCAGCTGTCATCGATTAAAATAAGTGGTTAATTACAGTAATCTCAATGCCCTTTCCTTTTTCTACAGAGGCTAATTCTGCTACATGCACGTACAATGAAGCGTAAGTGCAGTAGTGGTGACGGGTCCGGTGATCTTATTGTAGATGCTAAAAGCCTTTCACAGCGATTAGCTTCTCACACAACAGTCAGGACTTTCATACATAACTGCCATCATTATAGTGTTCTGAATTAAGATTAGCCACCATACACTGCAGTTATTAATTTGAGACTAACAGTACCCTTGTGTCTAGTCTGGACAAAAAGCACTTTCTGGAATATCCCTTAATGAAAGAAATCATGAGCAATCTGAGTCAAGCTCTCAGTCACGAGCCAACGAGCATCCCAAGTCGCAACTCGCAGAATCCTTTAGCAAATACCATAGCAAAAAAAATAAGCTCAAATCCAGAATTCATCAACAACACATACATCACCTGGTCAGTCACATGACACCACACATACTGTACATCTCCATTTCTAATCACGCACACCTGTTTCGCATTTATTAACTGCTTGAAACAGCATGGACTTTCACACACACTTTGTGAAGTCTTTGCCAACAAATCCTGCCTGGGTGCTTCAGTGCCACTGATATTCCATTTAATTCAATTCTTCAATTTGTATAGCGTTTTTAACAATGGGCATTGCCCCAAAGCAGTTTTACAGAGATAAATAGATTATAAAGTTGGAATGTATAAGTTTTTTTCTCTTATAAGTTTAACCCTTACATACTGTTTATATTCCATGAATTCACAGTATGGTCTGGGTCAATTTTGGCCTGGGCTTAGAATACCCTCATAATAATAAGTGTCTATACCAAAATGATCAACTATAGATCTTTTTAAAATGTAAAAAAAAAAAAGGGTATTTATACATTTTAAAAACATCTGTAGTTCTTTTTTTTTTAGGTTTTACACCACTGCTTTTTGGACTAAAACATCTGGAACACAATGCGATGTCCTGTTTAACATAAAGCAACAGCCATAATGATTTAAATATATACTTTATTGAAAGTAAAATGGGCAAAAACATTATAGAACTGATTTAATATTCTTTATATTTATTATATAACCATGTACAAGCATTCTCCCATGACCCTTTTAAGGCAAACATACATGTTTTTGCAAGAACCTGGGAAAATGTGGTGGGAACACAGACAGTTCATGGGGCAATTTTAATCTTCACCTTGAATGCTGTAACCACTGTCCCATAAAAACATACAGAGAGACATGGCATGTACATGTTTTAAGATTCCCACTATTTTTTATTTTAATAGATATGGGTCAAATCTGACAAGGAACAGCCTCAATGTACAAAATATTTTAGTACCTGTACAAAAGTATAATATTATAATATATATATTTTAAAATATTAGATTTTTTGTGTATTTTTGGTCAATTTCGAAAAAGCCATCAAACCTCAGGCTAAAATAATTACATTAATTGTATTTAAGTCTGTCAAATGTCAAAATTTGACCTGAAAAGTATGTAAGGGTCAAGTTTATACCTAATGAGCAAACCAGTATCGACTGTTGGCAAGAAAAAAAAACTCCACGAGATGTTATGAGGAAGACTCCTTAAGAGGAACCAGACTCCAAAGAGAACCGAGCCTCATCTGGGTGGCACAGTATGTCCACCAATTGTCCATTCATTATATTAATGCTCGTTACACATCATGTCATCAACATCAAGTCATGTTTCTGAAACAGGACCCAACCCCTCCATACACACACACACACACACACACACACACACACACACACACACACACACACACACACACCCCTTTGGTAAATGTGAAAGGGGAACTTGAAAGGGAATTATTCATGTACAAGCAAACTCTTACTGTCATCTAATACACAATTTACATACATATATAAAATCATGTGAAATATGTAGGATAATTAATATGCAAACAATATGGCAAATTCTCAGTGTATGAAAACATAGTTACAGTAAAAGACAAATGACAAAAAGCATGAATGAGACAAAATAGTACACGTAAATATATACCATCAGGTGCAGAACCAGGATGAGCAAAGTGATACTGCAAATAATATGAAAGTGTAATCAAACATTAGTAGCCTTATGTAAGAATCTCCCGTGCAGTAAACACAACATCTGGAATGACAGCCACTGGTAATTGAGTACATTCCAGAAAATGATGTATGTGCTGTGTCAGATTTTCCCCTTTCACAAATCCACCTAAGTTTAACAAGAAGAAAAATCAATGCTGGGACATGTGAGCACCGCTAAGGTTAAAGCACGTACCAGATAATCGCAAGAAAAATGCAACATTGACATATTTTTAAGCAGTTTCACATCCACCTGAGACTTCACCAGTCCCGAGTCAGTATCGAGTCTACTCACCAAGTAACTCGACAAGCTGAAGACTCAAAATCTAATTTTGCAGGTTGCCTTGTGATTTAATCCAAGCACAGAGTTGATCAGGTAAGGCTTAAGGGCCTTTCTAAAGATCTCACCCGAGACTCTCTGGCAGACGGAGCTCAGAAGCTAAAACGCTAAGCTATTGCTGCGCTTACAGATATCACTTTTAGGCACGCAGATTAATCATCTAGCTAGATCTGTTATGGAGTATGTTTTCCAAACCTTGTTCCTGGAGTAGCCCATTTCCTGCTCCCAATTCACCAAAATCAGCTAAGTCAGCCCTTTGTGAGTTAGGGTCTATGTTTTATTGCTGGTGATTGCAGGGAAGGAGGGTAGCTCAGTGGTTAAGATGTTGGACTTCTGATCAGGAGTGCAAATTCAAGCACCACCAAGCTGCCACTGCTCAGCCGTTGGGCAAGGATCCTCAACCCTCAACTGTTTAGTGTCTAAGTAAGATAATTGTAAGCTATTCTGCATAAGGGCCAAATGCCATAGATGTACATGTAAGTACATGTAAAACTAATTACACAAAGGGTCTTGAAGCAAGGTGGGGGAACCTATGATGAATGGTTTATCATTTAGAAATCAAAGCTCAGGGGGCGCTATCGAGCTGGGGGCGCTATCGAGCTTGTCATGGAGTAGGACGTGGTGTTAGGGGGCTCCGGTGGATTAATGTTGTAATTGTTGTTATTTCGAGCTTTTCGCTTTTGTTTTTGCTCTCAATCCCTTGGTCTACCATTATTGTTTGTGTATTTAAGTCGAAATCAAAGCTCAATGGTGAACCCCTTCAGCCTTTTCATTACACCACAGAGTTTCCTTCTCTACATTTTTTTCATTATTCGTATTTAAGTATGTTACTCAATTGCATTTTTGTATGGTTCCACAACCCCCTCAGTGTCCATGCTGGATTCTTTCATGTTCTCTGGTTTTCTTGCCAGCACAATGACCAGTGACTCCAAACTGCAGCTAGTCATGAAGCAGTGTGTGAATGGGTGTGTGTGCAATGTGCCCTGTGACAGACTGGCATCCCATCCAGGGTTTATTCCAGGCACATCTCCATTGTTCAGAAAATAGATTAGCAAGTAACTACTTAATCATTGAAACAATTATGCATGAACTACAGTGTCACTAATGGAAAAAGTGATGGATAGATAGATAGATAGATAGATAGATAGATAGATAGATAGATAGATAGATAGATAGATAGATATCTAAAATTTTCCCACATACGTTTCTGCAGTTGCACAATGTTTTTACACTCTCCGCACTCATGCCTTAAAGCAGTCATTTGGTGGATGTTACAACATGCATTTGCACAAATATGTATTTGCTGATACATAAATAAGCAAAACACGTGTTTAAGTTGGGCTTAACTGCGTTAACGCAAATTAATTTTAACACCACTAATTTTATTAACGCACAATTAATGCCGTGCGCATTTCTGTTTGATCATTTTTAAATATATAAATAAATAAATATATAGGAGACAAAATTAAAACCTTTAAGGCAACACTCATTTATTCACGACATTCTTTCTTTACTTAAATCCAAAAAAAATATTATAAACCACCAAAAAAATACGTTTTAATCACTAAACATTTGTTTTACTGATGCACACATCTTCATGCTCTATGTTGTCTACATTGTCTTCATGCTCTATGTTGAGGTTGTTTTCACTGATAATAAACATACATTTGCATAAAGCATCCATATTTGTTCATGCCCATGTTGAGTAATAAAATCTTAAAAAGTATCAATTAACGGTACATTTAGAACAGATAAAAAATGTGATTAAGTTGTAATTAAACACAAGTTAACTCATTACAATCATGCGGTTAATCGCGATTAAATATTTTAATTAATTGACAGCCCTAGTTTAAGTATATAATAGGCAACCTGAAATACAATGCACTGCTGCAGCATCTCGCTTTGCAAAAGTTTTAGAGTTAGACAGCTGATTTCCTACATTTAATTTTTCAAATAAGTAATAAATCAATATAAAATAGCCGTTAAAGCTTAGTGGTTAAGGCATTGGGCTTAGGATCTGAAGGTAGTGGGTCAGCCACTCCTGGGCCCCTGAGTAAAGACCTTAACCCACAGTTGTATGAATGAGGAAACATTTAGGTTGCTCTGGATAAGGACATCTGCTAAACGCCATTAATGAAAATGTAAATGAGATAGGGTTAGTCCACACAAAAGTGTTTTGGTCTTAAGGATTGATGACAGCTGCCGGCCATGGCAGTCAGTTATTACTGGCACATTATAGTGCGCTTGGAAAAGAATAAAACAAGTTTGTGAGGCAGGCTTTGGCTCGGACATCTGTGCACATCACTCCTAATCAATCCAGTAACAGGCCAGTAATTCAGAAACATCTTTTCTTGTGGCTTCTCAGGACATATTTACACATACACTGCTAAACCTTTGCATTTTCTCCATAGCCCTATACTAATAAAATAGGAAATGACTGCAATAGTTAAATAGATTAAAGCTAAAAGGTCAGCAACCAGGAGAGTAAATCCAGCTAAAGCGGGCAGCTGGTGTCCAGGAGAACTCATTTTAGCACTTAATAGAGCAATGAAGAGAAACCAAGACCCAAGGGACCTACTTTTCTGTAGATGAGCATGTTGGGAGACTCATCGGCTACTCCATTGGTGCTCTGTCCATAGCTGTTAGTCTGCGCCATGCCTCCCAGTAATGAACAGCCAGCCTTGAGTGCTCCTGGATTAGCAAAAGAAAGAGATTCCATTGGCTTGTGCAACCACAAATGGCTATATAATAGTCTAACGTTAGGATTTGTCCTGTCATGCAATCTAGCAATTCATTCCCCCTGCAATATTTCACGCTAAATAAACTCCTCCACATCACTGTTTAGTGACTGGAAGCTGCAAACAAACCTCCTCCATCTGTCCACACATTCAGTCAGACGTGTGCGCGATCTAATTACACACAACGCAAAGCCATAATCACATCAACCCTCGCTCAAAACTGCCGAGCACGAACACGTCAATGCATGCAAACACTTTCGGGAAAATGAAATAAATCTTTAAAATTTCCAAATGCAGAAATGCATTCGCTCTAAGACGCAACCTGCAACGTGTTCAATGACCAGGGTTGCGTTTTAAATGCATCCTGCAGGAATTAAATCTTGTTTTGTGCATCTATTGGATGCATCACTGCAGTGCATGTGATTGGGTTTTTTTAGTCCTCGTAAAAGGCGATTTCAGGACCACGGACAGCTCCGCAAAAATTGCTGGAGCTCGAGACGCCGTGAAAAAAAACAACAACAATTAATAATAAGAATAATTGAAAAAGAAATCGGGTTTACCTGCTTTAGTCGCGCACGACGTGCGATCCCTCCCTCCCCTTTTCGTTTTGTATCTCGCGGTGCTTGTGCGTTTTGTTTTTGGTCAGGCGCCGAACGGATCTCGCATGTGGAAAAGAGCGGATATTTTTATTTTTTTTATTTTTTTGGCGCTCGCGCGAAACAACCAACTATCACTTCTCCCTCCTCGAAGCCGAAACGGCGTCTAACGTGAGCGCGCACCGTCGTCTTTGCGTGCGCCCGGTGCACGAGCTTCACCACCGCAAGAACCGGGACCAAATAAAAACGATGGTACCTACCGCTCTTGTGGTGATGATGATGATGATGAGGGAAAAATAAGGCACGCACACACACAAACACACACACACACACACACACACACACGAGAGCAATATGCGCAACGGTGGCCGACTCACGTTGCGAATGCACGCGCTTGGAGCTCTACGAGATATAGTCACCATCCAAGCTGTCACCAGGGACGGGATCCTCATCGGGGCTGTAGATTATGACAGAAGTGCCGCTGGATCTGTGATGGAGAAGAGCCCTCGAGCTGTCAGCTCTAATTGCATATCACATGTCCCTCCAGGAATTGGAAGGACGCCTCGATGACAGTGTTCCTGTCGATTTCCTGTTCCGAACTGTAAATTAAAACTTGGACCTGGGGTTCATTTCAGGAGCTTGAGATCTTCTGGTTCGGTTGCAGAAGCTTGTGCTTTCAAGATGGCATTAGATTCTTTCCCATTATATATTATACACACACACACACACACACACACACACACAACACACACACACACACACACACACACATCCAGCATTTTATGGTCTGTGTAAAGAAAGCCGAGCACATAACTCACTTGAGCTAATAAACGTTTGAACTGTAAAAGGACATCAGATAATCATTCCTGCTGGAAAACCAACAATAGAGACAAATAAGAGAAATCTGATGCTTTCCACTACATTCTTCCAAAACAATACATCAGCCATTAAAGCATTCCCAGATGGTTTCATTTATATCTTGTGTTTGTCTAAAATCATTCTCATCAAACCAAAATAAACTACTGGAATCTGGACCATTCAAATGGTGTCCATTTGCATGATCACCCATGTGATCTTTTTGCTAAAGTTGTCCTAATAGTCCTTAATGGTGTCCACTAGACATAACATGCCACAAATAGAAGGTAACACATTACCAATAAAAGCCCACAAAGAAGAGTATAGTTTTCTTTAAAATTAGTACAATTCCCATAAGCATTGAAATCATTACAAATTCAGTTAGAGGGATGACAGGGATATGTCCCAGTGTTCCAAGCCAAAGCAGCTTCCAACTAAACATATGATTCTACATTATGTGAGTGTTTTTTATTGGTTTGTTGGTTTAGCCCCTTCCTGCAGATGAGGAGGACAATGGTTTCCCCAAGTTTCAGCTCAGCCCGGCTGATTTGACTTGACATGACAATTTACAGCTGACACTATAAGTACTACACCTCTCTTACTCCAGTCATGCAAGGAGTCCCACAAGGTTTACTTCTTGGTCAGTTCTATTTCATATATACTTTTAGTTCATATATATTTCAGTGTCACAGTTTCCAGCAGTGTTGTGATGCGCCTAGTGACATAAATCATGTCAGTGTCGCATACATGGCAGTTGATATTGTATCACAGAACTGCCACTTATGGGACACTGACATTATTTATTTCCATACTAGACGCATCACAACACTGGACACAGCATGGCTGTTAGAATTGACCCATTCAGCTATAAGAGCATTAATGAGATCAGGCACTGATGTTGGGTGAGGAGATGTGGGACAAATTCAACATTTCAGTTCATCCCGTTACACCCCTAGTTAATAAAACTGATTATCTCTTAATCATGGCACCTGTTAGTGGGTGGGATATATTAGGCAGCAAGTCATCATTTTGTCATAACAGTTGATGTGTTAGAAGCAGGAAAAATGGTGGAGCGTAAGAAAAAAACTGCAGCTCTTGTGGGATGTTCCAGCAGTCAATATCTATCAAAAGTGGTCCAAGGAAGGAACAGTGGTGAACCGGTTCAACAGCAACAGTAGCTCAAATTGATGCTCGATGGGTCACAACTGTTTTGGCAGCAAAAGGGGGACAACACAATATTAGGCAGGTGATCATAATGAAATGCTTGATGGGTGTATATAGGTATAATGGTCAGGCGCATACAAAATGTTTGGACATATAACATATTATACTTACTTAAAATGTGTTTATCCGGAATTTATGATGCAAATAAAACTGAACTGGGAACGAAAACCAGGAAATATATATCAAGGTTTAAGTAATATCTAATTATATATATATTATATATATATATTATTAAATGAAGGAGTGATTTATGCTTGACCTTGGACTACATGCCTTATCACCTGGCCTGTTTTCAATTCTTTCTTTTGTTCATACAAGAACTCATCTTTCCTTGATGCTTATTTGACTGGCAGCAAACTGTATGCTTAATATGCACATATATACAACTAGGACTGAGCTGTAGAACCAATTAGCAAATAATGCATTTGCAAGAAGATCTTGAAGGAAATTTCTGTAGTGCTACCAAATTCAGTTCAGTTTAAAAAAATAGAGGAATATGCAAGTATAACTCTATTCACCAAAGGCAAAACAAGTTCATGTTCACAATGGCTGTTAAAGGAGTTTTACATGTTCTACGTGACCTTTCACACATAAAAGGGTGGTCAATGTGAGAGTACCACCACAAGGAACTGTTTTATTCTCTGAAATATACAGCTTACTACCAGTCTTAGAAAGGATTTGGAAAATACTGAAAGAAGGTTTAATTACAAAACGTAAAGTTTGGGTTTGGACCACTTACTCTTCAAAAAATGCACAAGACACGGGTAAACAGCATCTTATCCAAAGACACATCTTATGCATACCTGCATACAGTTTACTGTATACAGCTTAATTCAGTGCCTAATAATTTAAGAGTAATCAATGCTGCCTGCATTTGCTCAATGTTCCTCGAGACACTTTATAGATATGGGCCATTTCTACTTTTTTAAGCAATTGGATTACATATACATTTAATTTGTTTTGGCAGACAAATTACTCCAATGCAACAAATCAGGCAGGAAGAGCTTCCTAGCTGTCCTGGGGCTTGGACTTAGAAGCTCAGTAGATGGAACCATAACTGCAGGACTACTACAGTACACTAAATTTAATGTTTGCAGCATTAGGAGGCAATCATGATCATTTGGTGTTTATTCATTCTTTTTTATTAAAATTTAAGCCTAAAGTTTGGGCATTCCAAATCTGGAGCCTATCCCAGGAACAATGGAAATACACCAGGCACAAGGTGGGTCCATTGCACACACTCATTTACACAGTCATTCAGATTTAGAGGCAATTTAGCAGAGCTAATCAATCAAATATTTTGGGGACAGTGGAAAAAAAAATTAAAAAGGCGGTGGAGGATTTTGCAGGTGTATGAAAAAGAGCAATTTATACTTATTTCATTTAGCATATTTTCATGACTCAATGTATTTTACATGGAGTGTTATGGTTTTTTGTTTTTTGATCCATCCATAACAAAATTATGCTGATTAATCAACATAGCCAACCTAGCTATTGGTAAAATTCACTATCAATCGGCCTTTACTTGGCACCATTCACCAATACGTAGGGCCAGTTTATCAACTAGCTGGTGGGAAAAGCCAGAAAACCCAGAGAAAACCAATTTAATCACAAAGATGTCAAACACAACTCCTATAATAATTCGATCTCAAGACTCCAGAGCTACAAAGCAATCAACGCTAGTAACTGTTCCCAGACATATTCTTTGGACATTTTACATAAATGGTATTCTATACATAGCACTAATAGCATTTATATTGAGTCTGCTGTCTCTATCACACAAAGGATTTAATCAAGGTTGAGTTCTGTGCCTCTTTTACCTTATTAGATATAACCATCATTCTAAAATGACAAAGTACAAACATCCTTCACTCTAGTAGAAGTACAAATACTCATGTTTTAAAGACTTTTGTAAAAGTTGAAGTTCTGACTGCACTTTTTCACTCAAGTTAAAGTGAAGAAGTTTGGGCTCTGGCATGTACCTATGTAAAAAGTACCTATTACTACTACCTGTTTTAGTGTCCAGGCTGTACATCCACCATATAGAACACAAGCGGAGAGAAGATGATGGTGATCAGAAATGTTTCTGTTCTCAGTCATGTTTACATCACTGACTCCCTCCGTCTCATCTACATTTCCCCCAGACTTCTTGTTGCCTTCTTCCTTGCTCGTTGTTCGTAGGATTTGTTGGAAAGCCTACATCTGTAGTGTGTTATAGCCGGGATATGATACACCAGTGGTAGGTTGAAAAAGCCTGGTTAAAAAATGTAAGAAGAAGAAAGTACAGATATTTGTGTAAAAAATGAAATGAGTAAAAGTAAAAAGTTGTTCGAAAAATAAATAGCGAGGTATTGATACCAGAAAAATCTACTCAAGTACAGTAATAAAGTTTTTGTACTTCATTACTTCACACCTCTGCCCCCATTCATATTCCAAGTTTAGTCAAATAAATCAGCAACACAATCTTCATGAAGATTAGTTTCATCATGTCACTGTTATGATTTATGTCTATAACAGGGACACCACACATCTGCTGCCAACATCGTTACACAGACTATCTGTGATTTAAAGAAAACATTTAAAGAACTCCAAATATCATGCTAAAAACTTTGCATTCTTATTAATTAAAAAGTTAAAAGGTATGAATTTCATATTGGGCAGAGAAGTTTGACATGCATGTGTGATTGAATCATAAATATAGAAAAAGAATATAGGGGGGAAAAAAATGCAAATGCAAGCCATGCAACACCATTCTACCAATGCAAAAGTGTTACAAATTCAAGAATATTGATTATGTGCTGGGCTTAAAATGACATTTGTGTGCCTTTTCTGACCTTTTTTAACAATTTTTTACATTTTGTTTTCTGAGATTACAAACACCCTCCAAATTCTGTTTTCATAAAACATCAAAACGTCAAAATTTACCTGGAACTCTCCTGTTCTATTTTATCTTCAGGGTCATGAAGAAAATAACAAGTTTACTATCTTGGGGTACTAATCCTTAACAGAAGTTCTTACCCTTTCCAGAGTATCAATGACTTGCACATTTCAGTGTTTTCAGGTCCAACACACCTGCTTTCATTTAGCCCCCTAATTATCATGAACTTGATGAGCTGAAAACAAGAAACACATGAAACTGATGCTAAAGGCACCTAAGAGTCAAAATGTGGATGAATCGAAATCGGTGTATTGAACATGCTTTCAAGTGGGGTTGCTGGATTGTGTTTATTATCCACTAGCTAAACAAAAAAATGTGTGGTCTGTACTCTGTATTTTTTTTTTTTTTTACAAACTCTGGCTAAATGCTCTAGCTTTACTCCGCCTTTTGTGTGTTTTTGAAAAAAATTATTCAAAAAAAGCATCATTTAATTCCGAGTAAAGGGTAACTTACACAACAGTGGTAAACTACAGCATTTGGGTTTTAAATTCACCAACCTTATCAATAGGGTGACAAATTAAATGAAAAACCAACATATGGTTTCATTGTACCATGTGGATATTTCGGAGGAGCCATCTTGAAAGAAACCACACCCATCAGGATCATAGAATAATGGTTTCCAGTCAGAACTTTTTACTGACTGGCCACGATCCTTCTCATTAAAATTGACCTAACCCATGTCAGCAAAACTTCCAAAGAATTACCCGATTTTCTTTTATTTGTCACCCATCAGTAGTTTCCATAAGCCCATTAGTCTTATTACCTCCTAAACATGATGACATCTTCCCATTAAAAACGATGGCCTTGCTGATTCAGCTACTGCTCTAGTCTGGGCTGGCAGCCACTAAACAATCAAAAGCCTATCACAGATATATCACACGGTTAATGGTTTTCGGAAAGAGTTTACTGACATCTAACAGTTGAAGACCAAGCAAACAACTGTACCGTCTTTTAAGAATGGCCCAAGAAATCATCAGCGCTGATTAGAGGCCTGGAGGTGCAGGTCACCCCTTCACAAATCCAGAGTCTGTTTGGTTCCTGTGCTCGAGGTTTTGATGGAGGATATACTGAGGTTATTCAATGTGTCCATGTGGTTTTCCCCAGGTTCTCAGCTTTCTTTCTGTCTCCCATTTTGGTATGTGGATTGGTTTATCTGAGCTACTGGGTGCAAATATGTGCATGGTGCTCTGTGATAGATAGGCTTGTGATGCTCTACAATATGATGTGTGTTCAACATGTTAATTTCCATCCCAAAAGAATCTTATGTTTACTATAGATGAATGAATAATCGCTGATTCAGCAGTCGATTTGATTCTAATAATTATTACATCAGGATGAATTTCACTGTATAGTTATGAAGCAATACACAGACCACATGCCCCACATTTTATGCAACACTTATGCAGCAATGTGGTGGTACTCACCTTATATTGGACAGTTGTACATACACCAATCAGGCATAATATTTTGACCTTATAACATTATGGCCAGTGATTGAATAACACCGATGGTCTCTTCATCATGGCACCTGTGGATTTGAGCGAGTGTGACGAGGGCCAAATTCTGACGTCTAGTCGATGTGATGATTTTAAGGAAGGAACAGTGGGGAACCGGCAACCAACACAATATTAAGGAGGTGGTCATAAAGTTATGCCTGGTCGTCTTTATTACTTTACCTGTATATAAATTTCCCTTATGCATTCAGAGTTTAATGCATATATTTTTTTAATTTAACGTTTTGTATTCAGCCATTGAAAATATTCACTACGAGTAAACTTATAGAAGCGCAGAAGTATCCGGAGCTGAAACTCAGCCCTGTTTAAAATTCGACGCCTGTTGAGCTCCCACATGTCGCACTTTTCCGTTTCCTCCCTCGTGGCCACCTGTGCCACCAGGTAACCGCAGATCCCCTTCCTGTCAGAGGCCTTTTGGGAAAGAGCAGCTTTGGCAGGACCATATGTTTCTCCGGCTCCCTAGTGTCCTTCACATTCTATTTACTTCAGTACAAATCAATACAAGGGGACATAAAGCTGAACCCCCGGGGGCACACCCCTCCAAAGCACAGATTATATCTGGCAAGGGCAGAAAGGCCAGGGGAAAAGAAGGTGACGTACCACAGCCTCAGAAGATAGCGTTCAAGGTTTTCTTTTAGGAGAAGAATTGCAGAGATTTCTAAGCATTTTTAAGAGGTGGAGGTAAACCCATGTTATACACTGATGCAAATTAGTATTGCATACTGATCTGGTAATTAAACAATAATCCAAGCAATATTTAGTTTTTTCCTCGTCATACTACTTTTAGAACACTTCCATCAAACTCAATCCTATCCCCTGTAAGCCACATTTCAACACATAATTTCTCTTTACTGTAAAAACGATTTCCCTGAATATCCAAAGCCATATTTTTTTTTTGTAATGTTGCCTTTAGTTTTCGAAACATTTGTTTGAAATGTCATAAAAAGATATTGCAGGCTGTTGCAATATTAGCTCAAGAGACAAAGACAAGTAAGACAGGCCCCTCAAAAAAAAAAAAAAGGAACTATGACTTCGTGATGCTTAAGAAAAAAACATCAGACAGTTGAAAAAGTAGACAAATAAAACTCTGACAGCCAAAGTCTGCCTAATTGATGGGTCTCACTACAGTACTGGTCAGACACATGGTCCCATTTGTTTCTATGCAATAAACTCAGTAATTTTACAGTATGAAGATTCACAAACAAACATATAAATGTGCAGATGTTACACTTTATTTTCAATAAATAATCTTCCATTAGCACCAATAACAGCTTTACACACACTCGGAATCTGGATAATTTTTTCTCCAAACATTCAGCTAAAGTGCTGTGCTATGCCTCTTGTAAAACTTGCTGAAGATTTAGATTTCCTTCTGACCTTGTGATCCAGTTTATCCCAAAACAGTTCAATCAGATTTAGGTGCATTGACTGGGCAGGCCATTCCATGATGGAGAACATTTGCCGATTGCTCTCTGGAGAACTCTTACAGAGCTTGGATGTATGAAAGTGTCCCCTTTAGCTGCAATACAGACAGAATTGCATGCTGCGTGAAGTGTGAAATAGTAATGTTGGTTCAGGATTCCTTCCACCCGTAATAAGTCTCCAACTTTCAGCGTTTCAAAACAACCCCAAACTATAAAGCTTCCACCTCCATATTTGACTGTGGGGGTGAGGTAGTCTGCTAATGTATCTCCTTTTCTACATCTTACAGAAGTTCTTTTGTTAGAGCCACACATGTCACATTCGGACTCCTGTCAACAGAACTACCTTACAGTTGGTCACCGTGCAATTCCTGTTTTTTTTTTTTTGTCTTTTACGTAGTTCACTAGACAAGCATGCATTATAAAATCCATAGTCGTGGTTTTTCCAAACTTCTATTTTTAGTCATGCTTTTTTTTTATGTAAAAATATCATTTTATTGATTTTGCATCTTTGCAAATTTTTTTGCTAATTTATTTGACAGATTTCCTTTCCTCAAATGATTAGCCTACATAATTTACTCAATAAATCCCTTAGTGAATAGAAATCAGAGCAAAAGAGCATAGTCACATTATACTACCAAATGCAATCTTTCATGTTCAAGTACCACAGAAGGACCAGCTCTCTATTGGGGGGAAAGAACAGAAGTGCAGCTTGTGGCTATGGCGACTCGCCACGTTATGTTCCACAAATTACTAACAGGTTTCCTTACAAGAGAAAATCACATCCGGCATCAATGTTTAAGAAACGACACTTTCCGTTACCTGTGTTGCACTAATAGCTTTTATCAGGCATTCACTCATTCATATATATATATACATACACACACACACACACACACACACAGTGGTATAAACTTTTTTTTTTTGTCGCACATTAAGGTTTCAGATTATTAAACTAATTTAAATATTAGTAAAAGATAACACAAGTGAACACAACATGCAGTTTTTAAATAAAGGTTTTTATTATTGAGGGAAAACAAAATCCAAAACTACATGGCCCTGTGTGAAAAAGTGTTTGCTCCCCAAACCAAATAACTGGTTAAACAGCCTTTTTAAGGTCATGCCACAACATCTCAATAGGATTCCGGTCAGGACTTTGACTAGGCCACTCCAAAGTCTTAATTTAGTTTTTCTTCAGGCATTAAGAGGTGGACTTTCTGGTGTGCTTTTGGATCATTGTCCTGCTACAGAACCCAAGTTCGCTCCAGCTTGAGGTCAGGAACAGATGGCCAGACATTCTCAATGTTTCAGTGGACATTCTCATTCTTCAGAATACATGGCCATTTATCACAGAAAGTCTTCCAGGTCCTAAAGCAGCAAAACAGCCTCAGAACATCACACTACCACCACCATATTTTGCTGTTGGTATGATGTTCCTTTTATGGCAGTCCACAGAGTATTTTCCCAAAGGTCTTGGGGGTTATCAAGATGTTTTCTGGCAAAACTGAGACGAGCATTTGTGTTCTTTTTAATCAGCAGCGGTTTTCATCTTGGAACTCTGCCATGAAAGCTATATTTGTCCAGTCTCTTTCTAATAGTGGAGTCATGAACACTGACCTTAACTGAGGCAAGTAAGGCCTGCAGTTCTTTAGATGTTGTTGTGGGGTCTTTTGTGACCTCTTTGATGAGTCGTCGCTGTGCTCTTGGGGGGATATTTTAGTCGTCCAGCCACTTCTGGGAAGGTTCTCCACTGTTACATGTTTTTGCCATTTGTGATAAACCACAGTTTTAACATGGGGGCAAACACTTTTTCACAGGGCATGTAGTTTTGAATTTTTTTTTCCCCTCAATAATAAAAACCTTCATTTAAAAACCTTTGTTGTGATTACTTGTGTTATCTTTTACTAATATTTAAATTAGTTTGATGATCTAAAACATTAAAGTGTGACACCACTGTCCAGTCAAGTTAAGTTTACTTCTATTGCGTTTTTATTAACAGACATTGTCTCAGAGCAGCTTTACATAATTTAATAGTTAAGGTGAATGATGTGTATTTATCCCTGATGAGCAGCCATGGTGACTGTGGCACGGAAAAACTCACTAAGATGCTATGAGGAAGAAACCTTGAGAGGAACCAGATTTAAAAGGGGAACCCATCCTCATTTGGATGACATCAATCATCCATGTTATTATATCTTCTTAAGAGACAATACTAAAGAAATAAAACTTGTATATATTTTAGAGTAGTCAATATCCAGCTTGTATAGCAGTACAGATTTACTCTCCTCTGAAAATAACCAAGAACCAAGAAAACTGTCTCTTGCCTACAGTCAAACATGGTGGTGGTAGCATCATGCTCTGGGGCTGCGTGAGTGCGGCTGTTACTGAGCTGCAGTTCATTTAGGGGAAACACGGATTCAACATTCTGAAGCAGAACATCCCTTCATGAAGTGGTCGAACATAATACCGACTCCATCTTTGGGGCATCCTCAAGTGGAAAGTGGAAAAGCACCATGTGTCTAAGATCCAGCAGCTCTGTGATGTCATTATGGACCTGTGAAGCTCTGGTGAACTCCATGTCCAGGAGGATTAAGGCAGTGCTGGATAACGATGGTGCTCACACAAAATATTGACATTTTGAACACAGTTTTGACATGTTCACTTAAGGGTGTACTCACTTTTGATGGCAGTTATTTAGACAATAATGGCTGCATGTTGTTATTTTTATTCTTTTACTGAAGAGTCAATCATTTTATATATATATATATATATATTGATTTAGCCCAGTGTCACTGTGGCTACTCTCTCGGTACTTACACATCTGTATTACTTAAATAGGGTCTAACAAAGATGTAAATGTAAACTACTTAATTTCATTGTTCCATTTATTTAATTTGATGGCAATTTAAATGATTACCCAATTTAATATACATGATCTCAAGCATGTAGCTGAATAAATGAACAGCAAATTGACTGCAAGAGCAAAGGTGTACAGCTCAATTTAATTTCCACCAACATCGAAACAAGTGCATGTATGAGATGATGCTCAGACATGTCTATTAGTCAAAACTGGCATGTAAACACCATCAAACAAATACATGCCAATACTATTAACCCCTTATGTTTTTACCCTGTGCGATTTCAGCGGACTTACAAGATGTTTACTTGGCACCTTATGTATGATATGATCCTAAAAAAAACAATAACGGATAACGGATCCTCCATGCAAGTTTATATGATGAAGACCCTGTAACAAAAAAAGCGCCACAATTATATATCATTTTTTCTTTCTTTAAACTCTATTATTCTGCTTGCATCATCAATCAGCAGGATCCAAAACAATTTTTGTGAAGTAAAAAGGATATTTTTTTAATCATTTGATTCCATCCTCACACATATGTGGTTTTAGAACCAGCATGGTAGCAGTGATTGAGAAGTTTCTTGACCAGAAAGCTGAAGTCAATCTGGTTCAAATGCAACTAAATAAACCAACAATGAAGACTTTCAGTGAGGACATTTTGACCACCAATAGAAATAGCGGACAAAGAATGCGACTTCACATTAAACAAAGTCATTACATTTAAACTGCAGAATGACACTTTTATAAATGTTATGACACAATATTGAAAAAAACAAATCCCAAATCCACGCATAAGTGCTTCAGTACAAAGTCAAAAGTCGTGCCAATGGTCCGAGAGGACACTGTGGTTTTTTTTTTTTGGTGAGAAGGTGAAAAATGAGTTCCAGGTCATTACATGAGAAGATCGAAGAGTGTGCTTTCGAATAGCGCAGCATCACTATAAAGGATTTAGATTTAGAGCTGAATTTGTAGCACATTCCATAGAAGGTTATTTAAATCAGAGGTCTTCATTTCACGTCCACGAATTTCTCACGCCGCGTTTGGAAACGATCCAATAGACCCTGTGGATCTGTCGATATGCTCGCAGATGGGAGACGGTAAGCCTAATTAAATACTAGAAATACTGGAAAATTACAATAATCAAAATACATTCTTGGATTCAAAGAAAAAGGAAAACACATTCCGAAAAAAAAAAAAAAAAAAAAAAAATGGGTAAAGCTTTATTGTACAACGACCGGCCTTGGCTGTAGCATCGGCACACTTTGGAGGTTTTTACTTAGGGCCGAGCATGTCCTGGGGACGGACCCACTGCTCAAACTGCTCCTCTGTCAGATAGCCCAGCTTGATGGCGACTGCTTTTAGAGTCGAACCCTCTTTGTGTGCCGTCTTGGCGATTAGAGCGGCTTTGTCATAGCCTGAAAAAAGACACAAAGAGAAAAGAAGAAAACAATCCTTAAAAAAAATCTTGAAAGCAAAACACAGCAGCTTCCAAGTCAAAATCACAAAAAAACACCAACATATAACAGGATTTTCACGTCGTCTGAAAGGTCTGATTCTTTTTTTTTTCCTTTCCTCTGCAATTTGTGCGGTCTGCACAGAGATCATGCTTCGGCTCAGAGTCCTGTAACTTGCTGAGTGCTGCACTTACCATTTGATTTCTTGCTCGTTCCTGTAGTCGATATATTATATTACACTAAATGCCTTTTCCCCCCTGATAACTGATCTGCCTTAAACTGAAACAAAATGCAAAGCTGATGAACGATTTTTTTTTTTGCATAGACCCGTGCAAATATCCACTAATAGATGATTTAATAGTTGACTGATTAAATAAACTTTGCTACAAGAAAACGTCCTGCTACGCGACAATGTCGTTTTGAACTGTTATAAAATCATGCTGTTAAATTCCACCGCCTCATTTGTAGACAGTCATCGTGCTACACAAAAATCAGAGCAGAAACTTTTTTTTTATTAAGGACATAAAAAGGAAATATAAAACAAAGCGAAGTACATGTCTGCCATTGCAACACCTCAACCTACTTAATATATGAATAAAAGAAAACCATGGCGGCTAAGACGCTATAAACAGCTATTAAATTGCCAAACACTTGTATTGAATCCATCTGCTCAAACTTCTTTAATTTATTTAATTTTCTCCGACTTAGTAAGCAACTTTAACAAGAACGTTTAAAGGAAAAAAAATTACTTACTGTTCCTTGTTTAATAGCTCGTGCTATTTGTGGTTCTTTGTTTGTGCGTTTTGACCTTAAACTTGTGTTTCATTACATTGGAGTTCACCGATGACTGGTGACGGGGAAATGTGTGTGCTTTAGCTTTTTATCTTGAATTTATTCCCTTGTGGTAAAGTAGGATTCTGACTTTTGTGTAATCTCTGCCTAACTCTGTTGGTTACTATAGTTTTAGGCTGATGGTATTTCAAGTTGTGAATGATGCATTTTTTTGTTAGAGTCTTCAAAGCACTTTTGTACTGGATAAGGGCATCTGCTAAATGGCGTAAATGTAAATATAAGTGAGCAGGGAAGTACATGAAGTGCATAGTGCACATATGCAGGTTGGTTTCTGTTAAATATGTCAAGTAAGAAGCAACTGCCACCACATGAATTTTTGGTTTTGGGTATGGTTAAAAGAGTAGTCTCATTTAGGTGTGGTCTTTTTTTTATTTATTTATTTTTAATTAATTAATATTTTGAGATTATGAGAAAGGGGATTAGTTTGAATTTTTTTCTTCACCTTCTATAAATTAGCACCGCTGTTTTTGTCCTCTCGGTGTCCTGTTTTTCTGATTTGCTTTCTTGTATATTTGTAAATATTGTATCTAGCTCCTTGCTCGCATCAGGCAAAACTTTTCAGAGTTAATCTACAGGGTTGTTCTGATATTATTAATGTCACAGATTATAGATGGTAAGAATACGGCAACGGTGCCTCAGCAGAAAAGTTAACGATGTGATGCACTGATTAAAAAAAAAAAAAAAGGGTGTGCATGGGACACAAGTTGGAATTTGCATTGCGGTGCATTGCTTTTACCATACGGTATATAGATTAACATGGCAGAGGTAGAGCTGCATTTTCCCAGGAGTTAATCTACAGGGTTGTTCTGATATATTTAATGTCACAGATTATAGATGGTAAGATTATGGCAACGGTGCCTCAGCAGAAAAGTTAACGATGTGATGCACTGATAAAAAAAAAAAAAAAAGGGTGTGCATGGGACACAAGTTGGAATTTGCATTGCGGTGCATTGCTTTTACCATACGGTATATAGATTAACATGGCAGAGGTAGAGCTGCATTTTCCCAGTGACGGAACAGGAAAAGAACATCTGGTTTTATGTAATCGTTTTTTTATTAGTTTGTGAAAGGGCCATGCATTTAAAGTCAGAAGGCACTATCAGGAGTACTATCTGTACTATATTAAATTGCATAGCATAATTTTTCCACTGCATCGTATTGCATTTAAAGGCATAATGGTAAATCAAATCACAATCACCTCCGTCTAGACTGCGACGTGAAAACGGTGTTTTCAAATTTATCGACTTTGGAAAACGTTTTCAAAAAGCTACGTTTTCAATGACTAAAAAACAACACCTCAATGTGGACGGAGGGCCAAAACAGAGAGGAAAAATAAACGTTTTCGTGTAGACATGGCCTGAATCAGGCAGCAGTAACAGCCCTTTGAACGATCCTGTTAAACGTCTCCATCCACACAACTCAAATACTAATCACCTCATTAATGCCTGCCTGCTCCTAAAACCAATTACTCCACAGGAGAAGAATCGGGTTTTAGCTCACGTGCTTTATTTAAGTAGGTGGAAAAGTCATGTTTAACAGTCTGATCCCTAAACCTGAGGTGTCTGAAATCATCTGCTACATCCTGGCAGAAAGTCCAACCTAGCACCTGATAATTGACGGTATGCCAAGAACAACTTATTAAACTGGTGGAATCAGCGGTTTACCTTGAGTAAAAACAAAGAAATAAAAAAGAGGCAATGTTTCACTTCTTTATTTGCAAGTCTTATGTTGGTCCTGAGTAGGTGTCACTGCCTACTAAACTGAGTGGATATTAGCTAATTTAACACACACACACACACACACACACACACACACACACACACACACACACACACACACACTATGCCAAGAACAACTTATTAAACTGGTGGAATCAGCGGTTTACCTTGAGTGAAAACAAAGAAATAAAAAAGAGGCAATGTTTTACTTCTTTATTTGCAAGTCTTATGTTGGTCCTGAGTAGGTGTCACTGCCTACTAAACGGAGTGGATATTAGCTAATTTAACACACACACACACACACACACACACACACACACACACACACACACACACACACACACACACACACACACACTAAACTGCACTGTTCTCAGAAGCTCTACATACTATTCTGATGCATAGTTATTAGGGGTGTAACGATACAAGTATTCGTATCAAAGCGACTATCGGTACAAGACTTTCAATACGGTGCACATGTGTACCAAATGCAATTCTTGTTTTTGCGTGCAGAACATAGTTAAAATATAAATTCCCTAACAAACATTAAGTGCTGAACCATAAGTTTTATTCTTCGTCTCTTATCACTGTGGCTACTCGATCCGTACCGGAAACACGATTTGTTCTGTGCATACGCGAAATCACCGCCACTTCCTGCCAACACCAACGTTTTTAACAACAGTCTGACTATGGATTCTCTTGCAATTCATGTACAGCTTCAAGAATTTCTCCTAAATGGAGAAATTTCTGACAATTCCACATATCGACGAAGTGAATAAATTAATTTCTGGATAGATGGATTAATGGAATTTATTAATAATTCAATTGAGTCAAAAAGTTATTAAATATTCTGAGTTTTTCTTGAATGCAAAAATGTGTTAAAGTACGCCAAAATTTAGCCATTTATTAAATCAAAGTATTTAGTGCCAATTTACTCGATAAAACAATCGAATCAATACATGTTCAAATTGCAGAAATATTTTATTTATTCTATTTGATTTTAAGATTTCTTTCTTATTATTTCAACCAATTAGGCATTTTTCTTTTTTTTAAGTTGTTTTCAAAAGATTTTACTCTTGATTTTCACAAACGTTCATAATAAACAATGTTAATAAAAAAAGAAAATACAAGCAATTTTATGCATTTACTTCCCCTTAAAAGTACTGAAACAATCGATCGGATATACGTACCAAACTGTAAATCTACCTCTAATAAATGATCCATATAAATCTGTAGAATAATTCAATTGTATTGTTCGTTCCAGTTAATTACAATGTACTACATTCTCCAGATGTACTTTTTAAAGCACATTTACAGTCCATGTTTTCTAAAACACGTTGTTAAGCCAATAGTGAAAGAAATAAAGGCAACATTATGTTGAAAAACTGCCAATTTAATGTCGTGCAAAGACCATAAACAAGTCATTGCCTACTTGCATCCAAAAAAATGTGAAAATTTCATCAAATTGATTTGCTCAACTTGGAGCTTCCTTTGTTGGCGTTTTCTAGCAGCCATGAGCACAAGCTTGTGGGCTCCTGACAATGAGATCAATATGTGCTTTTAGAACTTCCGATTTCAGCTCTATAACAGCACAACCTTTCTGGTGCGCACGTATCTACATCTTGCCCAGATGAAATTACCTCAGTTCTGACCTCAAAGAAGCAACTGTTGCTGCTCGTCAAACCAGTATGGGTTACAAGACCTTCACTAAACAATCTGACCAATCGTCACTATTCTAATTTAAGTGTTAATGTTGATACCAGGTAGGTATTTTTTATTATTATTAATAGGGTGACAAGAAAGAGAGATCTGTGCATAAACTAATGCACTTAAACACTAATCAACTAAAGCAATGCTGAAACGAGGGATGTGGACCAATAATACTGCAAAATGATGCGAGTCTGATAGGTTTCTACAGAAATACTGGCTTAAGTTACTGTTGCTGAAGGTAGTTTCAGCCAATATTAGGGTGTACTTATATAATCAAATTGATTTCTAAATGCCGGTCTAGTCTTTTTGAGAAAAATAACTATGTATTGAAAGGTTTGTCACCACCTGCGTGTACTTTTTAATATAATGGCGAGAAGTCTGGCCTAAACATGTGACTTATTAACATTCTTAGGATATCTGGAAATGTAATTGGTTGAACACATCAAGACAAGACAATAGACATGATGGAAAAAATGTTACATTTGTTAAAATTGGAATCAAAAATTGGAAATTGGACTTGGTAAATTTGGAAAATGGTCAATTTGGTAAAATTGGAATTCGAAACTTTAATGGATATAATTTTCTCAGTTGAACTTGAACATGTGTGTGGGATGTATGGACCAGAGAAGCAGATTTCAGTTCAGTACAGGATGTCTGTTGTTTTATTTATAGGACGTGTCTCCATTTCACAGTGGTCACACGGTGAGCCTTTTTCCAGAAGGAAAAACTGCTTTAAGAATCAAAGCATTTCTCCAATCCCTGTGTTTTATTTTCTGAACAGGCGGAAATAAACAGTAGGTGTGATTGACACTAGTGATACCATTAGGCACATTAAGGTCTGGAGGTTGTGTAGGTGAATGATGTGTTGTATAACAGTCCTCCCCCTCTGTTCAGTTTTGGGCACTTCCAGCTGTCTTTTGCTACACAGTTGTGTCGTTTAGGTGTAGGAAGCCCGGATATGACAGTTTAAGTGACAGCTTAAGTGTTTTTCACACTCTGTTTTGTTTTGTGTCAGCAAGTTGTGGCCAATAACTCAGCTGCAAGATGCCTGGTGTCCTAACACCACACATAAATCTTATTTGGACCTGGTGAGAGACTGTATTTCTCTCCGTATTCAACTCGAATGAAAATATATATTGAAATAGCAGCAGAGTTGCGCTATTTCAGTCTTATTCACAACACCTGGATTTCAGATTCAGAAAAAAACTGGATGTATTATCTGTGCACGCTAAATTAATCCAACTTGTAAAAACCATTGTCAAGCAGAAATAGTCTTGTGCATTTGTACTGATTGGCCAGAGCGACCGAGCTGAGAAGAATGTGCTGCAAGTTAGAGCAATAAATGATGGAGATGGAAATGTGTTGACTAGTGAGGAGAGTGTGTTGAGAAGATGGAAAGAGCATTTTGAGCAGCTGATGAATGAGAAAAATAAGAGAAAGAGAGGGGAGGGGGGGTTGGAAAGTGTGGAGATGGTAATGCAGAAACTGGATAGGATTAGTAAGGAGGAAGTAAGAGCTGCGATTAAGAGGATGAAGAGTGGAAAGTCGGTAGGAACAGATAACATACTGGTAGAAGCATGGAGATATTTAGGAGAGATGACAGTGGAGTTTTTAACTGGATGGTTTAACAAGATTTTGGAAGGTGAAAGGATGCCTGAGGAATGGAGAAGGAGTGTGCTGGCACCGATCTTTAAGAATAAAGGAGATGTGCAGACCTGCAGTAACTACAGGAGAATTAAGTTGATCAGTCACACCATGAAGTTATGGGAAAGAGTAGTAGAAGACAGGCTGAGAGAAGAGATGACCATCTGTGAGCAACAGTATGATTTAATGACGAGGAAGAGCACCACAGACACCTTATTTGCTTTGAGAATTTTGATGGAGAAGTATAAAGAAGGTCAGAAGGAGTTGCATTGTGTATTTGTGGATTTAGAGTGCCGAGAGAAAAGTTGTGGTATTGTATGAGAAAGTCAGGTGTGTCAGAGAAGCATGTGAGGGTGGTGCAGGACATGTATGAGGACAGTGTGACGGCAGTGAAGTATGCAGTAGAAACAACAGACTGGTTCAAGGTGGAGGTTGGACTGCATCAAGGATCAGCTCTGAGCCCTTTCATGTTTGTAGTGGTGATGGACAAGTAGACAGACAAGGTCAGACAGGAGTCTCTGTAGACTATTATGTTTGCGGATGATATTGTGATTTGTGGTGAGAGTAGGGAGCAGGTTGAGAAGAGCCTGGAGGGGTGGAGGTACACTCTGGAGAGAATGGGAATGAAAGTCAGTGGGAGTAAGACAGTACACGTGTGAATGAAAAGGAGGGCAGTGGAGTGGTGCGGTTGCAGGGAGAAGAGGTGGAGAAGGTGGAGGAGTTCAGGTACCTGGGGTCAACAGTGCAAAGTAATGGAGAGTGTGTTAGAGAAGTGAAGAAAAGAATGCAGGCATGGTGGAGTGGATGGAGAAGAGTGACAGGAGTGATTTGTGATAGAAGAGTATCTGTGAGAGTGAAAGGGAAAGTTTATAGGACTGTGGTGAGACCTGAGATGTTGTATGGATTAGAGACAGTGGCATTGAGTAAAAGACAGGAGGTGAAGCTGGAGG
>MU591762.1:3051704-3064477 GCA_024362625.1 Silurus asotus
TATATATATATATAGATATATATATAGATATATGCGCACTTAAATCTCCTTTCTAAACAATAGCTATATTTATAACAAGGAATGCTAATATGTCTTCTTATTTCATCCACTACTTCTGCATTTACTATATATTACAGTTTTACATATATTACAATTTCAGACCCCTCCATAATTTCTACGTGGGAAAACTTGCAAAATACAGGGTGTTAACATACTTATTTTCCTCACTGTATATAGTTTGTTATATAGCATCTTTTAACAAGATGATATTGCCCTGACCTCATCAACAATACCAAAGACCCACCATAATCTCTTCTCTGCCTGCATAAGCAGGAACATTATATTAATGTAAAGCTCACAATGTTAGTTCATATGTGTGAGAATAATTCAAACAGCAAAGACTGCTATATGCAACCCTGGACATATTTGGTAAAATATCATTTGAAATGCCCCACTTTTAAATACGCTGCACAAATAAATACAAAATACTGAGACAATAAGGGTGACTGGTACTGAATCTGAAAAGCGACACAATTTATATGTATATACGTCCGGCAGAATAAAAATTATTTACATTGTTCATCCTATTCAAAGTTTTACATGGGGATGTTACGGGGGAAAAAATGCAGAAGATTCTGTATATTCAGTTTCTGGAGGGTGGCAATGGGTCTGACTAAAAAAAAAACTAAATTTAATAATTAAGGGGTGTCTCAATTTCATATAATGTACATTGCATCCGGATATTATTCACAAACTAAGCGATCGAGGGAGAAGGACCTTCCAGAACAACAACCATCTCTGTATTCCACCAATCAGGTCTGTAAAAGGCACATGACAGCCCACCTGGAGTTTTCCAAAAGACACCTGAAGGACTCTCAGACCATAAGAAATAAAAATGTATCTCTTTGGCCTGAATGCCAACTGTCAGGTCTGGAGGAAACCAGGCATCGCTCATCGCCTGGCCAATACCATCCCTACAGTGAAGCATGGTGGTGGCAGCATCATGCTGTGGGGATGTTTATCAGCAGCAGGAACTAGTCAAGATTGAGGAAAAGATGAATGCAGCAATGAACAGAGGCATCCTTGATGAAAACCTGCTCCAGAGCGCTTTGGCCCTCAGACAGGGGAGACGACCAACAGGACAACGATCCTCAGCACACAACCAAGACACAACCAACAAAGCAGTGGCTACTCGACAACTCCGTGAATGTCCTTGAGTGTCCCAGCCAGAGCCCAGATTAAACCCTATGGAACATCTCTGGAAAGATTTGAAAATGGCAGCGCACTGACACTCCCTATCCAACCTGGTGGAGTTTGAGAGGTTCTGCAAAGAAGAATGGGAGAAACTGGAGGTACACCAAGAATAGGTGTACCAAAGCTTGTAGCATCAAACTCAAAAAAGACTTGAGATTATAATTGGTGCTAACGGAGCTTCAACAAAGTATTGATCAAAAGCTGTGAATACTAATGAACGTGATATTTTTGTTTTTTTATTATAAATTTGCAAAGGTTTCAAATAAACTTTTACAGTGCCATTATGGGGAATTGTTTGCAGAAGTTGAGGAACATAATGAATTTAATTCATTTCAGAATAAAGCTGTGGAAAAAGCGCAGATTTTTATTTTACCTGTCCGAGGGACAGAGGCACGGCGTCCTGCGTGTGCGTTCGGCCGATTTTGATGATGTCTTTAAACTCCTCGGCCTTGGCAGCGAGAGCGTCGTGGAGTTGCTGCAAACCGGGCAGGAGAACCTCGTGCACTTCTTTTGCTGCAGCAATGTGCATGGCAGTGGGGAACGTGTCGTTTGAGCTCTGAAACATGTGCACACACAAATGTACAAGTGAATGGAATAATCTGTAAAAACAGTGGAGAAAAATAGCACAAAGAGAAAGAAAGAAAAAAAAATTTATATACAATGACTAAGAATATTTCTTAAAAAAATTTCAACACGTATCAGCAAACATATTTCTAAATTAATACTTAAAACATGTTCAAGTCAATTATGTATGAGGTGTGAAATAATAATGATTATAGCAACTTTAATACACAAGATTCAGCTCAAATAACTTCATAGTGGAAAGAAAAAAAATGAAGTAAAAAAAAAAAATTTATAATAAATGTTACAAAATATTAAAACCGAGGTTGGATTATGTGATGTCATTTGTACTGACACTTTTTTTATGTAGTCACCTGACTCTTGTTGACGTGGTCATTGGGATGGACGGGGTCTTTGCTGCCTAGTTTGCCTCCGAGGATCTCTATGGCCCGGTTGCTGATCACCTCGTTGACGTTCATGTTGGTCTGTGTTCCTGAGCCTGTCTGCCACACCACCAGGGGGAAGTGCTCGTCCAGCTTCCCAGCAGACACCTGGGCGTGGAGGGACAGTCTGAGCTTAAGATACCTTAAGATACCTCATCAACTTTTTTTTTTTTTTTTTGCAAGCTGGTCAGCAATAACATGAGCATGTAGCAAGAAGTGAAATATTATATACAGAACAAGGATATTCATAAATAGCTTAAGGATGTAGAGTTGCAGAGAAATCAACTATACAGTGACGTAATGCAATTTACTAAGAGTTACTAAGGCCAAGAAATGTTTAATTCCTCTTGGACATTTGTTTAAAAATAATTAAAGCAACTAAAAATCAGATTTTTCAGCCATTTATAGCATGTAAAAAGTGCAAAAACAACCGAGTTCTTGTTAGCACTTATGTTACAGCAGCTATAAAGAATAGTAGTTTTCTGCTTTTCTTTATATAACATTACAATGTGGTTGTGTAGTACATATCCCACATTACCATTAGTGCATGTTGACTGTGGTATGCTATATTTGCACTGTACTGCTTGTGCAGATTGAGTGCTTGTGCAAAATGTTCATACACAATGTGAATTACACACCACTTGTGTTTTAAATACATATTTTGCATCAAAAATTATTGCCTCTTATTCAGTAGTAGGATCTGTGCAATAGAATGAATATGTAGTGTTGTGATCTATGAGCTTTTACAGTACCTCATCTGCAGCCTGCACAATGGCATCAGCAATCTTGGTGTCCAGGCCGTAGTCCTTATTCACCTCAGCAGCTGCTCTCTTCAGAATGCCGAATGCTTTAATCACCTGAATCTAAAACAATCAAACACACACACACACACACACACACATTCAGACAGGGATACAAGTAAAACTGACCGTTATACCTGGACACATTCATGTTGTGTCTACAAATACACACTCTGTAAATATTTAATTAGTGACCGCATGCAGTGTGTTGCCTGTAGTTTAGTGTGTGTGGCAACTTTCATTTTCACCTCTTTTGGAAAAAAATAAATATCGTGTTTTTTTCACCTTGTTGTTTAGATACACTTTATGAACAAAGGTTTTGTTACCACAAAACAATATTATATTATAGTGATGCTATATATATTATAGTGATCGCTAAATGAGTAACACAGCAACCACTGTAGAATGGAAACAGGGGAACGGAGAGAAAACAGCCAGGAAAGAGGAGAAAATTGCAGGCAAAAAAAATGCAATGAAGTTTGGTATCATTTTAAATGAGTTTAAAGCTTGCAAAAAAAAAAAAAAAAAAAAACGCAGTTTAAGAACGTGGAAATTTCAGGCAGATTTTCCTGAGACAGAAAAAACACAAAGGTTTTGTTACCACAAAACATAATATTATATTATAGTGATGCTATATATATCATAGTGATCGCTAAATGAGTAACACAGCAACCACTGTAGAATGGAAACGGAGGAACGGAGAGAAAACAGCCAGGAAAGAGGAGAAAATTGCAGGCAAAAAAAAATGCAATGAAGTTTGGTATCATTTTAAATGAGTTTAAAGCTTGCAAAAAAAAAAAAAAAAAAAAACGCAGTTTAAGAACGTGGAAATTTCAGGCAGATTTTCCTGAGACAGAAAAAACACATGGAGATACTGTGTGAGATTTAATACATAAATACACGAGTGAGAAAAAGAATTTTCTTAAAAACATTTCAAATCGCACTTTAATTATAAAAAAGTGCTTCTTATCCGATTTGTCAATGGAATAATTGCTGAGCGATTACTAAAATAATTGATAGCAGCAGCGCCAGTAAATATTCATCTTTTCTACAGATTAGAGCGAATTTTACCCAAAAACAGCACTTTTGTGGTATATAAATAATAATAATAATAATAAATCAAACAAAAAACTAAGAACACTGTGTGACACGAGTTCCACAAACTCATTAGGTGACAACATTATTTTTCTATTTGTTTTTTTTTCTACATTAGGCATGAATTTCACAAGCACAAATGTATTCGAGGTGCCAGATCTACATTTCTCCGTTTTGAGTGTGGGATACAGACGCCCCTGACACTTCTTCATTGGTTATACATACACCTGCTTTAATTGGTTAAAGTACTGTGAACATTAAAGTAACAAGAAAATCAATCTCATCCTCTTTATATGTGGAATTCGAATGGAAAAAAGTAGTGTAAGTGAGTATGTGACACTCATGTAACAGTTACTGTGGATTACAGATTCCTTTTTTATTATGATTTTTTTATTTCTTATACACTAATATTGTTTGAGGGTAGATAAAAAAAAATTATAATCAAAATCATTAAGAAAAAAATTAATTCCTAGAATTTATAATTTCTATTATTATACTTTTCTGTTAAGCAATATTACAAATTTCACACCTGAAGGCTAAAACTTCTGATATTTCATTTTTCCATCACTTCAGGTTTACTGGTTTAACCTTTTTTTTACTCATAAAAAAAAATGATGCAATATTTAAACAATAAAAAATTCACCTGTACAATTTTTGATAATAAAAAAAGGAGGATTTTTTTTCTTGAATTGTATGAAAATAATTCATGCATGACAGTTATACCGTTACTTTACGACTTACCGGCATCCTCTCCGTCACGCCGCCGATTTTAAAGTTCATGGTGGACCGCACGGTTTGGGCTCCGTAGTATTTATCGCTGGGCACTTTCAGCTCACCGAAGGTGTCCTTCTCGATTCTGTAAGACTCCGAACTTGCCTAAGGGCCAGATTTAAAAAAGATTAGGTCGCTTTGGAGGCAGCAAGAGATATAAAGAATCTGCTGGATCTCAAAATCGCTTAATGCTTCTAATGTAAGTGCATTATGAGATATAAAAACAAATAATCTACCTCTGTGTTTATATCTTACTCGCACTCTGATTATACTGCAAACGTTTTCTCGCTCACCTTCTTTCTACCTAAAGCTTAATCATGTAATAAACTCCAGTGATTCTTCCCCTTCCTTCTTCACAGACCTGCCTGATTTATTCTAACACCCTACCTCTAGATAGAGTCCTTTTCCAGTGGAGACCACTCACTGATTCCCCATGAACAGTCTACAGTCTGATTAATAAAAATTATTATATTAATACATTTTCAATAATAAATATAATATAGCACTCTCCATGCACTGATTCGCCACAAGAGGCCGCTCTTGTAACTATCGTTCAGGATTTTTAGGTTCAGCAATTAATTGCGATTAATCGAGAAAACTGACTGATCAATCGACCTCTACTGAAGAACCATGAAGATGGATATGGACTGTAATTAATACAAATCTGATACAATGGCTTGTGGCTGCAATCTCTATAAACAGCTTTGCATTCAATGAACAGGTGATAACTTCAGTAATGATGAAACTATAATTAATTTTTTATGAAATGCATTTGGTGTCACTCACTCATTAGGGTTAAACTTATAGGCACTAACATAAATTAGAGTTTTATAAAATCTGTATCTCTGTAAATCTGTAAATGTTTATTGTTAAAGGTGCTCTACAAGTAAAGCTGAATTTTCCTGAATTTAAATGCATTAGGAAAAAAAATGTTTGCACGATTGCAGATTGATTTGTTTACTTTTTAATGCATTTGAACTTTTATTACTAAAATGGCAACATTTTATAATTTAATACAATAAACAGAGTTGTTGCTTTGCCCTAATAAATCCAGCTGCAGCTAAACTCTGACCTTGGGCCAAAGTTTCCCAAAAGCTCAACGTCACGTGGCAAATTCAGCACTGATTTTTCCCCCCCACACATACTTTAATGTAAATAAAAAATTATTACAAATATTTCCATCATTCAATCTATAATGAAATAAATTCACCCTAATTTCTAATACATTCAATTCCCTAATCAGATATTTGCCCGTTTTCGGCTAATCCCACCCCCTGTATGATGATTGGCTAACACCGGTTTCAATACGCAACCCGATTGGTTGATCTCAGAATGTCGTTGTGTGATAGCCAATCCAGGAATAGAAGGCGGGACTTGTATGAAAACGAGTATGGTTGCTAATATCATGTATGCTAGGCTAGGAAATGGGAAAAAGGTCAACCGGAGTAATGCAGACACCCGGGTTAGTGATGGAACAGCACGGAAAATGGGAGCTCACCATCCTGATGCAGCTGAGCGACAATCCCGGTGTGCGGCGGTGGAGTTTAAGGGCAGGGCAGCGTGACACGGCCGCCGTGTGGCCGGTAAATCGCTGCAGGTTTCTGAGCGCGGTGCGGTACATGGCGGCGTCCGGGTCGAGCTCTGACACAGGGGCGGAACCAATGTGAGCCAACCAGCACGGATATATTGAAGAGGGCGGACACATTTAGTTGCGACACCGAAAGTGTGCGTCTCAAATCGGCTCGGGTTTCTGTCTCCATTGGGGACGTTGTGGTCAATACTTGAGTTATATACATCAAAAAATAAATATTACTCCAGTAAAAGAAAGAAAGTGCTTCTTTTAAACTTTCACTTGAGTTAAAAAAAAGTACAAACGAAGTGTTTGCCTTCAAATGTACTTAAGTACCCAAAGCACTATGATTTATTATGACTGTAATGTTCCTTTTATAATTGTTTTGTCACAAGACTCTTCCTTAATCAACTCAGTTTGTGTAAAAGGACTCTAATGTTTCTTTTAACACATCAATCTATTAATCAAATGGTATTAATGAGTCAAACACTGATTGAGTTGAGCCCAAAACCTGGAAACTACTTTAGAAAGTCACGAAAATAAGGCCACGGTGTTGTGGCAAGTTAGAGTCAGGAATTTCTTCCACCATTTATTATATGTATTCATTTTTCTGCTTGCTGTTTAACTGCAACTGTAAAAGTCCAATAAAGTACAGTTTACCTTCTTACTGTACACCACTGCTTAGAACAATGAGTCAGCATACAGTTAACAGCCTGGTGTGAAGCCAACAACATGTCTCTGAATGTTGACAAAACCAAAGAGATGGTTGTGGACTTCAGAAGAGCACAAAGTGGCCATTCTCCACTGATCATCGAAGGATCCTCAGTGGAGATCGGCAGGAGCACCAAATTCCTTGGTGTTCATTTGGTGGATAACCTCAGCATCTCTACTTCCTGAGAAGGCTGAGACGGACCATTTACAGACGGACCATTGAAAGCATCCTGAGCAGCTGCATCACTGCCTGGCTTGAGAACTGCACCATCTCGGATCGTACAGAGACCCTACAGAGGATCGTGAGGACGGCTGAGAAGATCATCGGAGTCTCTCTCCCCTCCTTTTACACCACACACTGCATCCAAAAAGCCAACAGCATTGTGGACGACCTCACACACACACACACACACACACACACACACACACACACACACACACACACACACACACACACCCCTCACACACACCCTCTTCACAATCCTGCCATCAGGAAAGCAGTTCCGAAGCATTCGGGCATCACTTTCAGACTGTCTCAGACTTTTTTCCCCTCAAGCCATCGGGCAACACACAGAACTAAACTGAAACTCACACACATTCATTACTGATCTCACTCCATTCCTCCAACATATATTTATTATTTATACTTAACCATATTACACTGTTTACATGCTGTTTTTTGCACCTCTTGACCTCTCTACTCATGTTTTTTTGCACTGTATTGTGTTTGTTTACAGATACTCTGTTCAAAGTCTTTATAGTCCTCTTTGCACAGAACTGTATATTTAGAGTTTACAGGAGGTTTACTGGTCGGCGCTATTTTGTGTTATGTGTATTGTCCCACACTTTCTTGTGTTGTCTGTCTGTCTATACTGTTTTGTCTGTCTGTCCGTCTGCACTGTCTGTCTGTACTGTTTTTCGTCTACACTGTTTGCATTCAGTTGCATTCGATGCACTTTATGTAGCTTTATGTTGGGTGTTGAAGCTTTATGTTGTTTAGTGTAGCACCAGGGTTCTGGAGGAACGTTGTCTCGTTTATACTGTGTACTGTGTACCACTGTGTATAGTAGAAATGACAATAAAAGCCTCTTGACTTGACTTGACTCTTGCTTAGTAAGGAGGAAAAATTATAGATGCTTTTTAATCAGGTAATGTTGTTTTACAGTTTGTATCACACCCATATGTGGTTCCTCACAAAACCTCCAACATACAATCGTAGACATTTACGAAATTTGTAGAACCTATTATCGAGAGCGGTGTGCAATTATGTCATTTACATACCTGAGAAGATGATGTTTAACAATGGCAACTTGGTGTACTAGGATTTGAATGCACAACCTATCAATTAGAAGGCAAACATCTTAACTACTGAGGTACCACCACTTTCCTATTTTTAATTAGAGGTAACATGAAAAGCAGGATTATTGTAGGATTACAATTTCCCATCCCTGAAAATACAAGGCCCAAACATGTTTCATCATCACAATACAGGGTACCGGTGGAAATTGGGTTACTGTTGGCCGAAGGTGGAGAAAGAGGCAAAGAAGACGTCTACAGAGACAGCAGGAAAAAAAGAAGTGAAGGAGAGTTGAGGTTCGGGTTGGTACTTTAAATGTTGGCACTATGACTGGTAAAGGGAGAGAGGGAGCTGATATGATAGAGAGGAGAAAGGTAGAGATGTTGTGTGTTCAGGAGACCAAGTGGAAAGGGAGTAAGAGCAGGAACATTGGAGGTGTTTAACCTGTTCTATCATGGTGTGGATGGAAAGAGAAATGGTGTAGGAGTGATTCTGAAGGAAGAGAACAGTAAGAGTGTAGTGGAGGTGAAGAGAGTTTCTGATAGGGTGATGAACGTGAAGCTGGAAGTTGAAGGGGTGATGATAAATGTCATCAGTGCTTATGCTCCACAAGTCGACTGTGAGATGGAGGAGAAGGAAAGATTCTGGAGTGAGTTAGATGAAGTGGTAGATGGTTTACCTAGAAATGAACGATTGGTTATTGGGGCAGATTTAAATGAGCATGTAGGTGAAGGGAGCAGAGGTGATAAGGAGGTGATGGTAGGTATGGTTTTAAGGAGAAGAATGTGGAAGGGCAGATGATGGTAGATTTAGCTAAAAGGATGGAAATAGCAGTGGTAAACAGTTATTTTAAGAAGAAAGACGATCATGGGAAGAGGTCAGACAGGGGCTCGGTGTTGGTGAAGAGATGCTGGATGATTGGGCAACTACTGCAGAAGTAATAAGGGAGACAGCTAGAAAGGTACTTAGTGTGACACCTGGAAATAGAAAGGAAGAGAAAGAGAATGAGGAAGTGCAGGAGAGCATAATGAGAAAGAGGTTGGCAAAATAGAATTGGGATCAGATGATGAGAAAAGTAGGAAGGAGTACAAGGAGATGCGGCAGCAGGTAAAGAGGGATGTGGTGAAAGCCAAGGAAAAGGCATATGAGGAGCTGTATGTGAAGTTGGACACTAAGAAAGGAGAAAAGGATTTATACGATTTCCCAGATTTAATATGTTTTCATTGTAAAGTTTTATATATACAATTCAATTTTAGAGTTAATATAAAAAAAGAATGTATAAATAGAATTTGTGATAAAATCTTGTGGGTAAAAGTAAAAGTCTACATTTCAAATTTACATTTCTTGTATTTGACAGATGTCCTGATCCAGAGTAATTTACAAGCATGTTTTGAAGTCTTAATTAATAAACACATTCTAATCCTGGTTCATTAGGACACAGACTGAGAATATGATCGGTCTTTAGTCAAACTCTTTTGGGAGAGAAATAGTGCAGGGCAAAATGAGTGCTGTGAGGCAGGTATAGTGTTACTGACAGTAAATAAATATTAAAGAAATATATATATATATATATATATATATATATATATATATATGAGTTTATGAGTATAAGCCTCAATCTGTCCTGAATTAATTAACATTTAGTGCTATTAAAAAAATTATTTAATGCTGCATGAACATAGACAATATAAAATTAATAAAATATCTGTAAATAATGTATACATTTTTAAATGCAGAGACTCTTTAATATTTAGAAACACCTAGGCTTTTATGTTTTTAGAGACACATGCATGGTCCTTTTGCTTCTATGCTACAAACTAGCTAAAAGGCAAAACACACAAAAATTGGACCGTGAATGCTTGGAAAATAATTCTGTGGACAGAGGAGTCCTAATTTGACATTTTTGTTGGACGGAGATGGAGAACAGTAGAGAAGATGTTAGCAGACCACCTCACCCACACAGTCGAACATGAAGGTGGAAGCTTAAAGGTTTGGGGATGTTTTGGAGCAGAGAAAGTTTGAGATTTTTTTGGAATGATAGGAACACTATAACAAAATGGAACAAACTTAGAAGACAATGACCCAAAGCATACACGCAAGCTCTGTAAGCATTATGTAGAGAGCAAATAGTCAGCTTGGGTGTTACCTATCATTGAATGGCCTGCCCAGTCACTGCACCGCATCCTATAGAACTGCTCTGGGATAAACTGGATCAGGTTAGAAATAAATCTTTAACTAGCAACAATGAAATATATATGAAATAAATTTTATAAGCATAAGTATTTCAGCTGAACATTTAAAAAAACGAACTCTCCAGATGCCAAAAAAAATGGTGTGTGTAAAGATGTTATTTATGCTAATGGAGGATTTTTCAATGGAAATAAAGTGAATCAGCTGTACATTTATATATTTGTTTGGTCAAAGTAAATCATCATACAATACATCAATACATACAACACATTTTGTTATGCTACAGTTGCCCCAGTCTGAGATCCAGAGCACTCTGAATCAGGTTTTTTATCAATGATGTCTCTGTAAATTACTGCATTTATCTTTCCTATGATCCTGACTAATCTCCCAGTTCCTGGCGCTATAAAAACATCCGCACAGCATGATGCTGCACCACCATTCTTCACTGTAGGGATGGCATTAGTCAGGTGATGAGTGGTGCCTGGTTTCCTCCAGACCTGACAGTTGGCATTCAGGCAAAAGAGATTAATCTTTGTTTTTCATGGTCAGAGAGTCCTTCAGGTGCCTTCTGGCAAACTCCAAGCAGGCTGTCATGTGCCATTTACTTAAAAGTGGCTTCCGTCTCGCCACTCTATCATACAGACCTGATTGGTGGAGTGCTGCAGAGGTTGATGTTCTTCTGGAAGGTTCTCCTCTTCACAGAAAAACACTGGAGCACTTTAAGAGTAACCATCAGCTTCTTACTCAACTCCTGGTTGTTCCAAACTTCATCTATTTACAGATGATGGAGGCCACTGTGCTTATTGGGACTTTCAATGCCGCAGAATCTTTTCTGTAATTTCTTCAGAATTTTTTCAGAATTTTTTCCCCAGATCTTTTCCTCAATACAATCCTGTATTGGCGGTCTACATACAATTTCTTTTTAACTGTGGGACCTTATATAGACAGGTTTGTTCCTTTCCAAATCATGTTCATTAAGAGGATGTATTACATTTATGGAAGTGTGAGCAGGTCCAAAAGACTTCCTCACACATGGAATAAGAAAATAAACCTTTCACAGGGTTTTGGGTTTTTGTTGGTTTTTCTCCGAGTGGTTTATGCCGTGCCAAGTGTGCTGACTTATTGTGGGGGTCTTTAAACTGAATTTACCACAGGTGGACTCCCTTCAAGTTGTAGAAACATCTCTTTGATGCTCAGTGGATACAGGGTGCACATGAGCTAAATTTTGAGAGTCATGGCAAAGGCTATGAATACTCATATACGTACATGTGATTTCTTTCACTTTGTCATTATGGGGTATTATTTGTAGAATGAAAAAAATATATTGAATGTAATCAATTTTGGTAAAAGGCCGTAACATAACAAAATGTGGAAAAAGTGAAGTGTTATTAATAAAGTATTATTAGTATTATTAATAAAATCATAATAACATTAATAATAATAACAACAACAACAACAACAAAAACTATTTTTTATATTTAAATAATAATAATTAAATAAATAATATTAAAATTATTCTACTTGTTATTCAAAAATGTAGTAAAAAAGAAATTCATGCAAAATTTCCAACTTTTACCTAAACATCATTTTAAGTTGTAGTCATACCACTTGGTGGCGCTGTGCGTGGTGTGTGTTCCTCTCCTCTCTTCACTCTCCGTTAGAGTTCGTTTGCTCTGTTTCCTAAATGATATCAGAACTTCTTCATGTAGGATGTGATAACAGCCCATTTCTCCGGTGTTTTCCGCATTTCAAAGCAGATGTGTTCATTGTAATGCATCCGTTTCTGAAAGAGTGGAGAGGCGCTTTCATGTTCACTGAAAGCACATTAATCACAGCCTGATAAGCCTCTGGTCTTTCTGACACACTGCTGGTGATTATCAAACACGTGATTTACTCCTTTCATGCCTTAATGCTAATGCAAATTGATTAAATTTGACAGCACTTTGGCCATGACTTAAAAAAAGGGATAAAGTGATACAGAAACTATACTATCTATCTATCTATCTATCTATCTATCTATCTATCTATCTATCTATCTATCTATCTATCTATCTATCTATCTATCTATCTATATGTGTGTG
>MU591762.1:3074734-3086884 GCA_024362625.1 Silurus asotus
ATATAAAATATTTGATATGATGATTTTATGCTCTCAGTCATTTTTTTTCCTTTACAACTGTATTAAAAATGTTTTGTAAAAAAAAAAAAAAAAAGGCAGTTTCAGTACTTACTTTTAATTAATTAAGTCAAAAATTAATAATAAATGCAAAATAACTATTTCAATTTAGGATATTTTGTTGGATGCATATTGCTATAATGCACTTTGAATAAAAGTACAGTTTCTTTTCCATCAGCAGCAAATTAATAATGTATATATAAATGTATTAATAGTTTAGAAATGGTTACAAATAATTAGTTGTTTGCATGTAATATATAGTACAGTGTGATTAACCGGTCTGCACATAATGTAACCGAGCAATATGGAAGTATGACAAAAAAAAAAAAAAGCAAGACATCGTCCCAGGATCTTTACAAAATTCTGATGATGTTACTTCTTGTTTAACACTAAAATCCCCCTGTATATACTGTTTGTGTATATACTATATTAATATATACTATAAATATAATTCGTTTTGGACAGTAAATAAGTATTACCATTTGTGGAGACATTTATTTTACCTGCACTGCATTTTAAAGTAAATATTTTTCCTTTTTACTCAACTACATTTTGTGAAATAAGTCTTTCTTTTTTATTTGTGTCTGTGTGTGTGTGTGTGTGTGTGTGTGTGTGTGTGTGTGTGTGTGTGTGTGTTTGTGTGTGTGTTTGTGTGTGTGCGTGTTATGCATAGATCAACAATATTTATTTTAGCTTGCATAATATTATAATTTACAGTATGTAGTTAATCATAATGTGTATAGCAACAAAACAATTACAATTTTTAGAGTCTAGTTAGATTGTAGTTAAACAGCCCTTATTGATTTGGTCACCTTTAACTGAGGTGATGAAGGTTTTCTGTGATTGTCCTGATTAAATCCTGAACTGAGTTCAGTAGGGTGATTTCCCAGTGCAGCTTAAAAGGCTCATTGAAAAGACATATATTAGAAGGATATAAATGTTGTATGTATCTTATAGCTGCAATTAGCCAAGGAGTTGTTTGGTCCTTGGTTCGGAGAGTTAGAACAATTTTGCACAATGACAAGTGAATTAAATTGCGCAATAAATGCATTTAGTGTGATATTTATATATGAAAGGGAGCTCTCAGAAATGTGTCTAAATTTGTGGAGTGCTCTGAGAATGTTTTTCTCATCCAGTGACTGAAGCTGAAGCAAAGAGGAGATTTTCAAAGCTGAAACTAATCAATGGGGGAGTCGTTGGGTAATGGTGTGGTTCATCCAGGGCCTCATTCAAGCGAGAACCACCATTGCTGCTTGGTGTATCTTCTTATCACCAACATACAGTTTAGCATCAGTTCAGCAGCAAGCAGAACATTTCGAGAGGAATTAATGATAGAAGAAACTCTTGTCTCGAACTCGACACAACATCTGTGGCCTTGAGGAAAAAATAAACTTTTGGGCTCAGGTTAATTAATTATAAATCAGTGTTTTATAATTTATATAAATAGTAAGTAATAGTGAGTAATAGTCTTGTGATAAAAAATGATAATAGCACAATATAGCCATAATAAATCATAGAACTTGATACTTATGTACATTTGAAGGCAAATACTTTTGGACTTTTACTTAAGTAAGCACTTTTATTTTTACTGGAGTCATTTTTTCCTACTGCATCACTACTTTATACTTAAGTACATGCTTTGTGTACTTCATCCACCACTGACTATAATAGATAACCTGTGAAAAAACATGTTTCAAGCATGACATGTTAAAAAAGAGACACACAATAATGCACAATTAATACAATAATTACAGTATGGTTCAAAAACACAAGAAAAGCATTCGACTTAAGATGAAGAATAAACTGAGTGTTTGAGATGTTGAGATATTTCAAACAAATAAATAAAGGTTCGTTTTCTTCATGCCTAATTTCTTTTATTCAAGCACGTGTTCAGAGAACACTCAAATGCGTTTGATCCAAACTGGATCCAGTCCAGTCCAGTCCAGCTCGAGTGCACACTAAAGCAAACTCGTTTATATATTTCAATGATTCGACTTTCCACGCAGGTTTTCTGTAGTGTCATTTGTAATGAAAATTATGGTATGGAGAAATTACCCAAGTCAAGTCAAGAAGATTTTATTCTCAAGCAGTACACAGTAAAATAAAACATTTTTCCAGGACCACATAAACAACATAGAGCTACAAAACAGATCACAGAGCTAAGGATTAAACGTGAGTTGTCCGATCACATAAAGTACATCGTGTGCAACCTAGTGCAAACAGTGCAAGACAAAAGACAGTTCAACAGACAACACAAAACAGAACAGGACAGATACACAATATACACAAAATAGTGCCTACCAGTATACATTCTGTGTAATATGTTATACAGTACAATGGGCAAAAAAAAGACAACTGTAAACAAAGAGGGGACATATACACTTCTCTATAGCAGCAGTTTGAAATGTGTGCAAAACAGCAAAAGCAGCAATTGAGTAAGTGTGCAAACACAGCATGAAAAAAACTGTTATAATATGAGTGGTGCAGGGATGTATATGAATGCAAAATCTAAGAGTATTTTACACAACTGTAGTGTGAAATATAGTGTAGTTCAGGGGTCTCTAAAACCACAGTTTTTATTGTGAAAAGACACAAAGAAAGTGAAGAAGCACTGTACATACATTTGTATAGTTGCTCTTAAGAAGAAAATGCAATAAATATATCAATCATATCTATAGACTTTTCCCCTGAATGTTTTTGTGACACAGTAGCAATTATATTGGTTGGGGAGCTCTGATATAATGAACTGGGAAGCTGTAAAATGCTGTCCAGGTGCTTTAGTGGACTGTATTTTTGTTCATTTATATGAAATCCATGCAAACCACTTCACACTAAATCAATAACTTAAATGTCTTTGATATTTTCTTTAAGTTCCGAATGATACATTTCACACAAATGACATCCGAATTGTTAATTTAACCCAATAGTGTTGCACAAGCCTTAGTGTCGGTCCCAAGCCCGGATAAATGGGAAGGGTTGCGTTAGGAAGGGCATCCAGCGTAAAAACATCTACCAAATCAAATACATGTGGATGATCCGCTGTGGCGACCCCTAATGGGAGAAGCTGAAAGAAAGAAGAAGTGTTCATTAAGGATTCCTTATAAGCCGCTAGAAATCGAGTTTTAATGTACACTATGCTGCAAACAATTCCAATCTATTACATTTCCAGACTCATCAACCACAGGCTTTAATCCAGAGCTTACTCTGAGCTCCAGACCCACCTTAATAAAGATCATGTCCAGTACAGTCTCGCTCTTGTCTTTGACTGCCGGATTGGCAGATTCAACTTCAAATGGGTTATCATTTAGCAGAAGGTAAACAGATGTTAATGATTGCAAGAGGCTAGAGGGTACTATGTGATAAACGGTTGTGCATCGTTCCCCTCTAGACGCTCACCCACCCGGTTCAACAGCCCCTGAGCACTGTCAGAGCGCAGCCAAAACCAACAGACAATGCATCGATTTCACTCGCGAATTGAGTAATGCTTCACAAATCCTGTACCTGAAAAACCAACACTGAATACAGGACAGTGAAAATGGTCAATGGTGTAAAAGAGAAACATTCTTTGACGGGATCTGGGTTCCAAAGGTCGGAAAACTTAATAGGATCTTTATGTGTGTGTGTGTGTGGACAACATCTTTTATCTAATATCCTCTGCACACTGTGTGCAAAGTGCCTTATCCTCTGCTAATATGGCTCAGCAGTCAGATCAAGCCATTTGGGTGAAAGCTATTTATGATGTCCACGCTCTTTTTTTCTTGCATTGCCGCCCTGTTTGGACAAGTAATCATTTTATGGCTCGGAGTGAATTGGAGATTCAAGCAGAAAACGCTGAGCTCATTTAGAGTAGCGGGTGAATGCTTTAAAAAAAGCTCTATCTCCACGTGAATGAGGCCTAATTGAAAAGCAAATAGCACAGTCGACTGGGCAATCGCTCGCTGAGTGATATTTTCCTAGGCTGCCAGAGGAATCCTGGCTCGAGGAGCCTTTTGCGGCGTTCAACATGTCACTGGACGGGGATGAATTGATGCTTTAGATATTAAATCCCCGAAAAAAGCCTTGCCGGTAAAACGTAGGGGATAAGTGGTCTCTCAGACGACAACTGGCCAAATATTGACCCGATCATCAGCGAAACAGCAAGTTCTAAAGACCTGCCAACTTGAGACGAGGCCGGTCTAATTGTTTAATTGACAGAAAGTTTGTGCTCCATCAGATCATTTAACAGTGTTTCCTCCACACCCCCCCATCATCCACCCCACTTCTGTGTTAGTCCTCCTTTTCTATCGTATGAGTGTGTGCTTGATTGCGTGTCCTTTCCTCTCTTCCCTTTCTCTCTCTCTCCCTCTAAAACTCCAATCACTCTTTCCTCATGATGGCTGAGAGCGGCTTTGTCGCTCTAATGGATTGTTTGTTCCTTTTCTGCAGGCAGTGATTAAAGCTGGGGAATAAAGCTGCTCAATAGTTTAACATGCTTATGTGAATGGGCTGTGATAGTGAGCCAACTGATTGTATCTGGCGCTCGAGGCCAGCAGATAGGCCATGATTGTTCTATCTCTTAACTAGAGGATGTTAGTGATACACGCAAACAATGCTTCCATTAAAGATTATGAAGGAGTGATTGAGTCTCTTTTTAAATCCATTAGGCATATATCTTGGACTAAAGGCACAGCGGTGTGGGCTAATTGGATGCGAAACTGTTTTGTTAAGCGGAGATAAGTTTAGATATTATATGAAAAAAATCAGCTGAGAAGAAATATGGATTTTCATTTAAACTTTGGACACAATATGGTAAATGTTGAAATAAATAGACATTTGAAAATTTTTTTTGTAAATAGTGAATTTTTGGATTCCCGTCCAACATTTTCTCTCCCTAACAAAATGTTTTTAAAAGACTTAAAATTTAATTGGTGTCCCAAACAAGCTGTTTTCACTTAAAACTTAAATAAACCAGCTGAAAAATTCACAGCTTTAAAAAGAAAAAATAGTTTTTCAGGGTGGATTTTCCTATTATGCTGCTTAAAAAATATGCCAAGTATGCGAAAAAAGCCTCTCCAGATATACTGTTAAAGATTAAATAAATAAAAATGTTCTAATTCTCATTAACTTTGCTTAAACAAGTTGGTCATTTGATACTGATGGTGATGTCTAGTTGGGTTGTTATCTGGTGAGTACCATTTTTATCTTCAGTGACACATTCAGTAAATGATTCTGCTCTGCTGATGTTGTGGATCAGTCCTGAATGAACCTAAGATAAAAAATGTTTCATCATATTATTAGGTTATTTGACATATTATGCACTTTGTACTATAAGCCTTTTGAAATATTATTAATGTGTACATAAGCTACTTTTGTTCTTTTTCAAGAATGACAAAAAAGTGCAGAAAAACAGTATATATGAATTATTTCTATAGATAAAAATCCTTCAATCTTATTGTTAACCATATATTTGACATATATAGTAAATATTGTATATATTTGTGTGTTTTTTACTGTCATTACCACCTCACATAGCCTGAGGTCATATCAGTGTAACACCAGCTGTGTGTGCAAAGCGACTGTGAAAGTACAGTAAATCAGTGTGACGTGTGTAAATCAGCAACGTTAGGATGTGATATTGCTTTGATAAAAACAGTTCAATAACCAAGAAATTAAAATTGAGCTACTGACATTTTAGACACAACATGTCTAAATATTTTACTTTAATCTTTGCAGTTTTTCGCTACAAAAACCGAACAAACCACAGCTTCACATGGTACCACACAGACTGACATACAGCCTGAAGTAAGTATAGAATAATAATAGTAATAATAAATAAACATTATATAATAAATTTTATATAGTGTCTTCAAAAGTGTCCTCTTAAGGTGCGTTACATAAGAGAACACAATCATAGGAGGTGAATTCTCTACCATAAGGAGATCATCAATGAGTATGAAGGTTTTGGGGTTTACAGTGTAACAAGCTCTAACAAATACTGAGGTGTCTGTCTACACAAAACTTTAAAAATAACCTGAAACCTGACAGGAAGCCAGAGGGAGGATTCTGAAACAGGAGTAATCCTACCATTGGTTTCTTGTCAGGTTTCGGTTTTAGTAGCAGTAACAAACGATTCCTAGACTGGAACTAGCTGTAGACTTGTAGACTGTAAGTAACTGTTGTATAAAATCTATTTCAATGCAACATCGTAAAAACATACAGCAGATATACAGTATATAATACACCATTCAAAAGCAAAATAAGCTGAAGTCAGTTTTTTCACCACTGGTTTTGGTGATCGGCAGTTGTCTCTTTAAATAAGCTTTTCCGCATGGCTAGTTTACCAGTGGTCAGGGACACAAGGACAGCTAAGTGCTGTAAATTTATAGTGTAAACGCTAGAAAAAAGCTAATGGGGCCAGTCTATAAAACCATCCATCACTAGATAGCAACTGTTCTTTAAGCCATTGCTCGAGTTCAGTTCTTTTGCCCTTGTGTATTTTGACTTTGTGTGTACCTACGTTTTTATTGACAGAGCTTTTGCCATAGTGATGAGTTTAGTCATCAGGACTGACCTGTCTATTGAACACTGTAGACCTTTTCTTTCTAATTTTATAGCTTTGTCACACTAATGCTTATATACTGTATGTGGTCATTTGAGGGCAATATTCAGTGTAGTAAATTGGCACCTTATTTACAGAGTGACCATGTTGTTAATAACTGGGTAATCTACATATCATAATACATTAGACCATATAAGACTAATATCATCTAAGAAGCTTATTATATATGTTATAAATGCAATTTTATTATTTCCATTTATCTGTAGGTTTGGTATTTGTAAATACAGATGCAATGAGCAGTCTTCAACAAGCCCAAAGTGGTTGCTAAACACAGTATTTGTTCTGTTGACTTCCGTTAACTTTGTGTAAATATGTACAATAACCCCGAGCCTGCAGTGCACCGCATTGCAAATGTACCAATATATCAACTAAGTATATAGTAATAAACTCAGTATGCAGTGTTCAGCTTACATTTTCTTTTCATTTTAATAAATTAAACCACAAAAAATTTAAGAAACAATTAAAAAAATAAAATAAAAACAAATTTGCAGTCAAGCCTGGAGCAAACACATGTCATAAAAAGTATGCAAAAGTAAAAAAAACGGAGTTACAGCACAGTGGCAAGGGTCATAAAGAGGTTTCCCAAGACTGGTTCCACTTGCAAGAGTCGATAAAAGAAGTTGAGTCCTCGTGATGTGTGTCAGGTGAGAAGCTGCTTCAAAAAATAAATGCATGAGTGCTGCAGCATTGCTTTAGTGGTCGCAGAAGCTAAAGGTTGTCAATGCTCAGACCATACGACACACACTGCAACAAGTAGGTTTGCATGGCCATCATCCCAGAAGGTAGCCTCTTCTGACGCTGGCTCACAAAAAAGCCTGCAAACAGTTTGCTGAAGACGACCTGTCCAAGAGCATGAACTACTGCAACCATGTGTCCTGTGATGTAACATGTAAACTTGTTTTTTCTTAGATGGTGTCAAGTGTGGTGACGCCCTGATGAGGAGCCATTATAGTCTGGGGCTGCATGAATGCTGATGGTACTGGAGAGCTGCGGGAAACATGGTTTCCAACATGCATTGTGACATTCTAAAGCAGAACATGATTCAGAAATTGGGACAAACTGCAGTATTCCAACATGAAGACAACTGCTGAAAGCTGAAGGTGAAAGTGATGGAGTGGCCAAGTATGTATCCAGACTGGGAACCCTATTGAGCACCTGTGGGGCATCGTAAAGCGGAAGGTGGAAAAGCACCATGTGTCTAACATCTTGCAGCTCTGTGATCATCATGGAGCATGATTATGGAAGAGTGGAAGAGGATCCTAGCAACAACCTGTGCAGCTCTGGTAAACTCCATGATAACAATGATGCTCACACACAATATTGACACTTGGGAAACAGTTTTGACATGTTCACTTAGGATGTATTTACTTTTGTTGCCAGTTATTTAGACAATAATGGATGTATGTTGAGTACAGTGTACTGCTACACAAGCTGGACAATAACCACTCTAAAATATATCCAAGATTAATTTCTATAGTATGGTCCCTCGAGAACATAATACAATGGGTGCTAAAATTTGGGGCATGTACTCACTTTTTTGAGATGATATATATATATATAGAATACATCACCAGACATATCCATTCACAAGGTTTGTATAGTATATTAGCTTTATTTCTGAATATGTAGTCAATCAGAACAATATTGTTTTTTTATTTAATGTTGCTAGTATGATATTTTTTATTTAGTATTGTTATTATTCTGAGCCTTTCAGAAATTAATGCAGACGCTTGTGTGCTGAGGTTAAAAAACGCTTGTCTGCTCATCACTTCAGACCATAATCTCCAGTTTCCACATGCCTCTTTGTTAAGAAGAAATCCATCCTGAAAGTTTGGTTTGTTAAATTAATAACCATGAGATGTTTAACAACATGCATATCTTTTCTTTATTTAGATTTTTAGCTTCTTCTTTAATTGCTTATTTCAATGACAAGCTCATCCATTTTCATTTTGGTTAAGGATGAACTACATTACCCACAATTCCGTTTGACTGCCTGTGGATAGCGAGAGGTTCCAGGCTGTATGTACTTCGAGGCTGTCTAGCTTTCTCACTCTGAACCAAACTGTATCCACAACCTTCCACTTTCATGCTAATAAAACAATCATTCTTATACCACCATCGTTATCCTTTTGTCATCTTGTAGATCACTGACGAGTCTAGCCAAGTCTCTGTAGTACATAGCTGTATTTCATTTCTCTCTTTGATACTTCTACAGTGGATTTTTCTTTAATTTGAAGAAAAAATGGTGAGAAGGAAACAACGTTGTTGCTTTTAAGGCTAACAGCTAAATCTGAGCTTAGCTCCTTATGGCATGTCTAAGATCACTAGCCTCCAATTAAATGCCATTTTATTCAATTGGGCAGTAACAATATCTCACATGACATCCCACATTATGCCGCCCTAACCATCACAAATCACAAATATTTTATTATAAGCATTTTTTTTAAAGGTTTTATTCATGCCAGTGCAGTTTGTCACAGCGGCATGGCTGAGCACCGCTTGGAGCGACAGTATCAATGCAAACAGCATGAACTCATCAATTTCCCAAACTGAGATAATGGTGTCCGTTTATCCAAGGTCAACAGTCCCTGCAAACACACACACACACACACACACACACACACACACACCAGCGCACATAGCGTGGTGTCCGCATTCCTTAGTCACTAGATAACCACCACCTCCCCTCCCTTGTCCTGGCAAGCATTTTTCGATCTATAATGACTTACAAGATTACACCTGTACCTGAAACAAATAGCGAGCTGTCAATGTATTCCCACCTCACACCCAATGTTCTTGGGATTGGCATCGGATCCAAGAAAACTATGACTACGAAATGCACAATGCTTCTTATTAGTGGTGGACATTAATTGTAGTAAATGTAATTCACTACTGTACTGAAGTAGCTTTTTTTTCGTATCTGTACTTTTCCTGAACTATTTCCATTTTTTTTCGAGACTTTTACTTTAACTTCACTACATTTCAAATATTATACAACTACAATTTGTCAAATCAGTCGTTCCTTTTTATTTACGAGCAGATAAAAAACTTGTCAAGCCACGCAAGCAAGGGTTTTGAACGTGTTTAAATTGCCGCTTAGTGGCATTTACTAATCACCAGCATACAGTTTAGCGTCAGTTCAACAGCAACCTTTTGAGAAACTCCTGACTCTAATTTGCCACGACACACGTGACACAAAAGTAGTTTAAAAGAAGGTTTTAGGCTCATGATAATTTGTTATGATTATGATGTCCAGAAAATAGTCTTAGTGAGTTGCATACATATTAGTTTGCATATCGTCTCACCTACAATTCTGACTGATTATCTAAAGAAGTAGTCATACCCTAGAAGTAATGTACTGTATATAGATGTATAAGATTAGTCAAGCCTCTTTTCTCTCTAATAGTTAAAATGAGCTTATCTCTGTACAGCTCTGTTAAAAGAGTTTAACCAATGGCGCAGAAGAGAGAAACGAAATTAGACAAGTGATGCTATCTATTTACACCTTTAGGAAGAATGTGAAAAGTTAGAGGAAACCGAGCAGGTTATGACACATCTATTTGTCCATACAAAGAGATATGCGGGTGTTTTTAATTCTCGATTAGAGCGAAGAAGTGACAGAAATTGAGACATCGAGAGTGAGAGAGAGAGAGAAGTAGAACAAAGGCTAAAGGAGATGATGAGAGACGTCGAAATAGAGTGACTGAGAGGGAACAAAAACTGTAGTCTGATTAAAAAAAGGAAGAAAGTCTGAGACAAGTGGCCTTGTACAGACCATAAATGCCCGTACTTAATAGCTTATTCGTTTATCGATCTCCTTACACAAAGGACGTATTGTAAGGAGGGACGGGATGGGCTGAAAGTGAGCAGTGATGGAATTTGTTTAGCTGGATCAAAGCGATCATTAGCATGGCTTATCTTCAGCATGCGGTGTGCATACAGTAGTCTAACATTAGCCATAAATCCCCATGCTTATTGCTGGAGTAATGGATAGCACACACCCAGCTTATCGGCTGGCACGAACAGCAGGTCTAGGCCAGTGATCGGGAGCATTATTGATCGCCAGTAGTTTTATGAGAGGTCTCGCGATTGTTGTGACTCACTCAGTAAACAGCACGGCTCATAAAACTGACTGAGCAACGAGCAGGGAATCAGATCGGTCACCGAAGCACACGGGTTGTTTACTTTTTTTTTTTTTTTTTTGCAGTGTTTGCGTGTGTAAGACAGAAAGTTTAAAGAATCAATAACAGAATGCTATCGCTTGGTCATGGTGGACAGACTGTTAGAGCTTGAGAATGGAGGACGTCTAAAAACCTTCGACTTCATAATAAGTGTTAAACATCAAGTCCACGATATAAATATTAAAGATATAGATATACGTAATTATAGCTGTAGATTATATCTTGCATAACTACACATTTCATACAGTATATTACAATAAGATTGGAAAGTAATTGGTTGTACTGCATTTAAACTTTATACACAACATAATAAGTGCATTTTATTTTACTTTAATATTTATTTTAATTGTACTGTCAGCAACTGCAACTCAACAATTTCCCTGCGGGATCAATAAAGTTTTCTGATTCTGATTAAATCATTAAGACTCTTTTTACACCAATACACCAGCACAGACTGAATAAATAGCTTTTTATGTAACATTAATTGAAACCTTATTCAATGTACTCAATGTAGCTCAAATTACCTGGATAAAAGTCCATTTATTTTATTTATTTAATGCTTAAGTTTACAGTGTTGGCTTTTCTTTGAATCACTGGGCCTCATTAATAAATTATTGATCAATATATCAATTTGTAAAACTTTGAACTTGTCTAAATACTTAACACAGACTAACAAAAGATTTTGTCCTTTGAAATCTTTATCAACTTCATACATCTGTAAGGTACTGTTCCTGTTCACCATGTTTTAGATTAGATTAGATTAGATTCAACTTTTTTGTCATCGTACAGAGTACAAGTACAGAGCCAATGAAATGTACTTTGCATCTAACCAGAAGTGCTAAATATATATAAATGAATATCTAATATAATCTAACATATTTATACATATTTATGTACAGACCGCCTTACGGACAATTTACGTTCCGAATGACCGTCTTATCACGAATTTGTTCGTAAATTGTTACTGTGTTTGTTATTGACTACGCATATCTCCTAATGATGTACGAGCTATAAATACTATCAAGTAAACAATAAAATATACTGAAACAAATTTAAATAATCTAAATACTGTATATATTATTTTATATTAAGTAATAGAAAATTTTTGTTAGAAAAATTAATGCAAAAAATAAATGCATTCCCCCTGGTCCAGTGCGCATCATGTAGACTTGTTACAGTTGATGCCTAGCTCAAGGCGGCTCTCCTCTATTTTACATTTTTTTGACTTCGTACAAATTTCACTTGGAGGGCAGGTTTGTTCGTATCTGAAAAGTTTGTAAAAGTGAGGAGCTCAAATTGATAAAGAAATATTTA
>MU591762.1:3096694-3135311 GCA_024362625.1 Silurus asotus
TATAAATATATATATATGTACGATGAGCATTGTCTCAAAGCAGCTTTCCTGAAATGAGATTATAAGGTTGTATGAAAAAATGTATGAGTTAGGCACCTATAGGTGTTCCCTTATAATTAATATATAGCATATATTATTTTATATAATGAGTGAAAAGGGTTTCCTGGTGGTCTAGTGGTTAGGATGCAGTGCTCTCACCAATGCGGCCCGGGTTCGATCCCCGGTCAGGGAACCGAACCCAACCGTAAGGGTTGCACAAGCCAGTGCACTCTTAGTGCCTGTTCCAAGCTCGGATAAATGGGGAGGGTTGCGTTAGGAAGGGCATCCAGCGTAAAAACGTGCCAAATTGAAAATGAGGATCATGAATACTGGAGAAGCCAAAATAAAGTAGTATATAATGAGTAAAGAACCGGACTCAAAAAGGGTCCCATCCTCATCTGGGTGGCACAGATTATACCTTTATTACAGTTCCATCACTGTTGAGGTGTACTGTTCAGTTTAAATGCAGAACTGTTTATGCAACATGTGGCCCATAGCCATTGTAGTAGACTGTTAATATCAATTACAGTAAAAATCTAAAATGATAAAGTTTTCACTGCAAATAATAGCCAATATTTTTAGAAAATAGTCAAATATACACAATATGGACAAATGTTCTACTGAGAGTGCTTGTGGAGATTTGTGATCATTTAGACACAAGGGTGTTAGTAAATTCAGATACTGATGTAGGTGAGGTGTGATGTTCTATAGGGTTGAGGTCAGTGCTCTATAGCAGGCCGTTAAAGAACTTTCACTCCAACCCATATAAAACATATTAAATTGAAGTGGCTTTGAGCACAGGAGCATTGTCATGCAGGAACAGGTTTGGGTTTCCTAGTTCAAGTGAAGGGAAAATGTAATTCTACTGCATCCAAAGATTGTATACAATTGTGTGCCTCCAAGTTTGTGGTAACAGTTTGGTGAAGAAGCAAATATGGCTGGAATAGTCAGGTGTCCCAGTATTTCTTTTTCCTGTTTTAAAGAAATTGATAAAACCAAATAAAGGTAATTGAACTTATTTCAAGTAATTTGTGCTCATTTCAGTCTTGACATAATCTGGTTCTATTCACTGATTGCTAATTTTATACATTTATTTCAATATTTCACCAGTAGAATAAACAAAGCTCGAAATGAGTAATATTGTTCAGAAATGCAGTTAAAGATCTTTGTCGCTTATTTAAAAATTTATATAATTAAATATTTTAAATTTTTTTAAAATATTCCAAATAAGATGGCTTAATTTGCCGATATTAAAATTTTGATTAGATTTTATTCCTTAATTTCCTCCAGACTTGACGCTTGGCATTCAGGCCAAAGAGTTCCATCGTTGTTTCTCATGGCCTGGGAGTTCTTTAAGTGCCTTTCAGCAGGCTGTTGTGTGCCTTTTACTGAGGAGTGTCTTCTGTCTGGAAACTCTACCATGCAGGCCTGATTGGTGAAGTGTTGCAGAAATGGTTGTTGTTCTGAAAGGTTCTCCTCTCTCCACAGAGAAACGCTGGAGATCTTTTAGATTGACCTTCGGGCTTTTTCTCCTTCTAAAGCCCTTCCTACTGCTGGGAAGTCCCGCTCTAGGAAGAGTCCTGGTGGTTCCAAACTTCTTCCATTTACCAAAGATGAAAGCCACTGTGTCCATTGGGACCTTCAATGCTGCAGAAATTCTTTCTATCTCCTTCCCCCTACTGTGCCTACAGATACAATCTTGTTTTGGAGATCTATAGACAACTTCTTGGACATGCACTGTTAACTGTGCGACCTCATATAGACAGGTGTGTGCCTTTCCAAATCATATCCAATCAACTGAATTTACCACAGGTGGACTCCAATCAAAAACATCTTGAAGATGATCAGTGTTGAGATTCGTTTTGTATTTTTACTGAATTTGCAAAGATTTTAAAACAAAATTTATTCATGCTGTCATTATTGGGTTTCATTTGTAGAATTTTGAGGAAAATAACAAATTTCATCAATTTAGAAATAAGGCTGTAAAAAGTGTGGAAAAAGTGAAGCGCTGTGAATACTTCCCTGATGCACTATGAGATTCCTGCCACTGATGCAGTGCTCTGTAGATACTGCATTTCTGTATAATATTTATGGTTTCTATAGTATTGGCATCATATTGATGCTGTAAAGAGGATGACTGATTCAGGTAGGACACTACTGAAGGCGCAGGTATAAAATGCACGTCTTGTGACATTTAAAAACAAATTGATTGTATTGTTGTTGCATGTAGTTGTGATGTGAACCCTGAATTGCATCGGAATCGATTTTCATCTTTACTTTACTTTTTATCTTTTCTTGGAATTTACCTAAAAATATATCACACCCTATTGCAAACTGAACTCTTGTTTTCTCTCTCTCTGTATCTCTTTCAACCAACCTTCCTCTTTTCTGTTTTTGTCTTACTCTTCAGTCTGTCAACACGATGAAGAGGACCTGAGTGAAAGCGTCCGTCTGCCTTCATCTGTCTGCTGCTATTTCTGTTCAGCCTCTTTCACAACATTCAACACACATACACACAAACACACACACACAAAATACACACATTCACTGGCACACTCGTGGCTGGCGACAGCATGACCCTGTGAGGTCGAGGGTCAAATGTGGGGGAAGTGTGTGCATGTGTGTGTGTGTGTGTGTGTGTGTGTGTGTGTGTGTGTGTGTGTGTGTGTGTGTGTGTGTGTGTGTGTGTGCGGACACAATGGGAGATGACAGAACAGCAGTCCTCAAGACATTATCTTAGAAGTCACTAATTAGTGAGGGAATGTTGGACACGAACACACACACACACACACACACACACACACACACACACACACACACACACACACACACACACACAAGAGAAAGAAACGTACTGTATAGTTTCAACCACACATGGAACTGTTTGGAAAAACACGCTAATAGAAACTCAAACTTAACGAATGACTCAAACTCAATGACAATCGCTACCATTTTTCACTCATTTCATTCTCTCTCTCTTTCTCTTTCCCTCTCTCTCTCTCTCTGACATACACCCACGTATGCCCAGAGATCTTTTTTTTATATGCTATGGGTTCAGCTGATCGATTGCTATTCTGTTAAATGTCACCTCCTGTTTCCTGAACTCTTGCCCTCGTGGCACAGATGATGGTGTTTTCACTTTTGTTTACAGTTTTGAAAAGCCACAGCTTTCAGGCATCTCAACACACTTCCCAAAAATATTTAGAAATCATTCATTTTTCAGTAACGTCTTTTTTTTGTAAAGCATGTGCACGATGGACTCTATTTTATAAGAATAATAATTAATAAATGAAATATTAAATACATTTATATTTTATAAAAATAATTAATACAAATAATTGTTATTAATAGTATTATTACAGATACTCAAACTGATATTTTTGATATTTGATATTATCAAACTGCAATGTACTGTGTGTTTTGACACCTTTTTGTCAGAACCAGCATTAATTTCTTCAGCAATTTCAGCTGCAGGAACTCGTCTGTTGGATCGGATCACACAGCCCAGTCTTCACTTCACACATGCATCAGTGAGTCTCGGCTGTAACTGTTGCTGGTTCACCACTGTTCACTACTGTTCCTTCCTTGGACTACTTTTAAAAGATACTGACCACTGCAGACCGGGAACATCCCGCAAGAGCTGCAGTTTTGGAGATCTTTGGCTCTTGATGAACTCGATCAAAACCTTATGTTTGCCCATTCTTCCTGCTTCTAACACATCAACTTTGAGGACAAAATGTTCCCTTGCCGTATAATATCCCATTGGGATTGGGTTCAGGTCCGGTGACTGTGGAGGCCAGGTCATCTGGTGCAGCACCCCATCACTCTCCTTCTTGGTCAAATAGCCCTTGATGCCTTCAGTGTGGCTCTACAATTTTCATAGTCATGAAAATAAAGAAAAATCTTTGAATGAGAAGGTGTGTCCAAACTTTTGGTCTGTACTGTATATATATATGGATTACCTGGAAGTCTAGTGGTTAGGATGCGGCGCTCTCACCGCTGCGGCCCGGGTTGAATCCCCGGTCAAGGAACCAACCCCAGCCATTAGGGATGCACAAACCTTAGTGCCGGTCCCAATTAATTCTTATAATTCCCTCCACTTTTCTGGGAAGATGTTCTAGATTTTGAAGTGCGCTTATGGATATTTGTGTTCATCAGCCACAATGGTGTTATGAAAGGCAGGTACTGATGTAGGTGCAGTCAGCGTTCCAATTCATCCCAAAGGTGTTCAGGAGGGATGAGTTCAGAGCTCTATAGCAGGCCACTCAAGATCTTCCTTTCCAAAGCATGTAAACCAGATCTTCAAGGAGCTCACTTTGTGCACAGGTTTGGGTTTCCCAAGTTCAAGTGAATGCAAAATTGTATTATAGCGCATCTAAAGACGTTCTGTACAAATGAATGCCTCCAGTTTTGTGGTAACAGTTTGAAAAAGAACCACATAAAGCAGGAAAGGACAGGTGTCCCAATACTTTTGGAAATATAATATAAAACAAAAAACAAACCTCATTTTGCCCCGTGCTGATCATGGAACATGATTTCAACGATAGTTCCAGTGACATTGCAATTTATAGGTTGCATTACACTTCAGGAAGCGCTTCATTTGTGCAACCCTTTCAAATAGCCTGTGTGGATTGTGAAAGTTAGTAACCACAAGAATCAACTGAACTGTGTCATTCTGAAACTGTAATCATTGGGTTCTTCTTTTGGGGTGGATGGCAGAACGCTCATGGGGCCGATTCCTGTCAACCGTTTCAGCAATGTAGCCCATTTATATTTAGGTTAAAGAAGATACTCTGTTTAAATTATACTGTGCATTTACACTTAAATAGTTTTGGGATACAGGCGGAGTTTAATTTAGCCTGTGTTGCATGCAGTCTTTTTTTTTTTTTTTTTATCAAATCCTGCTGAAGCTGAAACAATTTTTTGCCATCAAGAATTATTTCCCGCCCTTATATACTGTAGCTTCAGAGTTATTCGAAATGACTGGGAAACAAATGTGCAAATCAGTAACTAAAACACACTTATTTAAACCATAATAAACATACAGTATTTCCACTGTGTTAGTGTTGTGTGCTATTGGGTTGAGCCTGTCAATATGAAAAAATATATAAATCTACTCCCTGAGGAATGAACAAGTTTTCACGATTGCCTACAAACAGGAACCGAAACTTCATTTCTATTTTTTTCCCACAACACGATAGAGTTGTGCTCAAGCCAAAAAATTATTACAAAAAAAAATGTCCATGGTGCATAAGGCTTCATTTGAACCTCTGGTGTAAATGTGAGTCATATATAGTACATGCAATAAGTAATTTCTGCAAAAGTAGGGAATTCACTGTAGCCAATTTGCCTGCATGGGCTATTTTCGCAAGAAAACTCACGTGCATATTAATTTTGGAAGCTGATGCAAAACACTCTCTCAGAATCAAGCGACATGTGATTGGTGAGCATCATCTCTGGTAGCTGATGTGACAGGTCCAGGGAGCAGTAAGGGGTTTGATTGAGGAGACCAGCATAAACTAGTGGACCATTTGTGGTTGATAATAGATCAGCATTGTGAATCATTTATGTATTTATTAGGAGATATAGTGGCAAATAACTTTTCAGATGAATGCATTTATAAGCTGATGTGATGGTAGTGGCCATAAATGAGCAGGCCATGTAATTCTATTCATTATATAATGTTGTTGTGAAATATATTTTGTCTGGTGGTAGCTTAGTGATCAAGGCATTCGATATAAATGCAAGTTCAAATCTCAGCCACACTAATCTGCCTCTCTTGGGCCCCTGAGCAAGGCCCTTAACCCCATAGCTGCTCAGTTGTATGAACACGATCAATGTAAGCCATTATGACTAAGGGCATATGCTAAATGCTTTAGATGTAAATGTAAGATATATGAACCTGATTAGTTTAGATAGAATTAGTTTATTTAATTCTATAATTATTTCTATAATAATATGTTTATTAGTAAACATTATTAAAAACATTTATGGAAGTATTCTCCAGTTTCAATGCTTTATTCAATTAAATTTTATATAATTTAATTATCATATCAATAATTATAAACTGTTATGGGAACTTCAGTAGAGAAAAGTTGGTGCTTTAAATTTTCCCAGTAACTTGAAAGCTGCACTTTTTGATACTTTTAGCAAAAAAACAAAAGAAAAAATCTTGTATTTTTTTAAATGCAATTCTAAACACACATGTATATGTTTTACATGTTGATTATATATATACACACACACACACACACACACACACACACACACACACACACACACACACACACACACACACACACACAGTGTCCTTAAAATGCAGTATCTCTGATATGGTGCTAATTGAAAGCGTATTTATCATTTCCTGTCACTGAGTGTTTTGAAACCTTCGTTCTGTGATCATATTGCATTACAGTGGCAAAGAAAGAAACACACAGACCCAGAGGAATTGCTATCACACGTTGCATATGTTGCATATGTGACAACAGGGTACTATCAGGACCAGACAGATTTGCGTGTTGGTCTCATTGAGAGCCGAGGTTTCTGCAGAGCGTGGAGGATTTGGAGAGAGACGATCGTTTCACTTCTGCTTTCTAAATGAGCACTGAGCCCTCTGCCTAGGCCAACGCACGGCAGTTTCACAAGAGTGAACGCCGAACAGTAAGCGGTGAGCTTACACTTCAGTTTAGCAAGTGGGGGAAATAAAGAGATAAAAGAAGTTACAGCAGGCTTCATAATGCTGACCTTATGCTGAAACTAACCTCTGATTATTGAAACAACATACTCATACAGCATCCACTATTGTAAAACAACTGGGTGAAGGAAGCTTTCGAATTGGCATAAACTGGTTATTTTGGGTTGATGCTTCTGTAATCAGACAAGACAGTGTAGGTGGGAAGGAGAACTGTAAGCAAAGATAATGTATTAGAGACCTATACTATCACATTATAAAGAGGCCACATAATACATTTTGTCTTTTCAATTTTATTGGTACATAATGATTAACAACTGACATTGTCACAAAAACAAAGCAAAACTACCTGAGATCACATGATGAAGAAGCTTTGAGAAGAACCAGAGTCAGATGGAAACCTCTAATTATAAAGAATTACTTTACTGGAAAACAGACACAACTAAAAAACTGTTAACTACAATTAATGTCATATATGTATATCATATCAAGTTTTAAAGGTTATCCACCTCATTTTGCCTTGGATTGGATTTAAAATCTATGTTTATCTCAGGTTACAACATTTTCCTTTTTTTTGGGCCCATTTTTATTTAAGCAAAGTATTTTATACAGAAATTACACGGATTTTTTTTTTCTTTTAGGTGTACAGAAATGGCAAAATGAGCATATATATTTAAAAAAAAAAAAAAATCAAACAAATTGAAAATTGTTCCAGATAAAAAATAGCAAACTCTTGTGTTAGCTCATTGGATAAGACCTTGCATTGCTGATTAGAAGATCATAAGTTTAAATCTTACCACTATTAGACCTTGAGCAATCCCTAAACTATCAGCTATTCAGTTGTTGAAATGAGATCATTCAGTCTGGATAAGGGCATTGACTAAATGGCTAATGTATAAATCTTTGAAAACCTACAAAAGTCAGTGCAAGTCTATAAAAGGCAATTTGAAATGCTAAATAGCCTCATATGACTTACTAGGACTTAATGTCCTAAAGGTGATGTCACAATTTACATGTAGTTTATGTACAGGATGTACATGTCAATGTTTCATATCTTATCCAGTGCATTTACAAACGGACTATAGAGTTGTAGGTACTTTGATAAAGAAATGAAAAATAATCTATATTGATGGCCCCTGCTTTCTGTTTTTTTTCTAGGCCCCCTTTTTTCTGTTTAAGTTCTCTCTACGCTCTATAGTCTCGAGGACTCTTGGTTGTTCATTAGAGCATTTGATAGACAACAGGGATTTTACAGCACTTGATGTGTCTCTTTCTGTCTCTCAGCCACGTCCACTTTGCTGATACGCATACAGAACTCTTAAAACCCCGAGACACAAGAGAGTTAAGCTGAATACTTCAGCTCCACTCTGACCACACAGATGCATGTCAAGAGAGCCCTATCTAAACAAATGAGAGGTTTTGACATGAGATTTTGGTCAACATACAAAGTTTCAAAGGTAGACTGGTATTGATCCTGGAGAGTAAACTCACCACACATTCAAACAGGTGATCCAAAGAGTAATCTAATCTGGGCTTTCTACAAAGAACACAATTAACTCAAAAATAAACGCAGCGCAAACACAAATGGAGCCCTCTCTAAACCCCTGATAGGAGTGGGGCCGAGAAGGCGGCAGGCTGGCAGCTTGAATCCTAGTCAGGCCTAAAGATCTTCTGCTAATGGTTCTAGCATGTCCACTTGTGGAAGAGGAAGTCGACAGCATTTGCTTGTCAACAGGCGACCATGCCAGGCCTCGAGACTCATTAGTCAACGGTTGGCTGTTTGTTGGCCTTTGAAGCCGACACGCGTCCTTGAAGAGAAAGCACATCCAGCAATCAGGTTGCACACGCACCAGAGAATGACGGGAAACAGAGGATGTCGCTTTACAATAGGGACGAACTTTTACGTGACACAATGAGCGTATCGACCTGCAGCGAGGGAGATCCCAAATCCCATAAGACTCTCTGTTGTTTACCCTATTGTCCACTATATAGTGTACTACCTAGGGAGTACATAGAGAGCAGTGTGAGTCATTAGCCAGCCAACAGTGCAGTGTAAAAGACAATACATGCAGTAAAAAAGTGCAAAAATGGCCTGTATTATATTACAGCACTTGCATGATGTGCAGTATATTGGGAGTACAAAAACATGTGAGCAAGCTGTAAGTATCCGAATTTAACCTCTCAATAATTTGTGCACTGTCTAGGTTTTATAATGCACACATGTCTAAAATGTGCTGAATGTGGAGTAAAAGTACTTATGAATGAAGTCTGTAAGACAGAGGTCTCTGTTTTGCACTGTAAGAGTCACTATACAGAAGCATCTTGTGCAGCATTTCTATACATCAAGTTTGTGAAGGTGTATAAACTGCTATCTAGCTCAAAATACCTTCAGTTACACTGAATATATGGAATGTCAATTAATTAACTAGTAAATAAGAGATTAAATGTACAAAAGTGCCATTATGCTGTTTTAAAATTTTATAAATCATATACCGTGAAGTAAAACTGAAGCAGTATGTTTTTAATAACAGGAAGGCAAACAATTCCAAATTTTGGAGCAAAATAGGAGTAAAAATGGTGCATTTAAAGTGAGGTACAAACATGATGAACATGGCTTGGCAGAAACAAAAAAAATATGTATTGGAATATAGCTGGGTAATCTTCAGAGTTAGAGCACAAGCTGAGCATTTTCTTTGTGATGGTTTGCAAGTGAAAGTTAATTTTATGTACAGTATGTGTGTCGAATTCCAGCACCACCAAGCTGCTGGTCCACTGAGCAAGGCCTTTCACTAACGGCTCAGGTGTATGTATTGAATAATTTTAATTCACTCTGTATCAGAGCATCTGCCAAATACTATACATGTAAAAGTAATGATTTTGCATAGGTGTGCAATCAAAAGCTATGGGATTCTGAATATAGTCCATGACGGCTATATGTGTAGGCTGCAATGTGCTTTGGAAGACCGAGTTCAGAAGAGCATGAATGCGATTGTGAAATGTCTAACAAATTACTTTTCTAAAATAAATGGGGAAAGTGCTAAATTAGATCATAATTCTAAAGTCATAGGTTCAAGTTCTGTATAATACATATGCTATATACTCTATATATTTTAAATATAGACTAAACATCTAAACATCCAATTTCACATTTAATACCCATTTGATGGTAACCCCACTCTTCAGGGAAGATGTTCCACTAGATTTTAAAGTGTGCTTGTGAAGATTTGTCTTCACTCCACCTAAAGGGTGTTGGCAAAGTCAGGTACTGATGTAGGTGAGGTGAGGAGGCCTGGAGTGCAGCCAGTACACCAGTTCATCTCAGAAATATTCAGTAGGGATGAGGTCTTAGCTCTATAACAGGAGATCTTTCACTCCAACCCATACAAATTATCTCTTCATGGGGCTTTCTTAGTGCACAGGGGCATGTTTCATTAAAGGGAAAATGTAAAGCCCTCACAATAAAAAAAAGTATCCTATAAAACTGTGTGCATCCAACATTGTGATAACAGTTCGGGAAGAATCACAAATGACTGAAAAAGTCAGGGTCCCTTAGTCCATAAAGTGTATAAGCTTACGTTTTTGAGCTACATTTTTTTGGTTCTATTACCAAATTATAAGACTTTATTACACAACCATATATAACAGAAAATTATCCAGACATTGTTTGAACACTTGCTTATGCCCCGTGAATTTATATACAAATATTAATATAAATCCTTTAATTTGTGCACTTTTTGAAATGCATATTGCACAGGCATAGATACAAACCCTAGTGCGCTACATAGTGAGTATAAACCATGAGTAAGGGAATAAACTTGCTTAAAAACATAAATACTGGTGATGTATATAATCAGCAGCATTAGAAGCAATTGTGTCCTGTTTTGTGGAGTGCACTTCTATAATAACTCTCAGTAGGACATCATCTGCTAATATTACATTTTCCAAGCAGTTCACTTGCATAGGAAGTAACTGTTTCCTTTGTATATTTAGCGTTCTACCTGGGGTGTAGAAACCGCTGTTTGTATTGTACTTACATCATCTCGGTTTACTTTCTGTTCAAAGAGTGGTGTAAGACCTTGGATGTACAAGGCAACGATTTTTTGCCGATGTAGTGCACCACCACAGGAAGTGCTATGCAAAAGGCATTAGCCTATGCAAAGAAGAATCTCAAAGGAAAATATGATTACAGAAATAAATTGAATACATCTTTAAAATGCCACAAGGTGCACCTGTGTAAGGATCCTTTACTTTTCTTAGGATACAATTTCTGCAGTTTTACTGTTCTTGGAGAACAGTAACAGAATATTTTTCTGTAATATTAATATTTCCCAACCAAAGTAATATTTAAAATATGAAATATATTTCTTAACATATCTAATAAAAAACGTGTACCTTTTGCACAATACTGTACATATAGTGCACTAGCTAAGGTGTAGAAGTCATTAAATCTTGTGTAGTGCACTCGCAAAGGAAGTAGGGAACTATTTGGAATGCAGCCAGAGTTTTAAGGTGGCCGGATTGCTGAGGCACAGGAAACAGTTGAGCGTGATCAGGAAGCTCACTCTGAGGAGATAATGGTGCACTATGACCGAGTTCAAGTACCCCGATGGGCCTCATCACGATTCCAGCAGCGCTTCATTATCTGGCCAGTCCTTTTTGTCATCTACTGCAACAGTGTTAGGACAACACTGCTTCCGTCAGATAAATTAGCTCAGGGAGGAAAGTCAGCAGAAAGGCCTGCACGCACAATGGCGTCCCGGGGCCGCTGTTCCCGCGCTTCAGACACACATATCCGCTACAGATGGGAGCAACCATTAGCCGCTTCTTGTTTTTCACCTCAGCAATGAGGAAACCCCATTGTTTAGACTCACGGCCGGAGAGACCAATGAAGATTTGATGGCACTTTGGACTGGCAACATCAAATAATTCTGAGGCCCAGAGGGAAGAAAGCTCACACCTGGAGCAGAGGAGTGTTTTCCAAGATAGATTTTAGGAACATAGTGTCATATTGTGTACTATTAATTGACCGTGGAGGATCTTTTTGCCTCAATAAGAGTGCATTATCAAAATAATTTAAAAACAGTGTCATCTGTTTACTTCTCTACTGACAAATTCATGTTCGGTGACTCAGCACAAACGACAGTCTTCCATTTTCCTTCACATCCTGTTTGCAGTCACTTTACTGGAAGACTTCATCACGATGACCTCTTTCACACTTAAACAAGCCGATCCGAGTCTGCTTGTCTGATTAGAACTGCTACACATGCCAGCGCCAAACAGTGGTCATGAACTTTATTACAGTAACAGGAGTTCAGCCAATAGCCAATGTGTAGACGACATTCCACATAATCCAGTCAGTTAGACAAAACATTTATGACCTTAAAGGTTACATTTTGGGCCAAATAATGTATTTTCAGGAAAATAATTAATAGATGTGTAAGAATCTCTTTCCTTTTGTTCATTGCAGTTTTATGCTAACTTTATTCACATAGGCATAAAGGTCATAATGACTAATGGATGAGATTGGTGACAGATAAAATCATTATCCAGTGAGGTTAGGTACAAAGATTGTGACTTCTTCTGACAGCTATTTTAGCTGATTTTTGAGCCATATGTGGGTTTGGAGTTTGAAGACTACATCAAAAATGTTAATAATCTAATGTCACTGGTCGTTCAATAGTAGAAAACATATATAAAGGCAAATAGAAGAAAACGATCTCCAAACCATATTTTAAATTCTGACGTAAAACATGTACATACAACATTTTCTTTTTTAAATGTCAATCTCACAGTTTTAAAATCAAGCCTTAAGTTTACAAAAAATAAAATTACTCGCTTCATGCATCTGCATCTCCATGCATCTGAGCAAAAATACAATAAAAAAAAAAAAAACCCTGAGACACTAGAATTCTCCACTTAAACCTTCAGAAACATATTCAAAACATCATACTGTAACCTGCTCTGCAGCATACAAGGATAAATAGTGCAGCGTAATTTTAGAGTATGGGAATAAATTAATGATGCAAAACCGGCACACTGTAACTGGAAATCCCTCTGCCCTTTACATTTCTCCATGAACAGTAACACAAAAGAAAGAAATAAAACTCATACGATTTTAAGGTTTTAAATTTGACATAAGGCAGACATTATATTAATACTAATCATGATATAATACAATTTTTCCACTTGGAGAAATGAAGACCACTCCACGTGTAAGTCGAGTCCACTACCAACTTACATGAATCACAAATATTGAATGAATTTTGAGCAAATGGAATTTAAATATCAAATCGTTTCAGCTAGAAATAGAGGAACTGTTGCTGTATATAAATGAGTGCAATATTGCATTCGATTTGATATGATTTTCTGGATCACAACACCTGATCTGCAAAATATAAATAGTCGACAAAGGTATAATTAATGGCTGGGAGACTATGATTTCTTTACCTTCAGTACACTGACAGGCAAAGGGGCTACACCTCAATCATTAAAAATTAAATTGAGTTGAATTGCCACACAGTGACACCTACAGAGAAAGTAGCCACAGCTCTTTCATTGGCACTGAAAGGCAAAGAGGCCTCGTCTCCTTACTTGACACTTACAGGAAACAAGGCAATGACTCCCATTAATGATACAAAGTGGCTACACCTCCTTCACTGATACCAACAGGCAACTTGGCTACAGCTCCTTCAAAAATACCACACCTTCATCATTGACAGTTAGACAATAGGCCCCAGGTCTTCTACTATGATAGACAGAAAAGTGGCCACAGCACTTTCACTGACAACAGGGAGGCAAAGAGGCCTTGCATTTTTTATTGGCCAGTTACAGGAAACAACACAATCACTCCCATTATTGATACAAAAAAAAAGGAAAATGGCTTCATCTCCTTCAATGATAGACAGGTAACAAGGCCACAATGATACTATTGGGCAAAAGGTGCCTGGCCTTCTACAATGATAAAGACTGGAAAAGTGGCCACAGCACCTTCATTGACACCGAAGAAGAAACAAACTCTCATTGACACCGAGAGGCAACAAAGCCATGCCTCCTATATTCACTTTTTTTGCTAAATGTGTAGTTTCTAGCACATGTTTAGTAGTCCTGGGGATACTGAATTCATTAATTATTATACAATAACAGTTGATAGTAAAAAGTAATTATTATAAATAAGTGCAGTCCTCCAAGTGTCCTCCAAATCTATAATTTCAGTCATTTAGAAAATAGTTATATATAAATCTCAAACAGGATTAACCTAATTTTAACGCAACTGTTTTTTGGTTTTGATGTGATGGTGGAATGAAGACAGCTGCTGGTAGTGGACTCTGTTTATACCTGACTTAGTTTTTAAATTTAATAAACGTTCTCACTTGTACTGTTGCGCCCTCTGGTGGATTTAAACAGGATGGGCAGAGAAACTGTGACCTATGCTTGCATACATAAGGAATGTGTCCTTGTCATATTTAATAACTGAAACTCCATTAAAATGAAATCAAAAATATTTATGGCTATTGATCGAAAATATGGTTCATGAAAATGAAGCCTAGTTTCCCCTAAAACTTTGTAGCATCAAAATGAAAAATACTTTGTGCATAAATAAATACACTGCTCCAATTAGCAGTGCAAGATCTAGTGCTAGGTTCAAATTTATATTTCTTATTAATTCATTTCCACACACTGGTTTTTAATATTAGCAATGGAGGAACTGTAATGGAAATAGATGGGAAAATGTTCCTTTTTTTTAAGTTTAGGGTTTCTGGATTAATGTTCTTTCTCTGAAATATTTACTCTTTTACATTTCCTGAAAAAACGAACAAACCCTGTGCCAAATTTCTAGTATGTGTCATGTGCCACTACTGCATTGACATCATTTGATTTCAGAAACTCTTCTGGAACCCAATGAACCTGGGAATATGTTCCCCAATGATATATAGACTGCCATAACCCATTATTTAACTACACAGCTATTTCAGCTGACCTCATATTATCGCATCATTACACCCACTTATTATAACATTGACATTTGTGCTACAATGTTTTGGGGAAGCAGAGCAAACTCCTGCATAGTAGTGTTCCAGAGAAGCAAAGTGACCAATCAGAAGCGTCTCTCTGGGACTGGAGTGCTTTTGATCTGCCCAGGACAATCACATTCCTTCAGTATTCCTACTGTACATCCTGGTCTTTACTTAACATTTAAGAACTGCATTAGGCCTGAAAAATCTCTGCTCGGTCTCCTTATTCTTTTCTCACTGCATCTCCATTCTTTATCTTCTAACATTCCTTCTTGTGTCTCGTAAGATCTTATGTAAATCCACAGCAGCCTGATTGCTGTGGTTTTTGCTCAATGATATCATTTATTTGGAACTTGGGCTCTTTGGGCAGCTCGAGACATCGACCGATCAACTCCCTGTAGGACAAAGAGGTGGAAATGAGTAACAAATACACCAGGAATTATATCAGCAGTGCATACATGTAAAATAATCAGCTTTAATTTAATTGTTAGAAGGCATTTGGGATAAACATCTACTTCAAAATGTAACTTTTGTACTTCTTGAGCATCAGAGAGGATGCTTTGGAACATCTAAAAAAAAAGTCCTTTTAGGGGGGTATTCGTTTCTCTGACTGCACAAACTGTGCCATGGATAAGACAACCTCTGGAAGGAGTTCTCTTTAATTGGAAACCACATCAACAGAATAAAGATTCATGAAGAAACCAACTAAAGAACTATGAGGATGGATTTGGACTGTAATTAATATCAACAGTCTACTATAATGAGTTTAGACCGCAGTTTGCATGAACAGTCTGCATTTAAGTGCTTATGACTGAACAGTACACCTCTACAATGATGGAACTGTAATGATTGGACATTTGGTGCCACCCAGTTGAGGACGGGTTCCTTTTTGAATCTGGTTCCTCTAAAGATTTCTTCTTCATGCCACAGTCGCCACTGGCTCACTCATTAGGGATAAACTAAGAATTATAAAAAACAAACGTATAGTCACTAAACTTATATATTCTTTATATCCATTGTTAAGAGCACGATACAAATAAAAATTAACTAAATTAAACTTAAAATTGTAGGGTTTTTTTTACACCATCCTGGATGTAATCATGGCAATAGGATGCATGTGATGTGAACATTTGGGCTTGTATAAAAGGAGGGCTTCCTTATGGCCCTCATGCACTCCACCTTATTTCACAACATAAAAAAATGACAAATAAAATCTACTCCTAAAAGGCCGTCAAATCACCATATTTTACCAGAATACTGCTGCTTGTTTCTAGTTTATCCAATTAAAAATATGAAGTACTCACTTTGCTGCAGTCATGAAGGCCAGATCTACATTGACACCAGTTTTAGCACTCGTCTCCATAAATATGACACCATATTCCTGTCAAATAAATCAAAATGTAGATCCATAAACTGGTAATAAAAACACAGATGAATCTTCAGAAATGACAGAAATTCAGTGGTATTGGTTGGTTTAAAGGTTTAAAAGATTTCAGAAATGTAAAAGTGGTCACCTTAAATAAATGATCTCAAATGACTGGACAAAAGCTTATAAACACTACATTTCAGTTTCCATTTTATGTCATTTAATATTATTTATTTACATTTGGAAATAAAGCCTATTATTGTAAAAAAAATAAAAATAAAATAAAATAATGTTTGCTATTTTGCAAAGAATAAATGTATAATGGTTTGTACTGTAGCGTACCCTGGCCAGTCTCTCTCCATCTTCCCGTTTGATGACTCTTCCACTGCACATATCAGCCTACAAACAAACAAGATGGAAAACAAACAGGATGGATTATATAGACAGCAATCCCCTGCTTTAGCGCGGTTCGAATCTGGCGCCCCCCCTGGTGTATCGCGGAATTGCATTTGTCACATAGCTTATTTGTTTGGCTGATTTTCCCGATCTCTTGTGGATAGCACCATAGACCAACAAACTTATAGGGGATTGTTTTTATAGAGTTTTATGGTAATAAAAAATATAATTAATAATTATCAAATGAAGTAAAATGTTACAGTTCAGTACTGTATACATAAAATACCGTACAGTGTAAATCATACATTCACACAAGAGAAAAAGCGTTTTTTGGGGCCGGGTCCATTTATCGTGTTTTTTCGTTTATTGCGGTAGATGTGAGACCTGAGATGTTGTATGGTTTAGAGACAGTGGCATTGAGTAAAAGACAAGAGGTGGAGCTGGAGGTAGCAGAGCTGAAGATTTTGAGATTTTCATAGGCAGTGATGAGGATGGTCAGGATTATTATTGAGTTCATTAGAGGGACAGCGCATGTAGAACGTTTTGAAGACAAGGTAAGTCGAGATTGTGACATGTGCAGAGGAGGGACATGGAATATATCGGTAGGAGAATGCTGAGGATGGAGCCACCAGAAAGGAAAAAAAGAGGAAGACCAAGGAGGAGGTTTATGGATGTGGTGAGGGAAGACATGCAGGTAAGTTGGATTGAAAAAGGACAGATGTAGAGGACAGAGGGGTATGGAGACTGCTGTAGTGACCCCTGATGGGAAAAGCAGAAAGAAGAAGAAGAAGAGAAGAAGAATATATATATATATATATATATATATATATATATATGTGTGTGTGTGTGTGTGTGTGTGTGTGTGTGTGTGTGTGTGTGTTTGTTTGTTTGTGTCTATAAAATGTTAAAGTTTGTTCTACCTTGTTCCCCAGCAGCATGATGACTGCATCACTCTGTGCATACTCATGGATCTCTGTAAGCCACGCCTATGAGGAACAATTGGGGGAATTTTTTATGTCTGGAAAAGTTATTTTAAGTATGTATTTATTACTGTCAAAGCAATAACAGTGCTTACCCTGATGTTGTCAAATGATGATTTGTTGGTGATGTCATACAGCAGGAGCAGAGCTGGGGAGGGAAAATACAAAATAAAAAACAAGTGCACCAAAAGTTTACATAGTATGTGTATTACACTCATTAAATTAGAGATGATAAGGATGTTAAAAATGTTATTGGCTTAATTTACAATATAGCAATTATTATTTATTTTCACACGTATCAGAGAACATGTCATTGATTGATTGGATTTCATCTAAAGGAAATGATAATAGTCCTGAATAAGAAGAAATGAAATAGAACTGAATTAATATGTATTGAACAGATCTAAAATAAACCAGTGTTGAGTTCGACAGGATTTAATTATTGGTTAAATAAACTGAATGAATTGGAATCAATTAAAATTAAGTTGAATCAAACCGAGCACTGTGATGGCCTCGCATTTCATTCAGGGTTTATTTTAGCCTTGTGCCTTCTGTTCCCAGGATAATTCATTCAGTAAACCTGAGACTGAGAGACAGAGAGATGTGCGTATGTGGTGTATAAAGGCAGATTCTCTCACCGTGGGCATCTCTGTAGTAAGCATGAGTGACGCTGCGAAATCTCTCCTGCCCCGCTGTGTCCCAAATCTGAACCAGAAAGAAGAGAGAAAAAAGGCTGCAGCACCGAAACATTGAAACTGGTAAACTGTACTGTACATTCACTTAAATCCCTATTTGCTCGAAGCACTCTTCAACATTCGGATTCATACACCTTATAAATATATATTTATTTATAATATATATAAATATATTTTCCTCCTTTCTGGTGGCTCCATCCTCAGCATTCCCCTACTGATATAACTCATGTCCCTCCTCTGCAGATGTCCAAACCATCTCAATCTCACCTCCCTCACCTTGTCTCCAAAACGTCCTACATGCTCTTAACCCCTCTAAAACAGGGGACTTTAACTGGTTCTGTGCCAGGGACCACCATTCTGACTAACAAGCAATCCGCGGCCCACTATTGTAAAAAGCGATCCATGCTGGTGCTGACTAGCAAACTTCACCGTAGCTAGAAATGTTAGCTAACAGCTACACTCCAAATTTCAATTCACCAAAACTATTAAGCGTCTATTTAATAAAACCTGAATAATGTGTTTTTTTAACTCTGAGATGCTGGTCTATTTCGTGCGCAAGATGAATGTGTACGTATATGACGCAAAACACAACGTTAGCAAAGCATAGGCCTGATAGGTGCAAAGCTAACATATCCTGTGTCAGTTTGAATATTTTAGATATTTTCATTAAATTCAGTTTTCCCACTAATGTACAAATATTCTGGAAATGTTTGGAAAAATAAATTATGGAAAAAAAGTGATTTTAATGGTAAAATTTTGTAGGCTGTCACGGACCACATGCAATGCCGCCCCGGACCACCAGGGGGCCGCGGAACACCGGTTAAAAACCCCTCCTCTAATAATATTTTCAATCCTGTTGTTTATTGCGGTGGTTACACAATCCCAAAAATGCAATTTTATGTATATTAAAATATAATTTTATGATTAATAGTTTTATGTTTATGAATATATTTCATTATTTTAACATAAAACTTCATAAAAACAATTTCCTTTAAGTGTTTTGGTCTATTGTGCTATATCTGCGAGACAAACAAACAAATTAGTTATGTGGCAAATGCAATTTCGCGGGATTCGAACCGCGGTAAAGCGGTATATTACATACATACATACATACATACATACATACAGTGATTTTAATAGTGAAATTTTGTAGGCTGTCACGGACCACATGCAATGCCGCCCCGGACCACCAGAGGGCCGCGGACCACCGGTTGAAAACGGTGGTCCGCGGTGCTTACGCCAACTTAAAAATGCAATTTTAAGTATATTAAAATATCATTTTATGATTAATAGTTTTATGTTTATGAATATATTTCATTATTTTAACATAAAACTCCATAAAAACTATTTCCTTTTTTGGTCTATTGTTCTATCTGCGAGACAAACTAACAAATTAGTTATGTGGCAAACTGCAATTTCGTGAGATTCGAACGAAAGCGGTTTATTAAATACATACATACATACAGTATATCCATGCAGTCACATCAACATTTATAGTTTGCATGAATTATAATAATAACAATAATAATTATTATAATATATTTCCACTAACATTAACGCATTAATCTTAAAATACGCAACCCATCAAACATGTCAAACACTTTTTTTTACCTTGGTAATCATCTTTCTTGGTGTTGTTTGCATCTAGGTATTTATTTATAGGATATTTTGTTTTGTGGCATATTGCACAGAATGGCTCTCTATTTTTAAATCCACTTAGTCTATAGCAGCTCTTCTATGTTTTTTTAATTACTAGATCTAAGATGAGATAATGACACTCGTAGTCATGTTAGAATTCTTGTAAAAATATTCTAAAAAATATTCAGGATATAATGATGTAACTGCAGCAAAGTAATGACTGATTTTATAAATACTGTTTTACTACATTAAATAAAACTTTGTAAATAGCCACATTGACAAATAACAATATAAATAAATTCAAAACATCACACAATTATGCAGCCTACTAAATTTCAAAGGTGTTTAATAAATAAAAATGAATTGTAATCTTGCTTATTCACTCACCTGTAATTTAACTGTCACCTCTCCGACAGTAACAACTTTATTCTGATGAAGAAAATAAAATGTGTAAAACAGCATAATGTACAGTATGATAGTATAATACACAGATTTAATTCACATGGTTAGTGGTAGGTTTTTTTTATTTTTTATATAACAACATGGACTCGAGATAAATCTCTGGAGAAAGTGCGTGTCATTGTTCACAGAGGATTGACTTGACTCCTGTATATGACTCCTGAGTCATATGACTTTATAACTATATACCAGAACTTAGAACTCATATAAGGAGTCATTTATACAGTATGACCTCTGACTCTGTGGTATGATTAGAGAACGTGTATTTTTGTGTGTATTACAAAAATATTATATCATAGAAATTAAACTTTTTACTAATAAAGCTACAGAACTACTGCTACATAATAATAAGAAGAAGAAGAAGAAGGAGAAGAAAAAGAAGAATCAGAAGAAGAAAAAGAGGAAGAAGAAAAAGAAGAGACTGAAAACACTGATATAATACTAGGAGACCAAGTGCCACAATAACCACAAAATTAGCCTTTACTTTTGACAATAAATCAGGAGACGGGTCATGTGTGCTCTATTCTCCTCTCTCCTACTGGACGTCGTTGCACCAAATCAATCCATATTTGCATAAATGCCATCTTTTCTCAATTTTGTCTCCTCACTGAAAACGCCAGCTAGTAGCCAATAGCTGCTGTTGCTCATGTCTCTGGTAGTCTCCAGCTCTCATTTCAAAATACTTCATAAATTAATTAATAAATCGTCTCCTGTCAGTTTGTCACTGCGATGTGTCGAGAGCTCTTATACAAAATGCTATTTTTTTTTTTGTGTGAATGAAACCGCTAAAACTCTACATTGCGATTGTAAATTTGCGAAAGAGGTAGTGAAAGAGAGAGAAAGACAGATGGATAGAGAGAGATACAGAGAGAAAAATATACAGAGAAATTGTGTAAGAGAGTGTGGGTGAATGTTCAAGTCACCGTAAAGCCAATGCCCACAGTAGCAGAGAAAGAGCCTGGGATAAACTTTCCCTGATCAAACTGCACCAGCAGGGATGTTTTCCCCACACCACTGTCTCCCACCAGGATGGTCTACAAAGGAAATGTGAAAAATAAGAAGACACGGGGTAAAAAAAGTAAGAATGAAGGTAGAAACAAAAGCAGAAATGGTTAAACAGGAGTTCTAACACACACACACACACACACACACACACACACACACACACACACACACACACTGTATCTGCATTACCCTAATAAGGTCTAACAAATGTCAACTTTTTAATGAAATGTTTACATTTTTTTTTATTTAATTATTTTGTGCCAATTTTATTGGTTACTCTATTTAATCAACATAATAAAAAAAAATATTCAGTTAATTTCATTTATTCTATTTTATTTTTTATAAAATATTATAAAATATATAATTATATATCATTTAACCAGGCACACATTTTATTTAAAAATGTTAAAAAATTTAAACTTTTGATGTTTACAAATGTTAATAATAATAAAAAAAAAACTTCAAAGCAATTGAACTGTAACTGTACCGAAATTGTACCAAACCGTGACTAAACACACACACACACACACACACACACACACACACACACACACAATTAGAAATAGTACTGTGAAAATGCTGTTAAAATAGTTTATTGTATATAAAGCTATAAAAAAAAGGATAAGGAGGATAAACATGGGGTCAAAAAAATAAATAAATAATAGTTATAAACCACTGTGTTGTAAAAGATCTGTGCTATAATTTTTTATTTTTTTTTTTAAACTGATAGCAGCTTATTCAAATGGCATCCATGAGGCATCCGCATGATCATGGGTTGATATGGTCATGGGTTTAATGCATAGTGGCACAAAAAAGATCACATGGAATTACAATGATTTTTTGACACTTTTCTGAATAACTGAAAGCAATCAGACAGGCAAAGTAAAGCAGGAAGCACAAGCAGAGTATAAACACACAGACTATTGCAAGAGCGAAGCAGAATTAGGATTAGAAATACTTTTGTGAAGAATTAAATGGAAGTACAGTTTAGCAATGTGCTGCTAAAGATGGCAGAACTGAAAAAAACAAGCGTTATCGTTATAGACGCCACCGCATTTTAATTGAACAAGTGCTAGGGGTTTTAATGTGAGTGGCTGAAGAGATAAGCAACACACTAATGGTGCATATGGTGTAAAATCCCGTCTCTGCTGAGACACGACTCCTCCTGTATAAGGAACAGGCAACTCTGACTGTACACGCATTGAGAATTTCATATTTGGTAAATGATTTGCTCAAATCGCTGAAAAATTCTTAGCTTTAAGCTTAACGACGCTACAGCAATCTGTAACTAGGAGTAACAAATAGCTGGCCTTGTTCTTAGGAGGGAATTATGATATTCTGAATGGTGAATGAAAGCAGTTCTAGCTTTTATTGTCCATTTTTTATATGGGATTTTGTTTCAGTTCATGGCTTAATGCAGGTCCTGACTTCGACGCTGAGATTGTGTCACTAACTGTTTAGCACGCAAACGTTCTCAGTGGATTTCCATCATATTCTTTAGTTTCTTCCTATTTCTCTAAAACATTAAGCAGTAGGTTATGAGAAATTGCCCTAATGGATGCACACTTGCCCCTATACTGGTCTAGCAACTTATATTGGGTGAATTCTGGCACCCAGAGAGAAATAGCCTCAGGATCCACAAAGAAGCTTACAAAAAATAAAAAGTGATTGAACGAATAAATTAATAGTGTAATGAATGGCTTTGTGTTTTTGAGAAAGCGTGTATAACAGTAGCAGTCATGGCATAAAGGAGACCTAGCTAAAGGTTAATAGACACGATAGACGAAATCCTAACACAATAATCGGTTAAGTTCTGCGGATGTGACAAACGTGGTCGTTTCCATCCTCCTCCAACTTCTCCCCACATCAGGCATTTTCTCTGAGCTATGCTGACAGAGTTCATTTGAAGACAGTATAAAAAAAACACCAGGTGGCACCACCAGCATGACGTAAGCGTAAAAAAACAAGTCAGAGGACACTTCTGCGTGCACTGAGCCTTATACCTAACCGTGCGAAGGAAACCCTGCTGAGCAGAGTGTGTAACTCTACATGACAAACTGTGAAGAGGTGGAACTGCCACTGAAACAGCTTCTGTCGCTGTACCCAACAAGCTTTTGTGAAAAAAATACAAATGAAAAAAGAGGCTTTTATGTCTAAATTGATATTTATGTTATGCAATTTTCCAGGCTTTTGAAAAATTTATTTATAAATGATTATACTTCAGAGGTCAAATATGTCTAAATAAAACAGGATAGTTTGCTGCAATGAAGATGAAAATTAGATTTGGACATTGATTATCACTGGATGGATGGATGGATGGATGGATGGATGTGAATATGATTTAATCTGATAATAAAATGATGTGTAGATAGATAACTTGATAGCTGAAGGTAAATTTGGCTTATTTGAAGAACCGATGACAGGTGGGCACATGGATGGATGGATAGATAGATGGATAGATGGATAGATGGACGGATAGATGGATGGACGGATGAATGGATGGACGGATGGATGGATAGATGGATGGAGGGATGGATGGATGGATGGATGGATGGATGGACGGATGGATGGATAAATGGATGGATGGATGGACGGATGAATGGATTGACGGATGGATGGATGGATAGATGGATGAATGGATGGATGGACGGATGGATGGATGAATGGATGGATGGATGGATGGACGGATGGATGGATTGACGGATGGATGGATGAATAGATGGATAGATAAACGGATGGATGGACGGATGGATGGATGAACGGACAGACGGACGGACGTGCTTATAGAGATCTGTACTCATTCAGCCACAGGAGGGGTTAGTAAAACCAGGTACTATTGTAGGTGAGGTGAGGAGGCCTGGAGTGCAAGTCAGCATTCACATTTATTTCAAAGGTGTTCAATAGGGTTGCGGTCAGAGCTCTATTTCAGGCCACTCAAGATCTTCCACACAAACTGATTTAAAGAATATCTTCATGGAACTGGCTTTGTGTACAGTCACCATCATGCTGGAACAGGTTTGGGTCTCCTAGTTCAAGTAAAGGGGAAAATGTTATGCTACCTCGTTCAAAGACATTTTGTACAATTGTATGCCTCCAACTTTCTAGTAACAGTTTAGAGAGAACCAAATTTAACTGGAAAAGTCAGATGTTCCAATATCTTTGTCCATATATATATAATAATAAACCTACAAGTTGATGTGCTCCATCAGTGTTCTTGGGATTTAAATAATAATAATAATAACTAAATTCAGTATCCAGTCACTGTGGAGGTTTTAAAAACAGAATGCAGCAGGAAAGGCTTTAAAATTAGAACACAGTTTGAACCCAGCTATAACAAATAATGTAAAGAAATTCGTGCTCAGAGCCAAACAAACTCAACGTTTTTTTATTTTGTTAGATTTCTGACAGTGCCTTTAAGGCAGCTGAATGAATCAACCCACGAACAATTCTGACCTTCACTCTGTTTTCTTTCACACAGTCAGAAATCTTTTTATAAATCCATCCTCCAGCCTTGTGAGTTCTCACTCCTCCACTCGCATTAATGTTCACGCATGCCGAACCTGACAGCGCCACGTCAACCAACACCATGCCGGAGACTGAAGATGCGGTTGCCGTGACAACGGCAAGTCTCATGCGAGCGTGGTCCTCCTCTCCCCCACCTTCTCCTCTTGACAGGAAGTAATTAGGCGGAATCAGCACAGATGCTCTGAAAATTGTCAGTGTAAAGCAAATGCATTATGCAAGCTCTGTCCTGTAGCTGTATGAACTGTTTGCTTGGCTGTCAGAAAAAAAACCCACTGGGGAAGTAATGATGGACCTGACAAAACAATTTACTTGAGGAACATCATAAGAGAATGATTAAAGTCCACAGGACCTTCTGACCCCAACCACAGTCCTCCTCAGTGAGACCGATAGCTAATGGATACACAAAACCTCAGAACCTTTAAAACAAAGTGTCATGAATGACCACATCTCTCTTTTGTGTCCAACTCTGAACAGACCACGACTTCCAATTTTTAACCTCCATTAATGCACCATGTTGATAAATTAGTCCATGCTATAGTATAGGATAAACCTCAGGCTTATCATATAGCATTCTATTCATTCTGTGTACTGATACCAAGCAACGATTTCATTCATAAAAAACTTGACACCTGAGATGTACTGCATTTCAGATAGATTAACACATTACACACAAATGCGAATTGTTTTATTTATAGATGAACATGTAACTCTATATTTCAAGGGTGATAAATGTTAGGGCTTGTTTGCTGACTGTTCCTTCTAGAAGTAAAAGCAAAATGATTCATGACTGATTTAAAGGATTTGAACTGAGCCTGAAAATACAAGCAGGACATATATATATATATATATTCTGGATCACATGGTCAAAATTGCAGCACTGGTTTTTCTGATCCAAATGTGTTTTCATGCTCGAATGCAGCCATTAAAAGCTGAATGGCTTCTTAATGGTTGGATGATTGGCGTTAAACTGATTAGATCAAATTGTCAAACTATAGATTGGACTCTAAGGAAGAGACACACTAAACCTTGCTTTTCACAGGTTTGCCATTTTTATGTTTTGTACATAATATCTAACATTCAGTTGTGAATATAGTGAGACTTTAAATAGCAGTAAGAAGGAAAGAGATAGTGGTTGAGATGTTAGCCTTCTGATCAGAAGGTCATGAGTTCAAATCTCACCACCACTTAAGTAATCTGCCACTGTTGGGCCCTTGAGCAAGGCCCTTAACCTTTAACTGCTCAGTTGTATGGAAGAGATCTTTGTAAGTCGCTCTGGATGAAGGTGTCTGCCAGATGCTTTAAGTGGCTTTTAGAAGAACACGTGGTACTTTTTCTAGGTGCATACAATGAAAAGTACACAAACACAAGTGGATCACTCACAGGTGAGAGATGCAAGTCTGAGTCAAGGGAATAGAACAAAGCTCTGATCTTATATAACAGTGGAAACATCTCAATACACTCTATAACAATGACACAGGCTGAGCTGCAGTAATAATAATAATAATAATAATAATAATAATAATAATAATAATAATAATAATAATAGCACAGGGGAATAATTGAGATGCATGACTGACTCATTCTCTGCTCCTTGAGGAACAGCGTGTACCTGTGCTGTACCTTTTGATTGAGTGAGGATGATGTTACCTTGTGTGTTAAATCCTGGTCATAAAGCCCATACACGGTGCAGCTTTGATCATCTTCAGCCCCCGGTTCTTCTCTCGCCTCCGGTTCGCGTCTTGTCTCCGGTTCCATCGTGGGTCTGATCTGAGGGATGCTCACAACGCGAAAGCCGAGAGGCGCGGTTCAGCGCGCGCTCCTTCCCCGCCTGCGTGGACGTCACCGCGCTCTCTCTCTCTCTCTCTCTCTCTCTCTCTCTCTCTCTCTCTCTATCCCACTGAGCATTCGTGACGTAACGCTCAACGTCATCACATTGCACCCCCCCCCTCTGTGTGTCTATCTCTTTCTTTCTCTCTCCCCCTCTATATATCTATTCTTTCTTTCTTTCTTTCTTTCTTTCTTTCTTTCTTTTTTTTTCTTTCTCTCTCCCCCTCTATATATCTATCCTTTCTTTTCTCTCTATCTCTCTATCTCTCTTCCTATCTATCTATCTATCTATCTATCTATCTATCTATCTATCTATCTATCTATCTATCTATCTATCTATCTATCTATCTATCTATCTCTCCTTTCTTTCTCTCTCTCTCTCTCTCTCTACCTATCTATCTATCCTTTCCTTCTCTTTCTATCTATCTATCTATCTATCTATCTATCTATCTATCTATCTATCTATCTATCTATCTATCCTTTCTTTCTCTCTCTCTCTCTCTCTCTCTCTCTCTCTCTCTCTCTCTCTCTCTACCTATCTATCTATCCTTTCCTTCTCTTTCTATCTATCTATCTATCTATCTATCTATCTATCTATCTATCTATCTATCTATCTATCTATCTATCTATCCTTTCTTTCTCTTTCTCTATCCCCCTCTATATATCTATCCTTTCTTTCTTTCTTTCTTTCTTTCTTTCTTTCTTTCTTTCTTTCTTTCTTTCTTGCTTTCTTTTTTTCTTTCTTTCTCTCTTTCTCTCTTCCCCTCTTTTGGAGCAGTCAACACTGGATAAGGGCTTCAGTACATTCTTTACCTATTGATGAAGGAAGTTCAGGTTTTGTGGACATCAAGAGGCGAATTCGAGTCTTTAGACTGCAAGCAGCTCAGAAACTATTGTACAATAAACATCTGGCGTGGACACAGACTGCATGTCTGATTCTGCAAAGAGCAGACAATCTCTGCTTCGACAAACACCTTTTACTTCTGAAAGAGGATGAAGATATATATATATAATAAAATATCTTACACCATTCTATAAGTCAGTGTTACAAACTCGGAGGATGATTTGAAGTAGAAATTACTGTGAATGAGTGAAGGAGACAATCCAGGCTGTTGTCCTCAGCAAGTGTAAGAACATGTCTCATAAAGAAAAAACAAAACATCTTCTAGACTCAAGCGGATGGAGATCTGAGGAGGCCCTCAAAGAGGCAACAGACTTGTGGTGTTACCAAGCGGCTACTCGAATGTCACTGCAAGAGGATTTCAACAAGATGAAGGAGACGAGCAAGACTTTCCTAAAATCATGACACTAGAAGAAGACACTAGTTAGTATTTTATCCTTCAAGAGCCCGAAATTAGAAGACTAAGATGGCATCCAAGAAGGCATTATACTACGCTTTAGTGAAAATAATGCATTTGCACACATTAAGACAGCAAAGAGCATTATGGTGGCCAGAGCTTTTGGTATCCGAGTACCCAAAACAAGACGCAGCTGAGCCTGCTATAGCCGTTCCTCCTGCGACTACAGCTTGGCTCCAAAACTGCTGCTGCACCAAGGCCTACAGTATGATGGGTGGGCTCCAAGCTCAGACTGTAGCCCAGAAGTCCACTAGTGACATATGAACCCCCAAAAAACCCTGCTCCTCTTAAAAGAAACCAGGAGAAGCCCTGCTCAGCTGACAAGGAAGATATCGTGTGAAACCAAAAAGTCATAGTGGACTCTGGAGCAGTGCTGGAGCTGCATGTGCTGGCAGAGGCAGGCATATGGGTGCAAAGCTGTCAGCAAGAGACACCAGTCACTACACCAGTGCAAGTAGACGGGGGGCACGTGAAGATCACACAGTGAAGATGCAACGTCATTCAGAGTTTAACTCAGAATTTCACGAGGAACATTTAAACGTGGTTTATACTGTTAAAAGTAGAATTTTAGAAGCTTTTGATGATCAAGAAAAATGTTCAGACTAAAAAAAAAGCTAAAAGTCAAAAGTAAATATTTGTTTGTTTTATTTGGACTTAAATAAAGCAAGAGAATACGTAAAAAGAGCTAGTTATATGAAAGCTATATGAGTTTATATACTAATAGCATTTTGAAGTTCTATACACTATTAACTACATTTTGGAGCAGGACAGAGGAGAGAAGTAATGAAGTACATATACTTCGTTACTGTATATGATTTGTAATAAAAAAGTAACTAGCCTCTCCTTTCCCTTTTATTCTAAATTTGTTTCATAATTATTTCTGATATGCATTCTAAACATTTGAAAAATCTTATAGTACATGTATTTCATACTAATTTCTCAATAACCGGAAGTGACCACTAGATGGTGCCAGATCATTTCTACATTCAATTCAATACAGTTTTTTTTTTTTCTTCGAATTCAGCTAAAAATCTTTTTTGCTTAGCTCAATTTAAAAAGTCATAACTAAGTAAATATTCTCTCCCTTACAGAAAGAAAGATGAAATGTACGGGTGAAATCATGTGAAAAAAAATCATGTGCAATTATTTACATGACTCCTGTGTAGAATTTACACGTGTAGCGTAGTAATCGCTTTACATATGTTTCAAACATTGTTTTATTTGACAACTTTAAGATTATCCTTCTGTGTATCTCATAATTATTAAAGTGCCTGTGAAAGGTTTAGAAACACCTAGTCTTTTTTTAGTTGGAGACAATTGCTTGAGATGCATGATCTGTTTCTATACACAAAAAAAAAAAAAAAAAAAAGGCAAAATGCACAAAAAACACAGAAATTGGACAATGAATGTTTGGAACAAAGTTTTGTGGACAGAGGAGTCCTAATTGGACATTTTTGTCTGAACAGAAAAACTTATGTGAGACAGGGAAAAGGAGATTAGATGTTAGCAGACTGCCTAACACCTACAGTTAAAGATGGAGGTGGAAGCTTAATAGTTCAGTGTTGTTTTGGAGCAGGGAATGTTGGAGACTTATTCTGGGGTAAAGGATTCCTGAGCCAACATGACTACCATGCCATACTTCAGCACCATGCAATTCTGAATAGTCCGACTCAATGACCCAAAGTATATGTCCAAGCTTTATAAGCATTATTTAGGGATCAAAGAGTCAGCTGGAGTGATATCCATCATGGAATGTCCACACCTGAATCCTATTGTACTGCTCAAGGTTGAACTGGATCAGAAAGAAATCTCCAACTAGAGAAGAACACCTTTGGCAAGTTTTACAAGAGGCATGGTGAATTATTTCAGCTGAACGTTTGAAGAAACAAACTGTCCATATTCCAAAAGTGTGTCACCTTCAGGGCCATCACTGGATTCATCTCACTTTTAGCATTATCAAATCCTTTGGTTCATATCAGTGTCATAATATCAGAAAGCACATAAACATTGCTGATAATTGCTGTGAAGTCTTAGCTTCATTAGTGTGGGAGATCCAGTAGAAAACTAAAAAAGCTCATCAGACATACTCAAGTCTACTGATGTCTTTTGAATTAAGTGGAAATTTGGGCTCATTTCTTCTGAAAATAGTAGCACTTGTATTACTGGAAATAATTTCAAGCAGGAACCACAAATTTTCCCCTGTCATTTTCCAAAAATTCGACATGCCTCTGCATCAACTCAGCAGCTTATGTAACACACACACACACACACACACACACACACACACACACACACACACACACACACACACACACACACACACTCAAGAATGTGAACTCAAGCAGAGAGTTAAATGGCAAATTCCCAAAGTAAACAAAATGCACAGATGTAGCAAGTCATGAGAAAATGATAGACGGAGATCTATAAATAACTCAAGACAAAAAAGAAATCAGAAAAATGTCTACTAAAGGCTAACAGGAATCCAACTATATGACTGAAACCACAACCTATTTACTAGAGATGTTTCACTGTTTTGTTGTATATACAGTAGGATTTCTATAAGGGGGATTCAAAGCCCATATAATACACACTGAACACTGCAGTTAGGTGGAATAGAAAGGATGGGCTCGGATACGATTTCAGCCACGGAGCAAGAATTTCCAAACAGCAAGGTGGGAAAAATACAGGCTTAAATACTGAAAATAAGCAAATCAGGAACAGGTGCATGTTAAACATGAAAAGCCAAAAGGGTCAAAAAGGATTTTGTTGCCTAATTCAGCACGGATTTAACTATAAAAGCATATTCGGTTAAATATTGCATTGTATATTAAAAGTCAAAATTTTCTTATAATAAAATCAGCAATATGATTTAATAATTAAACAAATGATTTGCAAAGAAAAGTTAAAATAAGAAAGAAAAAGCAGGCATAAAAAAAAAAGAAATCTCATTCATGCACAATGCTTTCAAGCAACTGTGTGTTTTTTTTTTCGTCACAAAGTCTGTGTGCCTTTTTTTCAGAGGAGGATAAACAGACAAAAGGTTTTTTTGTGTAATAATGCTCCTTGAGACCAGATGTTTGGTTATTTATTTCTTGGTTGCAGTGAGAGTTAATTGCATAAGATGCTAGAGAGGATCGAGCTAGAGTGCTTTTCCAGCAGTTCCACCTGTCCAGACCCTATTTATTCCACTCTCCAGTGTTCTGTATTGTTTAAAGATTTATAAACACACTCTTAATATCACCCAAATGAGGATGGCTTTTGAGTCTGGTTCCTCTCAAGGTTTCTTCTTCATAACATCTAAGGGAGTTTTTCCTTGCCACAGTCTCCATGGCTGCACATCAGGAATAAATACACATCGTTCACCTTAACTGTTAAAATCTGTAAAGCTGCTTTGAGACAATGTCTGTTGTGAAAAGTGCAATAGAAATAAACTTGACTTGAATCATTGATGTAGAAGTTTAATTTAATTTTTTTCTATTTTTTGCTATAATGTGGTTAAGAGTAATATGATGTATTCTAATATATTCTTCTCCTAAGGTGTGAAGATAAGGAGGGTGGGTGGAGAATTGTATGTTTCTTTCGCTTTAAATACATTATTGGTTAAAAATAAACATAGTTATTTTTATTTTAGCCTAATCGTGAGTGAGAATACAATTATAACAAGATTTAGACTTGATACACAGGAGGTGGAAGATTAATAGTTTGGGGTTGTTTTGGAGCAGGGAAGGTTGAAGATCTATTCCAAGTAAAAGGAATACTTAACCAACATGGCAACCATTTAATACTTTAACACCATGCAATTTCATGTGGACTCAGGCTCTTTGGAACCAATTTTACCATACAACAAGACAATGAGCTAAAGCATATGTCCAAGCTCTGTAAGCTCCGCCCAGTCACCGCATCTAAATCCTATTCAACTGTTCTGAGATGAACTGTGAAAAACATCGTTGCCAAGTTTTTTTACAAAAGGCATGACAAAGTATTTCAGCTGAATGATGGGAGAAATGAACTGCCCGGATGCCAAAATTGTATAAAGCTGTTATTTTAAACTAAGGGAGAATTTTTGAATTAAAAGTTCAACATCTGTAAATGTATATATTTGTCTGGAAAATTGAAGTGATATTGTTGTCAATAAAAATTCATATTTTGTTATTATTTATGTCCTGAAAAGTTAAAATGTGAGAATTCAACAAAGAGCAAAATTACATTCAATTCAATTCACTTCAGTTTAATTTTTATAGTTTTTTTTAACAATGCACATTTTTGCTTTATAAAGATAAACAGGTTGTAAAATTGATCAGTGAGTGCCTGTAAAGTTCCTCTATAAAGATGCTTAAGATTTCTTTCTTTTTTATTTTGCATTATTTTGCTCCATAAATATTTACATAAAACATTCCCACTGTTACTTCCTTCCTATCAATACACACAAACCTGCTGTAAATGGAGCTTATTTGAGAACATCAGGTCTTTGTCAGTTCCATCTATCCTAAATCACATTTTGCCTCATTATGATTGCATTACATAGCAGGTCAAGCTGCCACACCAACTCTGTTGGCTCGTTATGAGCGGCTGTAGTGAAGTTGTACTGTTTACAGTAGGATACGGTTTGGGATAAAGACTTAAGCTCACAGTGACTCACAGGAGAACATTTTGTTTTCAGTGAGAGCCAGCAACTTTCTAAGACATGCGCAACAGGGTTGTGGGAAAGTAAAAAAATGTTGAACTTTATGCAAATAAAGTAAGCAGACGGTAGAAGGCAGTAGACAGCACGTGATCTGTAACGAAAAGCAGGTGCCAGTCCACTGATGGAAAACCCCCACATCTTTTTCCTTATATCTCTATTTTATACCACATGATGCATATATGTACTTTTGCATCAACAATATATTAATATTTATAAATATTGCACAGAATATTAATTTTAGCAGCAAGAAATGTAAAATTATAGTTCCCTGTTACTATGGCAACCTATTTAAAAGAACTTGTTAATCTGCGCACCCATGGCCGAACTCTCAGGTCCTCTAATCATGTCTTGCTCGGAGTGCACTCTTCCTTGTTTGCTTATATTGCTGATGTTTTATCAAATGTTTGTTTAGGTAGTTATATGCAAATCTATGTAATAAGTATTATGTGTAATTATGTACAGTATTTTGTAGTCACTGGTGGTTTGTACTACAATAAAGTCAAAAGCTCAAATTCATAGAAAATTCATAGACCATTTTGTTGCTCTCCAATTTCTCAAATGTGTCACACTACATCGTTACCATCAAGCAAGAAAAAGACCAATGACTCCGCTAAACACTGCTGAAATGCGGTACGAAAAATGCAACATAGCTTTCCGCTACATATTTATTCCTTTAGAGCTCACTAGCATTACAGATGATAGCGTTGAGTAAGAGCACACTGTGCTGCCGTTGACGCATGCACTCATCCACTCAGTCTGACATTGCTCTCATTCTTTCCTGGCTCATTTGCTCTGGAGAAATCTGGAGGTAATTTGGAGCCCCTGAATTCACTGCAATCAGACAAAGAGACTCTATCAAGGCCTGGGCCTGTACAGATTAAACAAATAGGGCATGAAGAACAAAGCTAAGTGACAAAGATGGATAGGTGTTTTAGTAGGAAGTTAAAAAGTAAGAAGAAGCTGGAATCCAGTCTGATTATATCTTTGCACTGGCATAAAAAAAAAAAAACTCATTGCTGGGTGAATTCTTACAGTTTTTGTGCTTTCTGCGAATGGAAGGAACTGAATAACCAGTGAGCTCTCAAAGAAACTTCAGAATTAAGGTCCTTTCATGTCTCCAAACCACAATGGTAATATTTTGCTAGGAGTTTCACAGAGGTCCATTGTCTTTGGGTTTTTAATGTTGTGTTGCTTTTCTCGAACCGCAGATATTCACAGATTTTTGCCAAAGAATCTGCACAAAAAGAAACACATGCTGCGTAAATACAAATAAAAGAGATGAGATTTGATCCTTTGCTGAAGTAGACCATATTCCTATTCATATCTATACTGCACAAATGGCTCAGTGCTTTTTCCCCCAAAACAGTCTAATCAAAAGTGAACAAAGTACTTAGAAATGTTACTTACATTAAGTAAAAGTACTCATCATGTGTTTGAATGTGTTAAACAAGTAATAGTGGAGGTATCAAGCCAAATAAATGCAGTTATAAGTAAAAATGACAATGAAAAGCCGTGTTAGATCCCATTATAGATTCCTCTGTAGACTCTTCTTTGCCCTGAGGTTATAACCGTCACACTTCAGGGAGACTTTCCGTAGATCTTTTACAGTGTGGCTGTGGTGATTTGTTCATTCAGCCACAAAAACATTACTGAGGTCAGGCAAGGAAGCCTGATATGTAGTTGGCATTCCAGTTCAGCCCAAAAGTGTTTTAGTGGTTGAATTCAGGGTTCTTCCAATACAACTTTGGCAAACTTTTAGCTAGAATTTAATTTGCTACCTAGCCAATTATGCTAGCTACTGGAATAAATACTAGTCTATATATATATATATTTATCTTCTTCTCCTTCTTTCAGCTTCTCCCATTAGGGGTCACCACAGCGAATCATCCGTCTTCATACCCCCCTGTCCTCTACATCTGCCACTTTCAACCCAACTACCCGCAGGTCTTTCCTCACCACATCCATAAACCTCCTCTTTGGTCTTCCTCTTTTCCTCCTTCCTGGGGGCTCCATCCTCAGCATTCTCCTACTGATATACCCCATGTCCCTCCTCTGAACATGGCCAAACCATCTCAATCTCGCCTTCCTCGCTTTGTCTCCAAAACTCCCTCTAATGAACTTGTTTCTAATCCTGTCCATCCTCGTCACTCACAACGAAAACCTCAACATCTTACCAGGAGTTGGCGACCCTGGGACGTCAGCAATTGTTTGCAACCAGTCTTCACTTTAAAAGCCCACTGATAGTGTGCGTGCTGTGCAAAGGGAATTTAGATGGGAATATTAAATTGCATACTGTCTAATTTCTAATTTCAAAGACACAAGTTCATATGTTGTTTGAACGACCTGCAGAAAAGAGAATATTGAGGCTGTTCGAGCTGACATCATGAGAAGCCCTCGCTGCTCTGTTCGACAACACATATCATCACTGTGTTAAATTGTTTATTTGAAATGACGCACCCATGTTGTAATAGCATGAGCAGATGGGACACGATCATGCCGTCTTAGCTGCCAATGACGCTGAATTCCTTCTGCGCAGCACTCACACTATCACCATTTTTATAAAAGGTTTTCAAGTGAACGCTAAGTGCGCACCACTTCGCTGCTCTATTATTACTAATGGTAATAGTAGGGGTTCTAAATGAGGTTGCACTGGTTCCAAACAATTGCCGATGCCCAAGTTTGCCAACTCCTTGTTCAACTCCTTGGAAACTTCCTGTTTCCCTTCACCACCCTGAAGTATTTGCCTCCTATTTAGTTGACAGTGGCATCCTATTTTGTACAAGTAGTTAAAAATTGGAGTAATAATTGGAAATGACGTAATTTTCAACATCAGCAAATAAAAAACATGAGTACCACATGGTCATTTTCTCATAGCAACAACCTAACTGAGATGATTTTAGAGATTTTTTTTAGCACATTGTAAACAACCCTAAGTTGATGAGTAGGAATGTCTAGTTTAGGCGCCATTTCCTTGTGTGTGTGTTTTTTTCTTTTCTTTTTTCCTGTTCGGAGGTTAGGAATAACAAGTTGCACCCTCAAGTCAAATATGGCATATTTTACTGAGGAGGTGCTGCAGTGTTTATCCTCCAGCTCAACACTGCTTTATGAAAGCTTATCCGTATTCACATACACATGGAAAGCTACAGTGTGAACTACAATGAAATTAAAGCATGGTAATGTAATAGGAGATAATGAATTCACACACTCCTGTGTTTATCGACTAACCTGTTCAACAGTTTTATTGCATTGGCAAAGTCTATGAGGTACTTTAAAGATCCAAACAATAAAGAAATAATAGAGAGTGATAAACAAATAATAAACTATAGTATATAAGCAGTATTTTAGTGCAGGAGCAAAACACTCTTCACACCCAGCTCTGAGACCACTTCATTAATTATTTATTTATGATTTATTACAGATCAACATTGTTATAGGAATGGAATAAGAACAATAACAGCTTGTTCTTCTAGATGAACCTTTACAGATACAGTGTAGAACCAGTAAAGGAATGTAACTTTATATAGATATATAATACCAATTCAGATTACAAAACACATATTAGCAGATAATTATTAATAATAGCTGTTTATATGAATTGATAGGAAAGTTCAGGAGAAGGTTTTTGCTTTCCTGTGGGTGTGTGTAAAAAAAACAGACCACGCACAATTGAGGTTTAAATTCTAGTACAGAAACAGATATTTGGAGCACTAAATGAATACAGGTATTACTGTCTTTAAGTTACACCCCTCTGTTGTTTGTTTTCCTGTAATAGAAATTTCGTGTAAAAAACGTTTTTTTTTTTTTTTATTTAAACACATTTATTCAAAGTTAGTCTAAAAATACATAATCAATCTAATCAATTAGGATTAGATCAAATATAATTAAGGTAATAAGCCTCATACTGCAGAATGACAGGGATCATTTTCTTTAAAGTATTTGTCTGAATGGCAGATACAATGTGTTAACATTTTTCAGGTGGTATCTTTTCCCTAAACATTGAGCATATGTGACATTAAAAGCGAAACATTCCCTTAATTATAGCACTATGCACATTCCTGAATCCTTATCAGATCTTTATAAAACAACTATACCATAAAAAGTGTGCTTCTGCTAAAGGAGAATATTGAACAGGGTCAGATGGTGTTTATTTTCCTATTCAAATTTCAGGTTCATGCTGGACCAGTTTGAGTGTTTTGGTTTAACAAGCACCGGTGCATATAAATGAAATGTCAGGTGTTGTGCCCCTGTGGAATATATTAGGCAGCAAGTGAAAATGTTCTCCTAAACTTGATGTGTTCAAAAAATAAGCTAGAGTAAGGATTTGAGTGAGTTTGACCAGGGCCAGATTGGGATGTCTAGACGACTTGGTTTAGAGAAAATGTAAAACGCCAGCTCTTGTGGGCTGTTTTTCCTGTCTGCAGTGGTCAGTATCTATCAAAAGTGGTCCAAGGAAGGAACAGTGGTGAACCGGTGACATGGTCATGGGCTGAGGTTTATTGTTGCATGTGGGGAGCAAAGGCTGGTACGTGTGTTTCAATAAAAAAGATGACCTCCTGTAGCTCAAATTGCTGAAGAAGTTAATCCTTGACAAGTCACAACTGTTTTAAAAGAAAAAGGGGGACAAACACAATATTTGACAGGTGGTCATAATGCTATCCCTGGTCAGTGTTTTTCAAGTTTGGGTCTCTTAGTTTGTTAACTATAAGCATCTTTAAACATCCTATAATCTGTACAATCGTGCACGTTCAACTTTAGGGTAATATTATGGAGAAAAACCAGATATGTCTGTAAAAGTCCCATACTTTTGCCTATAATGTGTAATTGTACAAAGGTGTGTGTAAAGAAGTGGTGTGAAGTAAAAATATGCTCAAAAAAGATTTTATTTTCCATATTCTCCAACTTTCATAGACTTTTTTTTAGTATAATGGCAACCTTTATTAAAAAAAGTAAATGAAGTAAATATCACTTTCTTTACTCACCTACAAATATTTTTCTGTACCATTTTCCTTTTTAATATATTTGTTGGTAAAGTCATGTTCATCATTCATGATAATATTTTTGAATCATTCATTCTCAGGAAACTCTATACTGTCAACGTCAAAAAAAAAAAAAAAAAAAAGACAAACTCTGGAGTTAAAGTAAAAGAAAGAAAGAAAGAAAGAAAGAAAGAAAGAAAGAAAGAAAGAAAGACAGAATTATAATAATAGACACAAGGCAGAATCTGATCAAATTCATAACAGTGAGACTGAATGTGTGCTGAATGCTTAGTGACTGCTGGAATCCTGTTTATGCAGAATAGTACGACAAGATGCAGAATTGACAGAAACTAAACACAGAACGGACCCGGAAAACTTCTGACGCACCCTATATAGTAATTAATCATATATCTACCTAGCACATGTCCTACTCAGTCCACTATGTATATTGTAAATGCAGAATATCACTCCTTCTACCACTAATTCTGTTGTTATACTGGGTAATAGAATCACTTCAGACATGACAGGAAAACTTCTGAGCTGAAAGAAAGGATTGTGAAGACGAAAACAATGGACAACAGTACTTAGACACCCACGTGCCAACATTCCTCCCTCAGTCACACTGTGTGCCTCCTGTTTACTGATAAACAGAACAAAACGATGCAAGAAAAGAAGGGTCATTAGAGTTTCATGTGAAAATAAAGATATATAAATGTAAACATATACACAGTATTTCACTATTTATTATCATGGTATTTGCTTCTACTGTAGGGTTACAGATATTCCATTAAAGAGAGCTGCTAGGATTAAACAATATTAATAGTTTATTAAACAGTGTATAAATACAGTCAACAGATGTTGTAAAAGAAATTAGAACATTCAGCACCTAGGAATAATTTTTATGGCAATATAATATCCACAGATGTTCTAGGAAATGAATCAATAAAATTATAATTAAAAACAATA
>MU591762.1:3135335-3145919 GCA_024362625.1 Silurus asotus
CCTAACTCTCTTAATCCTAATGTTAAAACATGGACATTTCTTTTTGAACAAAAATACTCTGTTACCACAAAGTTCGAAAGGAGGTCTTTGGATATGGTAGCATTCAATTTTCTATTCTCTTCAACTAGGATACCCAAACCTTTCCAGCTCCATGAAGATATGGATTACATGGGTTGAAGATCTCAGTTGGTGTACTAGATGAAGATCTTCTGCTATAAATCTCTGACAAACACTACTGAACACCCCTGTGATTAATTGGAATGCTGACTGATTTTACTAGCACACTTTTGGTTAAATGAGCACAAATCTTTACAAACAAAATAGTGTGGAACATCTTTACAAAACAGTGAAGTTTAATAAAATAAAAATATAAATGTTGTAACATGCTGAATAGGATGTTCAAAAAGGACATAGGGATCTTGTAGTCAGGTTTCCACAAATGTTTGTCTATATAATGTATGAGACCCAAAATTATTTGACTTAATATCTACCCTTTAGCTTTACAGGCTTTAAGCAGCTATCTTTGACAATCTGGGTTATTATTTTCTTAGTGCAATCAATTTAGCTTTAGTCACCAAACTTGGGGGAGAACTTTAGCTTGGACCCAAAAAAATAAATGAGTGAGACTCCTTACAAAAGTCATTATCTCCATACTAAAAGCTTTACCATATCAACATTTACACATGTACACAGTGGCTGTGTAATCAGAATTCTAATTGTATTAGTATGAGTGCATTATTATAATATAAACCTATTGTTTCCACCTGAAGTGGATTCATTTATAATATTAGCATAGCCCGATGTGGGTTTTTTCCACATATACAACCTCAAACAATTTATATTGAATAAAGAACAATAAATCATACCATTTAACAATGTATACTTACAATTAAAGTTGTGTTACCTTTTGCCAAACAAGTGATAGCAGGTAGAAACAATCTTGACCTCATTTCCATATCATAACCTCACTTTGATCTCTTTACTAGGATAGGATAATAGGATATAAATGTACTTTTCATGTTTCCAAAAAAAAAAACTTCATGGAAGATTCTCCCAAGAATTGACACTGGAGAATTCTTCCATATTTAATGTTCCCCTATGGGAACTCGAGCTGCGTCACAACGCTTTGGGAATGCCTCACGTTGTCCATGCTCTAAATTATATGTGAAATCCAGCCAATCGGCAAGTCGTGACATAATCGGCGGGCAATGTTGCAAAAACCAGGAAGCTACAAAATGGGTGTGATGGAGCGACATTAGCTTCTGTTTGTTCAGGTAAGCACTTTGAGTGTGAATCTGTGCAAGAAATGGCTAAAAAACAAACAAAACTTTTTCGATGTGTGTCCCTCCTTGCCCCTGTGTTATTACGGTGGAAAACACACATAAGCTATGCATTGTTTGTTTGGGAGTGAAGCATGCTTAGTCGGCTCTCGAGGGAGACGATTGTTTGCCCTGTGGCTGCATGGCTATGCGCACGCTCCGCTTCTGGAGAGCGATCTTCAAGGAGAGTGCTCTCCCTCACGGCACAGGCCCCGCTTTTGCAGAGGCGACATGGCACCGAAGGTCGTGGCGCTCGTAGGCCGACCTAGCAGGAGACATAGAGATGAATGAGTCTCCTCCAGCCTCCCCTGCAGGGCCGACCACTCGTTCCCTGCGGGAACAATTTTCGGAAGCTAGGGAGCCCATGAACGCCTGCACTGTACGAGGAGTTCCTGAAGCTAGAGATAGCTTGGCCAGATGAGAAATGGAAACAATGCACTCCTAGTAAGCTGGATGAGCATTTCCTGCACCCTGACATCACAGCCTCCATGCCGGGGCCTACCATTTTTCCCCAACCTACACACCGAGGTGTCCAGGTCCTGGGAGACCCCATATGAGGCCCGTGCCTTTTCCCTGCAAACCTCGCTGTACGCAAATGGAGTAGGGTTTAAGGAGTGTGGCTATTGGGAGATGCCCTTGGTTAAAGAGACACTAGTTGGCTATCTCTCCCCAGGTGCTGCATTACTGAAGGCCCCAGTATTGCCTACTAGGCTGTTAAAAGCCACTTTGGCGTTGCTAGGTAAGGCTTACGTCGTGGTCGGTATGGCTGGGCATGGTGAAAGCCCAAAAGCAAGCCCAGATCGAAGGAGCTGGCCAACCTGAGGGTGGTCCTTTCTTCAAACAAATTGGCAGGGGTGCAGCGGCCCTGGGCATTGCTCCAGCCATTTTGAAAGGGTCAGAAACCTTGAGAGGCTGGTTCCTCAAACAGACTTCCTGGAGGCCAGGCTGTTTACCCTGCCAAAAGATGTGCTTTGGGGTGCAGTCTTCCTCCATCTCCACACTAAGTATCGCTGTGGGAGAAGTAGACCCGCCACCTCTCTGGAGGCCCTAATGGCTGCAGGGCATTGCCCCAGCCGCCCTCCGAGGGCCAGAGGCCAGCCCTGAGATGCTGGTTCACCTAAGAGATTTCCTGGCAGTTTGGTAAGGCCTGCCAGACATATCTCGGGGAGTTCTGGAGAGAGTTTAACAGAAAGGAGCCCATCTCCTCCTGGTGGCACCTCGTTGGCTGGGCAAACCTTGGTTTACAGACCTGCTGTCTCTCCTCGAGGGACCTCCTTCGGATCTTCTCTCTCAGTCAAGGGGAACCCGGGTTTACCCCTGTCTGGAGTTATGGAAGCTACTAGCAGACTGTTTAACTGGCAAATATGCAGACTCTTAGCAGTTGAATTGTGGATGCCACTTCCTCATCTTATGAGTCCTCTGGTCTTCCCACTCCTTTCAGAGTCAAGGCTAATTTCACCCGGAGTATGGCGGCCTCTATGGCCTGGTCCGCTGGAGTTTCTATCCAGGAAATATGCAACGCTGTGGGCTGGTCCACCTCTTTGACCTTTGTCAGGTTTTATGACCTTGACATCAGAGCCACTCCCGGCACCCCTTTCCTGCATTCTGGTTGTGCTCAGACATACTAGGCAGGAACTGGTCAGTATAGTGTGATTGGGCACTTGTTCCCAAAGCGCTGTGACGCAGCTCGAGTTCCCGAAGGGGAACATCTCTAGGTTATGTATGTAACCCTAGTTCCCTGAGGGAACAAGACGCTGTGTCAACAGGCCATACTCCCTGCATCACTGCAGCACTTACCTTTTCTTATTCCAAAAACTAATGTCGCTCCATTGCTCACCTATTTTGTAGCTTCCTGTAGCTTCGTCCCCAGATGATGTCATGACTTGCCAACTGGCCAGATTTCACGAGTTTCAGAGCGTGGACAACGTTGGGGAACCTTCCGTGCCATGCATGATTTCAAACCATCACATCTTAGTGTATTACCAACAGTAACCTTGGAAACGGTGGTCCCAGCTCTTTTCAGGTCATTGACCAGCTCCTCCCATGTAGTTCTGGGCTGATTACCTTCCTTGGGATCATAGAGACCCCACGAGGTGAGATCTTGCATGGAGCCCCAGTCTGAGGGAGATTGACAGTCATGTTTAGCTTCTTCAATTTTCTAATGATTGCTCCAACAGTGGACCTTTTTTCACCAAGCTGCTTGGCAATTTTCCCATAGCCCTTTCCAGCCTTGTGGAGGTGTACAATTTTGTCTCTAGTGTCTTTGGACAGCTCTTTGGTCTTGGCCATGTTAGTAATTGGTATATATATATATATATATATTGCATGGCCCTAAAGTTCAATTATTTCCCTTTCTTAGAGATCTAAAATGCTGCTGTCTTGCCTTGTCTCTGGGGAATAAGAAAAGCTCAATGTACTTTGTCAGTTTCCAGATTTAACTGCAGACTCACACAGGTCTAGGGAACACAATACCACAATGTTGTGAATGATGAAACAAGAAATGAACAACTTTTTTTTATTGCCTCTGAGACGGTCACGCTGGCCTACTTTTTCCCTCTGGGTACTGAACCAAAAACCACATACTGCTAAGAAATATATCTCAGAGAAAGCAAAAAAATATTTTCAATATAGTGTTTATTTTTTCTATTATAACATTTCAGTTAATCAAAGGTTAATAAATATATATATAAGGTGGTCGTTTGCTTATTTCAAGCAGTTATTTGTTGAATTCATTCGTTTCATGTACAGAAATAGGTTAAATAGTCTTATATTTGGTTTTGTTGTCATGTAATAATAATAAATATAAGATCAATTTGATTATATACATAATCAACATAAAACATTTTTATTTGCAGTACCATTTTATTGGTACAGCACTTTTAAACAATAGACAATTTTATGGCGCAGCTTTAGATTATGATTATTATTTAGATTATGAATATAACTTTTAAAGTCATAAAACAGTAATATATCTTTATTTACATACAAGTTATACATAAAACAGTCTATATTCCCAAAAAGCAAGCTAGGAGTCACAGTGGCAAGGAAAACCTCCTTGTGATGGTATGAGGAAGAAACCTTGAGAGAAGCCAGACCTAAAAGGGAGCCTATCCTCATCTTGGTGTCCTTCATTATATTTTATCATTGTTAAGGTGTACTGTTCAGTGATGGACACTTGAATGCAGCTGTTGGTAATTGTAGTTTTGACTTTATTCCATTGTAACAGACTTTATAATCATTATATTTTTTTTAAATCCATCCTTATGGTTCTTAAGTTTAAGTGGTGGGCCATCAGGGCCAGCAAGGCCTTCTCTGCTGGCCAAATTCTATCAGAATCACTGACTTTAATCGTCCATGAATGTGTATTGAATTATTCCCATTTGATTTTCCTTATTTCATAGAGTTTCTCTTATGTGCATTGCTGCAAGAAGCAGTGCCATCAAGTGCCATCAATCAGATTTGATTGCAAACCACATCTGCTGCAATTATATATTCGTGTGGATTTAATATCTGTATTTCATTTCAAAATGGATGCCAGCGGAAAAGAAATTGATTTGAACACAGATATACTTACCAGGACATTGATAAGATGGATTTAGCGGATATTAAAGTAGAAAAGTTTGGCAATGTGAGAAAAAGTCAGCCAAACATTTCAAAACAGTTGTTACGTTTTTTTCAGGAACCATTTGAACGATTGAATTTGCACAAAAACACATAATTTGCCTTAATTTGACCTGTGGTCATTTTTTTAGGTTGATATTGATGTTTGTTATATGCAGGTGGTGCAGCTGTGGCTGCAGTGAAAGGAGACTTGAGTTGTGAAATGGCCCGCAACTGTAAAATCTCCACATCCACAGTAACCTCATGTATCTTTTGGCTGTTTCTAAAAAAACATTTTCACCAGCAGCAAGTGGTCTCCAATTGAAAAGAACTCCACCCAGAAGTTGGGAGTTCGGGTAAATCATGCAAGTTTGGGGAGAAAAAATAGACAGGATCAGTACACACACATGACTACTAGGTCATTAAGTCATCTTAGCTTTGCACGTGATACTTCAGGCATGACAGGCATCTCTGCGTAAACTCAACAAATTTACCCTGAGATCCTGTAAGACCTGTTCGGCGAACGATTAAACCGCCGGAGTCCATTGCATATGTAATAAAAACACATTCCTGAAGTACTGCAGGAGGGATATGGTAATCCCTCAATGAAAAGGAAGGCACGAATCTAGATTCGGTTTGGCCATTTTAATTTAATCCTCTCGTTCTCGACATGTCTTTCTTTTGAATATTCAACCTTCAAGAGAAGAGTTTGTTCCTAAGAATGTAGTGTTACTCATGATGTACTCTTACTCATGATCAACACTGTGTCATGGACTTACTTGTTCTTCATAGTCATATGTTTTATTTTTGATTTGTTGTTTGATACTGATTAGTCATTATAGGTGTACTGATACCTATTTCGATATTGATTATCCATTGATTGTGAGATATTGTAAGACCGCTTAGACCAGGGGTCTCCCTACAAAGGTTTTTTTCAGTTCAGGGGTAGTAAATAGTTCTTCTAAAATGATTTTACAGCATGTGTGACAATCAGAAATGCTTAATTAAAACCCATGGTTTGTGGTTTTATAATTTTCATGAAACCATATTGAATCACACTGGGCACCTTTATGTCTGCATGTCTGTCTTTTTCTCTCTCTCTGTCTCTCTCTTTCTTAAATGATCTAACCACTATGAGGCCATTGGGAAACTGACTAATGCCTTTTTTTTTACCTGTAATTCAAACTTTTATTTATTTTATTCTGGGTCACAGGTTGGTGTCCTGTCTTAACCCAAGGCAAACCTCATTTCACAAAAGAGAAAGAGCTAAATGTAGCATCATATTCACCCAGACATCCCAAACTCCCCTCACTGTGGCTCAGGTTAGGAGTTTGGAACAATGCCAGTGATTCACATTATCACATAATACTATAAAGGTTAAAATAACACACACACACACACACACACACACACACACACACACACACACACACACACACACACACAGCTCTACTGTGTTGTACAACCAGATACCGAGGATGGCATCATCATTAATGTAAGATCATTTGGAAGATAAGGGTAATAAATAAATGTTGCATGCATCAAACTTCGTATCATATTACAAAGTTTAATTATGATTGCAACCACATCAGATAAATAATGAGCCCAAGTTACTGTAATTTATATTTTACAACCACTCTGAGGTATTTTTAGCAGGAATTTTGATGTCCCGTATTTCACTATATATGCATACAGTAGGGTGTACTTGTTAAAGAAAAATGGATTTAAGATCCATTTTTCAAATTATTTACACTAAACCAATTTTGGTGTTGCATCGATTAATGAAGAGAGGATGTTGATCAATAAGTGTTTTTAGATGATTAATGCTGCTTATTTTACGATTTATGATGTTTATGACCATGAAAAATGTAGGAAATACATTTCCAAGGTAAACTGCAGTTTATTTAGATTCAGTATATAAGTTTTACTCTAAGTCGAGTTTAACGTGAGGTTCTAGTGACCAGTATCCCTGTAGCTTCCTTATTTTCAGATCTACCTCAGTCAAACCTGAGATTCTCCACTGTTACCACTGGCTCACGCTTTAAGGATAAACTAATAATTGCTGATTTATGACTTTAAAAGTCATATTCGTAATCTATTTTACTCTGTGAAGGTGCTTTGGGACAATTTCCATCGTTAAAATTTATATACAAATAAAATGTTATAAAATTTTAATGAATTAAAATGAACTGTACTGCAAAAAGTGTTATCTTTATTTATTTATGCCATTTTATATTATTCTGTAAAGCTGCATTGGAACATTGTCCAGTGTTATAAATGTTATACAAATACAACTGAATTGAATATGAACAGGTCATAGGGCAATAAAAATGAATAAATTAGCAAATAGAATTCAAAATAGTGGAATTAAAATAAAAGTAACAACTGAAACAATAAAATGAATATTTAAGTAGTTGACTCAAGTGTCAAGACGTATAGAGAGTTACAGATATTATTAAGAATATAATAATGATAATATTAATATTAATAATAATAATAATAATAATAATGTGTGTGTGTGTGTGTGTGTGTGTGGGTGTGGGTGTTGTGTGCGCGCGCGATATGTATATAAAAGGTATTTAAAAATAAATGTGCATTATATACAGTACAGACCAAAAGTTTGGACACACCTTCTCATTCAAAAAGTTTTCCTTACTTTCATGACTATGAAAATTGTAGATTCACACTGAAGGCATCAAAACTATGAATTAACACATGTGGAATTATATATGGAATTATATACATAACAAAAAAGTGTGAAACAAATGAAAAATGTCATATTCTAGGTTCTTCAAAGTAGCCACCTTTTGCTTTGATTACTGCTTTGCACACTCTTGGCATTCTCTTGATGAGCTTCAAGAGGTAGTCACCTGAAATGGTCTTCCAACAGTCTTGAAGGAGTTCCCCGAGAGATGCTTGGCACTTGTTGGCCCTTTTGCCTTCACTCTGTGGTCCAGCTCACCCCTAAACCATCTCGATTGGGTTCAGGTCCGGTGACTGTGGAGGCCATGTCATCTGGTGCAGCATCCCATCACTCTCCTTCTTGGTCAAATAGCCCTTGATGCCTTCAGTGTGACTCTACAATTTTCATAGTCATGAAAATAAAGAAAACTCTTTGAATGAGAAGGTGTGTCCAAACTTTTTGGACACTTTGACAGTCCATAAATCTATGATTCTATTATTATTGTTGCTTTATTGTTTTTTGTTGTTTTTATTTTTTTATTAATTACTGTTATTGAGAAGTGTGCAGAGCTGCTTTCCCCCTGTCTGTACACGGACTGTGAGCTCTTCAGACCTGCTCGCTGTTCTCAGATCAGTTTCGTGGTATTGTTTGTGTTCAGTAAAAAAGCCATGGCAGGTCCGGGAACAGTCTGAGAAACAGCGGCTGTGCAGGGGAAAGGCCATGTGCGCATGGCGTTAATAACCAGGATTACCCCGCCTACTACAAGGGTTGCCAGATCGCTGTGAACCACCTGGGCTGTATTATAATCTTTTAATAATTTTTGTTTCTTTTCATAGTTTAAGGAGGTAAGTTCTATCTTTAAATCTATAAATGCACAAATAAGAAATATATTCTGTCAAATAAAAGTGTACATCTACATTTACACATTTTTTTATCCAAAACTATTAAACTCTGTGTAATGTCACTGTCTTGTACTTGTACACTGTTTTTGTGATAAATATAGACTACTTAGATGTTTAGTGTGACCTTCTGCTACCTCTGTGACCACCGACAGAATAAGCAATAACAAAATGAATGAATTAGTAAAAAATTGCAAAAAAATTGGTGTAAAATTTCCTTCATATAATTCATTTATTTACAATGAGTAACTACTTCATCCTGGTCAGGATTGTAGTGGATCCTGTTCAAGGAACCTTGGGTGCAAGATTCTGCATGAGACACACACACACACACACACACACACACACACACACACACACACAAAGATAGACCTTATTCAGCATAGCTACCTACACCCTGAATTCCAGAAATGTTATTATATAACAAATGTTTCAACTGAGAGAAACATTTGTACACTTTTATGCACAAAATTAGCTCATTTTAAATTGAATGCCAGCTACAGGTCTCGGGGGCAACAAAGGACTGAAAAAGCCAGAAATTATTTTAAATATTTAGCTGGAAGAACATCTAGCAACCAACCATCAGTTAGTTGACATTAATAGACATCAGGTCTGTAAAATGATTAGCTATTAAAGGGATATTAGAGAGGCAGAGTCTCTGTGAACAGGGGCATAAAAAGATTGTTTAAAGTTTTATGTTCTCTATGTTCTACTGTGAATAAAATATTGGCTCATGTGATTTAAAAGTCTTTTAGTTTTCATTTTATTGATATTGAAAAAACGTCCCACATTTCCTGAATTTCGGTTGTATATGCATGTTTTTTAGAGGGGAGAAAACCAGAGGACCCAGAGGAAAAAAGGGTGATAAAAGGGATACAAGAAAAAGACATAGACGTAAATACCAGGTGAGGATCAATGCCAGAGACCCTTGAGCTTTAAAGCAGCAACATTTCCCTCTGCTATTATATCTACATGATTCATTTTCATAATTAAAATAAAATGATACAATAAAAAAATATATAAAAATGTAATAAGTAAAAGAGAAAGAAGAGTCAATGTTGCACCATCCAGTGTTGAAGATCTTTAAACAGTTGATGAACAGGAACTCAGTCTTGTATTTTACATTTGAATCATTAAGAGTTCACCTTACTCTATAATAAGACTTCATAAACTACATAAGTAAGTTTCCTGCTTCTCAATGATTGCAAAATAAATAATCAAATAGTTCCCTTAAGAAGTACATTTGTTTAATTTTTGGAAATTTTTCCTAGATTCTGAGCGATGATTTGTTTTTAAGACTTAAAAGCATCATATTTAGTCATTTTGGGCCCAGGAGTGTCCATTTAAAATACTGTATATGGAATTGTAATGTCAATATTTGAGTTGTACTACATGGACAGTATACTTCACATCACAGTGTCGGCTCAGTGGTTAGGACTCTGGGATCACAAGGTTGGAAGTTTAAGCCCCAGCACTGGCAGGCTGCCACTTTTGTGCACTCGGGGAAGAACCTTAATCCTGAGAGGTGGTAACTTATTTGTTAAGACATTGGACTTTGGATCTGAAGGTCATGAGTTCAAGTCCCATCTACACCAAGCTTCCCCTTGGGGAAGTAGCTCAGTTGTATACATGAGATAAATGTAAATTGATCTGGATGAGAGCGTCTGCCAAATGCAATAAATGTAAACAAAAAAGCATAACATATCTGCTCCAGTGGCATTTCTGCTATACCATGAATCACCCTGGGCTCTGACCCTATCCCAGCCTCCTAACAACCTGGGATATATGTGTGAAAATGACTAATTTCATTTAGGGATTAATAAAATACTCTGAATAATTATGAAAATGATAGTTTTGGTCTTCTTTTTTCTCATGTTCTTCCACACCTGGTGAGAAAATAAAATTGGATCCAGATACTCCAATCTGGCAACCCGTGCAGGGGCAGATTTCCTATGTCGAACTGTAAACTTCCCTCCGAGCTTCTGAGATCAGACTCAGAGCAAATCGGATCTGAGTGTGCGTTTGGAGATCTCTCTCTCTCTCTCTCTCTCTCTCTCTCTCTCTCTCTCTCTCTCTCTCTCTC
>MU591762.1:3145924-3202713 GCA_024362625.1 Silurus asotus
CTCTGTGTGTGTGTGTGTGTGTGTGTGTGTGTGTGTGTGTGTGTGTGTGTGTGTGTGTGTGTGTGATGTGATCGAACTGAAGCAGGGGATTCACTTTTCTGGATACTGATGGTGAGTTCAGTGGGATTATTTAATGCATACAGCATGATCGGATTACACACACACACACACACACACACACACACACACACACACAAACACACACACACACACACACACATGAAAGGCACATGAAAGTCATAGACAAACCTTGGAAACTTTTTTGTCTAATTTGTTACTCAAATGGATGAATAGTCCTTGAAGTGTGTGTTAGAAGTTGGAGGAAGTGTGCAAGGTTCTGCTCTGTCATCTCAATGCATCTCTTTGTTACATAGTAAAGAAATGTCATAAACGGATCAAAGCAGCATGAAAATTGAAATGTTTATAGAAATAGGAATGAAATAGTATCTACATTTTCTTCTGCTGCTGCATTGCACACACTCTTATAGCAGGAGGAGCTTTTTGGTTTTCATTTATATTCCATGTCTGGTATTCATCATGTTTCTTTTTTCCCAGGAACTGAGACGATTTGTAGGATATGTTTACAATTTTTTTTCTATACAAAGTAATTGGCCTTATGGTTTTGGCCTCCCATTATAAAGGAATGGTATTGTGTTGGTGAAATAGAGCAGTAAAAAAGAGACGGGAGTAAGCTTGAGGAATCTGGCTTTGTGTGTGTGTGTGTGTGTGTGTGTGTGTGTGTGTGTGTGTGTGTGTGTGTGTGGTGTGTGTGTGTGTGTGTGTGTGTGTGTTTGGCTTCAAACATCCACAAACTGAGTGATTATTCCTGATAGTGACTAGTCAAGGAAAGCAAACACACCTGCAGCAGCCCAGGTGTCTTTCAGTTCACTGAACAAAAGATCCTATTTTACAGCACACACTCGTTCGAGATTATTTCAACGTTCATTGTAACTTTAAAACTTTGCTTATATCATCCGATTAACAAAGTATTGTGTGCACTTTATCAGCTAATAAGGTCAAAGGGAGTAGATTTTGTGAATTATGATCCGGAGTCTGGAGCGTTAAAATGCTGATTCGTGACTTTTTTCGAATCATCCTATTTTTTATGCTCATTTTAACGTTATTAAAACGCAAAACATCATGTTTGGTTGTTATCGTACTTCCCTCGATTGGGAAAATAAACCTGTGGGTAAAGATGGAATGCTTCAAGGTACGACACATAGTTCAGGAAACTGGATTACCTCAAAGTCTCAAAACACTAAAAAAAGAGTCTTAGTAGGATATTTATGAAACGTACACATTTTCTAAATGTTTACGTGCATTTTTTAAGATATAAACTCGCATTAACACAATTTCGGTAGCACTTGAAGGCAGCATGAGCCTTTCTGACTGTGTATCCACTAAGTTGCCTTGTTTTTTTTTAAGGTATACCAATCTTTGTAACTAACAAATGAACTTAACCCTGGGTATCAATGCACTTGTGTGTACACTGGAACACTATCTTGCCTGTGGAATCTGGAAAGTTGACATTGCAGGCTGCAGTCGTATAGGTTCAAGTGTCGTAAAACCATAATGCTGTTCAACCTAAGCTGACAGATGTGGGATTTCAGTTCTGTTAAGCTTTAAAGCTCTACAGTGTGCTTTAATAATGTCATAATCTAATAATTTAAATTGACTAATCATAATTATTTTTATTGTGCTTTATAATATTGTCATTGTACATTATTGGACAGATAATTGTATTTACCATGTATTTTTGCGAAACTTTTAAGATAAACTCTTTATCCTGACTTTTGCGCAGCTCTGGAAATGTAATAAATTCAAAAGCAGTCATTTTACCAGGCCTGTTTTAAAAATATGGAAATTCAGAAGACACCAGGGGGGAAGTTTTAGCTTGTTCATACAGTTGTTCAGTGAGATTCGAGATGTTTCTAAAACTGCTTGCCTTTTTTTTCTCTCGGATACTGAAAATATATCTTGTTTATGGTTTTTCCCATGTCATTATATTGTTAATGGCTTAGGAAAAAATTTGGCAGGAAAACTGAACTTATAAAGTCAATAAAAATCAATTTGGAACATTTTTTAAAAATTGGAACAAGTCAATGACATGTAGTCAGAATAGAAAGTACTAGGAAAAGAAATAAATCATAATGCCAGTTCTAGTGTACAGTGAGAGGTGTTCTGACTACTGCTCGCTCATGAGATGGCACAACATTATGGTGAAAATCACATTTAAGAGAAGCCACTTCATGGCACAGTTGTCCATACTGTACTATATCTCAGTACACAGCTGTACACATAGTACAATACTCACTATACAGCTGTACACACTGTACTATACCTGATTACACATCTGTACACACTGTACTATACCTGATTACACATCTGTACACACTGTACTATACCTCATTAACCAACTGTACACAATGTACTATACATCATTACACAGCTGTACACATAGTACAATACTCAATTCACAGTTGTACACACTGTACTATACCTCATTACACAACTGTACACACTGTACTATACCTTAGTACACAGCTGTACACATAGTACAATACTCACTTCACAGCTGTACACACTGTACTATACCTTATTACACATCTGTACACAATGTACTATACCTCATTACACAGCTGTACACACTGTACTTTACCTCAATACACAGCTGTACACAATGTTCTATACCTCATTACACAGCTGTACACATGGTACAATACTCACTTCACAGCTGTACACACTGTACTATACCTTATTACACAGCTGTACACACTGTACTTCACCTCAATACACAGCTGTATACACTGTACTATACCTTAGTACACAGCTGTACACATAGTACAATACTCAATTCACAGTTGTACACACTGTACTATACCTCATTACACAACTGTACACAATGTACTATACCTCATTACACAGCTGTACACATAGTACAATACTCACTTCACAGCTGTATACACTGTACTATACCTTATTACACATCTGTACACAATGTACTATACCTCATTACACAGCTGTACACACTGTACTTTACCTCAATACACAGCTGTACACAATGTACTATACCTCATTACACAGCTGTACACATGGTACAATACTCACTTCACAGCTGTACACACTGTACTATACCTTATTACACAGCTGTACACACTGTACTTCACCTCAATACACAGCTTTACACACAGTACTATACCTCATTACACAGCTGTACACAATGTACTATACCTCATTACACAGCTGTACACATAGTACAATACTCACTTCACAGCTGTACACACTGTACTATACCTTATTACACAGCTGTACACACTGTACTTTACCTCAATACACAGCTGTATACACTGTACTATACCTCATTACACAGCTTTACACACAGTACTATACCTCAGTACACAGCTGTACACAATGTACTATACATCATTACACAGCTGTGCACATAATACAATACTCACTTCACAGCTGTACACACTGTACAATAACTTATTACACAGTTGTACACATACACTTCTTGTGTGTGTGTGTGTGTGTGTGTGTGCGCGCGCGTGCTCATGCAGGACTCGATTCTCTCGAATCTCTGTGGGTTTGACGTTAGAGGAATCAGGCCATAAAACAACCCCCTCCCCCCCTCACACACACACACACACACACACCTATACCTTATTACACAGCTGTACACACTGTACTTTACCTCAATACACAGCTGTATACACTGTACTATACCTCATTACACAGCTTTACACACAGTACTATACCTCATTACACAGCTTTACACACAGTACTATACCTCAGTACACAGCTGTACACAATGTACTATACATCATTACACAGCTGTACACATAATACAATACTTACTTCACAGCTGTACACACTGTACAATACCTTATTACACAGTTGTACACATACACTTCTTGTGTGTGTGTGTGTGTGTGTGTGTGCGCGTGCTCATGCAGGACTCGATTCTCTCGAATCTCTGTGGGTTTGACGTTAGAGGAATCAGGCCATAAAACAACCCCCTCCCCCCCTCACACACACACACACACACACACACACCCTGATCCGATCACACACTCTAAGTGAGAAGTGTTTTATCTTTGTTCCATTCCTTGTTTGTTGTAATCAGTGAGTTGCTCATCCTTCACATTGACACATCTGTGTTGCATGGTGGCACTGATTTATCCACACACACACACACACACACACACACACACACACACACACACACACACCCTCTGGCTAAGGAGTGGATTGGTTATCAATGATTTAATCCACGGATCAGCATGTACATTATTTTACATATTTAACAGCATGTAGTACACAGTATATGCTCTACTCCTGAAAATAGAACCAACTTTTCTTAAAGTAATAGCATAGTCCCGCTAAGAGTAGGTCTACCTGATCCTCCTTCCCCAGGACAGAAATCATGAGTTTAGAAAATTTTGTTGTCTGATGTTTGCTTCTTTCTTTTATGTACTTGCACTTTAAGGCTTCTGACTTCCAGTTTAGTCTTGCAAAGTGGCATAGAAAACAATAGACGGGGTGTGTATTGATAAACTGGTTATCCAATAATGAAAAGCGCAGGATAAACCTGTGAAATTACTCTATATAACGGTGTATGAAATCATTGAATGGCTGACTGTTGTATGATTTGTAACCCCGCCCATTCCCATGTATGTAATTGAATGACCTGGAAATACATTTTCATATACATTTGAACAAATATTTTCGTAGAATAATGTGTCCAGTTGAATTTAAGGCAGTTGTTTTTAAGATCACAGCCAGTATTCCTTGTGTTAATCACATATTAAATAAATAAAAGGGCATGGCTAGTTTTCAACATTTCCTATGTTGTTCCATGGGCCATGTAAAGTTGCACTTCAGATGATGGTTTGCAGTCTCGACTGTCTCCACGTCTATATCTACTGTACATTCTCTGGCTTCAACTTACATTTAGACCAAAAACATCAACAACAAAAAAAAATCTAATTTAAATATTTGTTTATACCTTCAAAACCGTACAAAGTGTGACATCCTGTGGAATGTTTTTAATGACATAAAACTTAAGAAGGTTAAAAATATATAGAGGAATTATGAGGATTAAACCTTTTTATTTAATTTAATTAAAAAAAAAATAGTATAATTCTTCTGCTTTCTCTTCTTCTTCTTCTTCTTCTTTCGGCTGCTCCCATTAGGGGTCGCCACAGTGGATCGTCCGTCTCCATACCACCCTGTCCTCTACATCTGCTTCTTTCACACCAACTACCTGCATGTCTTCCCTCACCACATCCATGAACCTCCTCCATGGTCTTTCTCTTTTCCTCCTACCTTTTGGCTCCATCCTCAGCATTCTCCTACTGATATACCCCATGTCCCTCCTCTGCACATGTCCAAAACATCTCAATCTCTCCTCCCTCAGCTTGTATCCAAAACATCCTACATTCACTGTCCCTCTAATAAACTCATTTCTAATCCTGTCCATCGGCATCACTCCCAACGAAAACCTCAACATCTTCAGCTCTGCTACCTCCAGCTCCACCTCCTGTCTTTTACTCAATGCCACTGTCTCTAATCCATACAACATCACAGGTCTCACCACAGTCCTATAGACTTTCCCCCTTCACTCTCACATATACTCTTCTATCACAAATCACTCCTGTAACTCTTCTCCACACACTCCACCCTGCCTGCACTCTTTTCTTGACTTCTCTAACACACTCTCCATTACTTTGCACTGTTGACCCCAGGTACCTAAACTACTCCACCTTCTCCACCTCTTCTCCCTGCAACCACACCACTCTACTGCCCTTCCTCTCATTCACACAGACAATAATATATTTAATTACAATGCTAAAAAGAAAAAAAGCATGCTCATTCCTCCATTCTCTAACCGTTGCTCGTGCACATGCCCAGTGCCACATATTGTATACTGTATAGTTTATACAGTGTGGTACTTAAATTGTTTGTTTTGTTTAATTATTAACAAATTACAGTATACTACCCCACACTGATCAATGATTGAGACTAGTCGGTGGGCTAGGGCATGTTTCCACTAGGGCTGAAACGAGTAACTCGAGTAATTAGGATACAAAAACGCAGCAAATTATTTCCTTTGTTTAGGCCATTTAACTACACACGGAACACTGTGTTTCCCCACGGACCATTATTACTGACCCACCACCCACTAATCTTTGGTTGTGCATGCTCTCTGTGTTGCCAACTCCCCTTCTCGCCTTCTGTGTTTTCACGTTGTGCATACGCAGGGCTCAGAGTTTACTTACTGGTGCGCACTTTTTTTCTTCTGTCAGGATATAAATGAGATCCCTGGACAGGTATACACAGAAGATGCTGCAGAAACTTTGGGATTATTTTAAGAGTAAACATACACACAATAAAACAATCTTTTCTTAAAATTAATTTAAAATTTTTTATTGATATATTTGTATTTCCAATTTGATGTAATATTGCAATTAAATGCACTAAATGGGTTTAGTTTTTACAGATTGCAATTTCAGCAATAAAAAGGAAACAAATGATTTGTTGATTTTTGGACATCTGTCTATCTCTAATTCAATTACTTGATTAATCCATGGACTAATCGGGAGAATACTCGTTTCTGAAATAATTGATAGCTGCAGCCCCGGTCTCGACTTACGATATTTTAAAGTTACTGTATGATGCGGTCATCTGAGCTGAACTTATCTCCATGGTAAGTCAGGGACCACCTGTATTTGATATTATAAGTTCACATAATAAAGTGCAGATGTGCAAGATGTACAATATTTGATATTTATGTCTGTGTTCAGAAAAAGCAGGATGAATTAATGGGTGTTGTGCTTATAAGTCCAGACATTAGTCTTTGGTGTTCTCCTTGTTGAAGGCACAAACTTCCTGCTTCCTCCTTGTCCTCTGTGTTGGTCTTCAGGGAGTAGAAGCATTTCCCTGACCATAATTGATAGAACAGTTCAACTGTTATTTAGATGGCTGAGGTCCTTCACTATCATTTCTGGCCTTGGTCCAGCAGTAGATAGACTGCAGGTCAGGGAGCTCAGTGTAGATTGTATGCTTAGCTGACTACACCACTCTTTGGAGATCTCGCCTGTCCTGCTTTGTGTTGTTCTCAAACCAGGCTGATGTTTCCTGTCAGGATGTTCTCAATAGTGCAGGTTTAAATGTTCCTGAGCAATTTGTGGGGCAGTATAAAGTCTTTTAAGCATCTAAGGTGGGTTAGACTCTGATGGGTTTTCTTAACCAGGCCGCCTTATAAGAGTAACTGCAACCATGTTGTCCACGCATATATATATATAGTATGGAGTTATTGGCTAAATGAAATCTGCTGTTTTCTTTCAGTATTATATACATTTTGATCATTATTGCATATGTTTTTAGCTGTTTCGTGTTTCTCTTTAGCCAGACAAGTTGTAATTCGGTTATTTATAAAAGTGTAAGTCGAGATATAGCCTAGCCTACCCAGGAATCTTAAAGAATAATGATCAGTATGTGGTAGTATTCTGTAATTTGTTAACAATTTAACACATTACCGTAATAAATTAAGCAAAACAGAGCAAATTACAGTCCTGTAATGCATAAACTTTACAGTGTTTATGTATGTGGCAGTAGAGGGCAGAGCCGGACGCAATCTGCTTCAGTGTCTAGCGATGCTGTTGAAAAAGGAGAGAACCAACAGCTAAAATTGGGCTTTAAAACACCAAAAACACAGAAAAAAATGTACTGTAACACCTAGACAACTAAACTCTGTCGGCCGCTGGTGAGAGTAAGAGATGGGTACATCCCGGCAGAATCCTAAGTTCTCGTACGGAAATTATACTGGCATGCAAAAATGTAAATATTTTTTAGTTTTTTGTGTCGCTGTTTTTTATCATAAAATAATGACTTTTTCTTTGTGCTTGCTTGGAATTTCAATAGCACTATTCGTGTCTTTGCTAACCTATGTTTTTTTTATTAATTTGGAATAAAACATCATGATAGGGCTGTTTTTTCCTGCGAAGTCATTCTGAAATGTTTATATATTTCCATGTGAAATGACACAATATATAATTATCACACTGAAGTTTATATGTAGGCGAATCTGGGTGGTGGATTTGTAGGCAAAGTCCAGCCATAGCTGTGGATCCACTAATTAGCCCGCATAAATGCTGGTAAAGGGTGGTTAAATGTTCGCATCAGGGTTTTAGTAGTAGGAGGGTTTTTCCCAGTAAAGGGTGTGTTTCAAGCTAATCAGCTGCCCTGATGTGGGAGAAACTGTACTCATCGGCCTGCTTTCACTAAACCGTGAACTGTGTTTGTGCTGGAGTCAGGCAGACTAATTTCACTCGAGAGCCCGTTGGCGATATTCACCTCTTTAATTAAACCCATTAGACTGTTAGTGCACAGCAGCAGTGTGAGTTGAAATGACACACGATTGCTGCTCGACCAAGGACTTGAACAAATCCGGGTTGTTGCTAAAGTTATAAGAAACATCACCAAACTTACTGATACTCAAAGATAAATTATTTTTAAACAGCAATAAAAGAGCTTTAAGAAATGACTGAATTAAATGGATGTAGCTCAATATTTTTCTTACACAATTTTATTTTTTTATCAAATGTCATTTACATTGTATGGCTAAAAGTTTATGGACACCACAGTATCAAACTCTTGTGTGCCACATTTATACCCATTCAACTCAATTACAGTAGAATTTTCTTTGTATAGCATTTTCAACAATGGACATTGATCCAAAATAGCTCCACAAAGATGAGCAGGTTGTAAATATTAAATGTATATGTTAGTACCTATACTTTTATCCCTAATGAGCGAGAAGGTTCCTTATGAATGTATATTTCTAAGTATATTTATTTGATTCATATGAAATTATATTTCACACCCAGTTCAAAAATATAAGTAGTGCCACTAAAGGACCAAAATAATGTCAGCCTTATGCAGATTGTGGGTAACTGCCATTTAACGCCCACATCCCCTCCTGCTTCAGTCTTTTCCATAAACAAATTCAGCGCTTTACTCATTGACTTGTGAGCATTACTCAGAGAGTGTGTGTGTTTCTGCATGTCTGCATGTTTACCTTCATGCTCCAACTAAAGTTCCTGATGTTTCATTAGCTAATTTCCTGTGCCCCACCTTGTTGTTGACATTTATACTGAAGATCTCAGGGGTGAGTTTCAGCTTCAAGGTTCCCGCAAAAGAATATGTGTGTGTGTGTGTATTTCAGGACTGTCTGCCAAACAGGACACAGGGGCGTAGATGGCCACACAACATACAGTAGATTTCTGAAGAGTAGTCGGTACTGAGAGTACAAATAAGGGTTCAGAATAGAACTGTTACTCCAAGTTAAGGGTGTGCCCGCTATAATGAGTGTGTCCTGTTTGACCCATAATGAGTCAAAATTAGACACAAACACTTTGTTTACCTGATGTCATGATATGGCGCTGTACAAATAAAATATAATTGAATTAAATCGAAAGAAATAGCAGTAATACAAACTATGACACTGTGAATAATGAATTAGCTCGTGCTCATAACTCTTGAATGAAGCTGAATGGTGTGGAGGATCTGGCCTTTCTGTCCGTGCAACCGTCTACAAAATTAGTAGAAGTGAAATGAAAAAAGGTTTTAAGTAGAGGTCAACTGATTTAACGGTTTTGTCAATAACTCTGCACAGATAGCGATTGCTGGAACTATCTGATATATATTTTGTTGTTTAATCTAGCACCAGGAATCTGGAGGAACATTGTCTCATTTTCACTGTGTACTGTGTCAGCTATATATGGTAGAAATGACAATAAAAGCTTCTTAACTCTCTTGACTTGAGCTGCAAAAATACATACCGATAGTTTTTCCAGGTTGCATAATACAGTACGAGAGCGGCCTCTAGAGGTGAAACAAATGCTGTTTATTTGAAGTGTTTATTTTATTCGTTTAGGATGTAACTGTTTTTTGGGAGTGTTACTTGTTGTTTGAGTTTAAATGCATTGTCTTAAATTTAAACTAGTATTTATCAATATAATTATTATAATTGATATTTTTTTCATTTAGCACATTTAGTTCAGCAATATTTTACATGAAGTGTTATGATTATTAATTATTTGATGTAACTGTTTTTATTTATTGGGAGTGTTACTTGTTGTTTAAGTTTAAATGCATTGTCTTAAATTTAAACTAGTATTTATCAATATAATTATTATAATTGATATTTTTTTCATTTAGCACATTTAGTTCAGCAATATTTTACATGAAGTGTTATGATTATTAATTATTTTTTTTGTCCAGTATATTAAAAAACTATTTGTTGATTATTTGGTTATCGGCTGTAAGATCCAGTATTGTACGATCCAAACTAGCTATTGATATTGGTAAAATTCACTGTCATTCAACCTCTTTTTTTAAGGTCATAACTTATAGTTTGTTTATGCTCGGTTTAGCCTTGGTTATGTATTTACATCAGCTTACATTAAGAGCAGCAATTCCTAAAGTAAATTAGTGTTTTTTTAATAACCAAATGTATATATGTTAATAATTAAGTACTTACCTGCATCAGATAAAGTGCAAGCCATGCTAATGTGGAAAAAACAAGGAATTTTGAGGCCAGTGTGGAGACTCTGTCCAACATTTTAGAGTTAATGAGTAGCTAGAAACTCTAAAAAAAACTATTGGTTGATTATTTGGTTATCGGCTGTAAGATCCAGTATTGTACGATCCAACCTAGCTATTGGTATCGGTAAAATTCACTGTCATTCAACCTCTTTTTTTAAGGTCATGGCTTATAGTTTGTTTATGCTCGGTTTAGCCTAGGTTATGTATTTACATCATCTTACATTAAGAGCAGCAATTCCTAAAGTAAATTAGTGTTTTTTTAATAACCAAATGTATATATGTTAATAATTAAGTACTTACCTGCATCAGATAAAGTGCAAGCCATGCTAATGTGGAAAAAACAAGGAATTTTGAGGCCAGTGTGGAGACTCTGTCCAACATTTTAGAGTTAATGAGTAGCTAGAAACTCAAATAACCATTATATCTACAGGTTGAATCTTGCAAAGAAATGTGGCTGTGAGATCCTTAGAAGCTGGTGGTTTGAGCAACGGCTGACTTTGTAATAAGGTCATCGTTTAAGTCTGCATATATATTTACATTTATGCCATTAGGCAGCGGCACTTATTAAGAGCAACTTACAGAAGTGCTTTGATCACTTCCTGATTCCTGTTTACTAGGCTACAGATTAAAAATACGGTCAGGCCAAAAAAATCTGTTAGGGAACAAGAAAGTAAAGCTGTTTTCACATTTCTTGTAAATATTTCAGGAATTTTTACGGTTGTTTCCACATTGTTTTGTAGACCCCCAATGATTCATGTGTTCAAACATCAACTGTAGGAGTTCTATCCATCACCTAGACAAGAGAGTCTTGATGCATGCCTGCATCCGACCCTGAGTGATGGTTGAGCACTGCTAGAGTGTATGTGGTGCAGTGCGGGGTGTGATAGTGATAAGTGTGTTGAAGTAAATTGTGCTGGTCCATTTTTGGCTTTGTAGGCGAGCAGCAGTGTTTTAAATCTGATATGGGCAACTACAGGAAGCCAGTGGAGCAATGGGGGTGGTGTGGGAGAACTTGAAGGTTGAAGAAAACCTGTGCAGCTGCATTGTAGATCAGTTGTAGTAAAATGGTGCTCACAGGCAGACCTTACAGGAGCCAGTCTGGAAACAACAAGAGATGAACAAGCACCTGAGAGGCCGGTGTGGATAGAAATAGTTGAATCCTTCTGAAATGTGAATGGGCAGTGGTTAAGGTCTTGGACTTCGTTAGGGAGGTTGAGAGTTCAAATCACGGTACCACCAAGCTGCCACTACTGGACACCTGAGCAACCCTTAAGTGCTGTGTATAAAATGGGATAAAAGTTAGATGAGCAATTCAAAAAATTAAAGGACATTTGGTTAGCAATGGTTACCCCTACATATAAGCCTAATATTTTATATTGCTCAAGAATGACAGGACTTTTTCTTCTAGCTCTGTTCATTCAGCCAAAATCTTACTAGAAAAATAATTATTTGTGAATTGTCACATTAAATACATTTTACTCTGTTATACTCTGGGGGGCCTTCTGAACTATGAACTGGTTTCTCAGTAGCTTCAATTAAATGCTGGCTTCTTCATGTGGTTCGAGATTAATCTCTGTAATTTGGAAGACATGCATGATATTTGCCTTCATCTTCCTTCAACTTTACTGCAGTTTCCCTGAAACGAGGGTAATAAATCATACACTCTAAGAGTGCAATGTTAAATTCAGGACTTATGTATGTAAAATAAATATAAAGCTAGAAAGTGAAGAGTGAACGCTCCGGTACTTTACTAAACTGAAAAAGCGATGTTTAGACAACAAAACTGTGCTGGTTGATTGACCTCCAGGAGAAATTTGGGCAAAACAAACAGCTGAGATAAGCCAATCATTTCTTGTTATTTCATTGTTATGCAGTGTTTTTCAGAGGATAACCGAGAATTTGTATTAATAAATTAATTAATAAAAAGAAGTGGATGAAGAAGAAACAAAGTTTAATTTCTTTTGAGGAATGTTCCTCTTTCCTAAATAAAAAAAAATTCTGACTAGTTTTGGTTTCTGGTTAATGTACTTTTCTTGTACTCTTGCAAAAATATGTGCCTGATAACATATGAAATAGAAATAAACAGTCCCTTTTTGGGGTATTTGGTCTTTTGCTCTCTGCGGTGGAGGAAAGAATAGTTCTTATGTCATTCCTGTGGTTATTTTTTTGGCCTTTAGTTTCACAAGGCTTAAATTGGATAGTAAATCCTTTACACAATCCCTTCGTCCTCAGCTCAAGCTTGTGAATGGTAGATCATCTCTCTGTTTACAGCAGGGGGTCTTCCTGTGCTCCCATTTCCCATCAAACTGAGCTGAACTACAGCCACATATAAAACCAGTACCAGAAGGATTGAAGACCTCTGGGTCTTAAGTGTGGGTCAATACTCCCTCTGCTCTGCTCTCTGAGACTCCCACATTATAAATATAATCTATAAGCGAGGCTGGGATACAGTGTGTAGTTTTTGGGATATGTTTATTAGGTTTGCATGTGACCTCCAGACATATGTTATAATGAACCACCTGATGTAGTCCATGATAATAAGATTTATGTGAATTTTAGATATCTATATTGGCTAAATCTTGGGGTGATGGTGCTGTATTATGTGCTGCTTTGCAGTGCCTTTAAAAATATATATATTCATATAGCCCAGTAGGTCCCCTGGTGGTCTAGTGTTTAGGATGCGGCGCTCTCACCGCTGCGGCCTTGGTTCGATCCCCGGTCAGGGAACCAACCCAAGCCACTTTTAGTGCCTGTCCCAAGCCCGAATAAATGGGAAGGGTTGCGTTAGGAAGGGCATCCAGCGTAAAAACATGTGCCAAATCAAACATGCGGATGATCCGCTGTGGCGACCCCTAATGGGAGAAGCTGAAAGGACTACAATCATGGCTAGTATGTGAATCCTTTTTTTTTAAACCACTCCAGTTAAACCTATTTAAATATAAAAATCTGAATGTTTTGATACACCTGAAAATGGCAAACAAGCAGAAATGGGCACTTGAGGGTTAAGGACATTGCTCAGGGGCTCAGGAGAGGTAGCTTGGTGGTCCTGGGATATGATCTCACAATTATGATAGATTAGTAGTTATGGCACTCTGTTACTCTTTGAAGGGTCAGGCTTTAAACCTCGGTATTCTCAAGCTGCCACTCTTGGGGCCCTTGAATACGGCCCCTAATTCTTTGTGATCCAGGGGTGCTGTTAGATGGCTGACCCTGTACTCTGACCCCAGCTTCCTAACATTGCTGTGATATACAACTAAATATATACATAACATATAGATAAGATAACATATATATTCCACCATCCCAACATTCCCAATGTTTACATTTAAACTTTTTATTCTCTCTAGGTTCTAATGCAGTTAGACTCAATATGAGTAAAACCTAAGACTGGTGAAGGTCAAAGGACGCAGGGCATGAAAGAAAAAATTAAGTACCCTACATGTCTTTATTTAAAAAACTGCCAAGACGGGACTTACTTATTTATTAGAAACACTTACAGGAATAGGAATCTTGACCTGTAACATTACACCAGTTTCAAAAAGCGATTATCTATAGGTTTATGCTGTTTACACAACAAATGGAAATGACATCAACCCTGAACAGCTTTTTTTTGTTTGGGAAGTGCCTATTGTGAGTTTCAGTGTGTATGTGTGGCCTCGCTGTCTGAGGCTTTGTCATAGTCATGCTCGGACCTGGTTTTAATAATAGCTCACAGTATCATGGGAAAGCGTCTTCCCTCCCATGTCTCTGCTGTTCTGGGTTTTTCTGGGCTGTTCCACAGAGGTCGGCTCTTTAGCCCCGTTTCGCCTGCGGGACCAAATTAACACTGGCTAGAGTGACCCATTTACAGCAGGACCTGAAAGGAACCTGTGGAATAGCGCTGTAGCCTACTTACTCTACCCTACTTACCCCAGCGTGCGTACGCCCGCACACACACACACACATTTATGCACTTATACTGACCCGCATGCACATTCATATCCTTGCACACATGTACAGTGTACAGAAGTGTATGGGTTAAGGGTGGAAAGTGTCCCTGGTTTTCATCATTTGTTTATAAAAAGCAAAATCCTTTACTAATTTGAGTTGTCGCAATTTCAGTGAACTTTATATGTCGCAATGTAGCTGGGGTGAAAACACTGAGGAGACAGCGGTGCTAGAAATTCGGCGAAACATTAGCGAGAAACCGCTAATAAATTCCTTCTCTTCATGGTTATAATAAGGTAATATTATTAATAAATGTGCAAGCCAGATAAAAAAAAATGTTACTGGACAGAACACTAGTAAACACAATTTACATCTTTTGTGTCAATCATAAAAACAACGTACCACATTAACATTTTCATGTATATCTGTTTGCTTCTCTCAGGCTGTGTTTATCACCTTACCAGCTAATAATCATGGTCTTTCATTAGGTTAGCTACCAGTCTTTAGCCCTTTTTTCAGGTTTGTGGGCACATAAGTAGACCCTGGTAGCACACAAGTGAACTAGCTACAAGCTAATTTATTTTAGTCAGTCAGAACAATAGTGTACCTAAAGTATTAGTGATCATTCTGGAGAAAACATCTACTATGTAATATTTGTCTTACCGACTCTTTGGAAAAAAGAACATAACAGCAACAATGTATTTTTTCTAATACATTCTATGCTGTTCCTTATTTTTATAGTTAGCGTGCTCCCATCTTCATTCATAAAGATGATGACTGATTCATATACTTGTATAATTACACAATTATATAGACTTTATTTATAAATGTTTCCAGCTATACGAGGTTCTTCCGCAAACTGTTACCACAAATTTGGAGGCACACAATAGTATAGGATGTATAGGAAATTTTCCCTTCACTTGAACTAGGAGACCCAAACCTATTCCAGCATACACCAACTCATACATAATAGTGTAGCTTTTTTTGTAAGACAATGGTGTTTGTTTCTCAGTCAGAAGTCTCAGAAAACATCTCAGATCAAAGAGACAAGCCTATCTGAATAGAGGCTTCTTGCTGTGATCTCTGAAAGGATGAAATTTCAACATCATGTGAACACATTCATTACACAATGCTGTAACCGAGGTTAGCTATGAAGCTAGATGCCAGTGAATATACCCAGCTACTTATTAACTTTTTGCTGCAGACATATAATTAGCCGATAAATTGTATAAGAAGCGAAAAGAAAAGGTGATGGACTGGAGGTAGGAATGTTATATGTTGTGGTTAGGGTTGTGGATAAGGTTGTGATTCGCTGAGCAAATGTAATTTAAGCCCTGCCTCCATAGAGCCTACGACTAAACGCAATGAACACTGTGTATAAACAGTTTAGGTCAGATGTTTTGGTGTGAGTGTTTGTGTGTATGTGTTTTCTTTTATGAATCTTTGACATTCCTGAAAACACACCGCATTAGGAATAATAAGGTGATTACATAGGAGTGTTACAGAGGAGTGTGTCTGTGAATAAAGGTGCACGACACATTCCAGACCTGTGTGTCATTTCCTTGTTGTGGCCAGTTTCGGCCCAGCACGTTTCATGTTCCAAATACATGCACACACACACACACACACACACACACACACACACACACTGCTGCTCAAATCCCAGAAACATCTGCCTCCTGCTGAAGAGTCGGCTAAAGAGGGAAAAACCTGTGCTGAGGAAACACAGTGAAAACCAGAGAGAAAGAAAGAGTGAATGGGGGAAAAAGGAAGGATGAGGCCTCCATTCACAGCTGGGCTGCGCTATATAGAACACGTGTGGCGGAGAAATAGCATTTCCTGAGGGAGGAGAGAGGATGGAGAGAGCAGTGAGAGAGAAAGAGAGCAACGAGAAGGAGGAAGCGAAAGAGGAAAGTGTGTGAAGACGGCCCAGGCAGTGAAAGATGGAAGTATGTTCTTTGTGGAGAATTATACAAAAGAGCTAAAGAGATTTTTTTGAAACTTTCATTTAGCAGAGGAAGCAACAATGCCAGACTCAAACCTGGGGTATGTCAGCTCGGAAACTTTGCTGTGTCTCTGTGTATGTACTTTGGGAGAGAGAGCGAGAGAATGTGTGTGAGAGAGAAAGAGAGAGAGAGAGAGAGAGAGATGTTTATGTGATTTTATATGGAATTTGTGAGAAACACTTTAAACCAAGCTAATCTGAATTAGATATATTGGTGAAAAACATCAAATGTGGCCTTTATGATGGTCTTTATAGCACTTTATATAATGTATGCAGTGAAAATTAATAGAAGAATTAGCATTTTTGCTGTATTGCATAGTCATGTGAAGATAATGACAGAAGACAGAAATGGTACAGTTAGTTGGCATAGAAACGATTAAGCATTCGAAAACACACACATATTTTATGCATAATATAATCTTCCAGAAGGCATGGCATTAAGATGGCAGTCACAAGGACATTAAGTACTTATCAATTTGCATTCATGTTCATAAATGTATTTCTTTATAAGGGTGGCAAAGACATTTGTATTTTCTTTTAAGTCTTAAATCCAATAATAATTTATTTTTGAGGTCAAAGATTTTTTTTTTTGTGAGTTTAAATACTAGCCACACTATGATGCCAATTCTGGGCCCCTGAGCAAGGCCCCTAACCACATAGCTCAGTTGCAGAATTGAGATCCACATAAGGAGCTCTGGATCAGGGTGTCTGTTAAATCCAAATTCGTCTCCAGAGCTTGCAATCTTGATTGTAAATGGTCAGAAGTGATGAAAAGCCAGATTCATTTTCTCTAACAGCATTCGGATTCATTTTCTCGAACAGCATTAGAGTGAGTAAAGTGATGTCTTCATCTGAGGAGGTTCCAAATGTACAGCCTATAGATCCATGAAGTTACTGACCAACTCGAGAACTATGGAGATCGTTTTGGATTGTCTACTACAATGGCTTAGGACTGGCAAATCCTGGCAAGACAATTACTGCATTTAAGTGAAAAGTTTATTGAACAGTTCACCTCAAAAATTATAATGAATGGACAGTTGGTGCCACTTAGATGAGAATGGGTTCCTTTTTGAGTCTGGTTCCTCTTAAGGTTTCTTCTTCCTACTATCTGAGGGAGTTTGTTCTTGTCATTGTCACAACTGGCAGATCTATAGAGACTTATACATTAAAAATTAATATTTCTAACCTCTAACTGCTTTGGGACAATGGATATACAAATAAAATTGAAATGAATCCCAGTGTGGTTATTGTAAATATGATATGAATATAATGACATGAGAACATAATGAGCCATAATTAAAAGAAAGACAGAAAACGGGACAGGTTCCTTCTCAAACATTCCTTGACTGTGTGTATGCATGGTGTGTACATGTGTGTGTGTTTGTATGTGAAACAGTGCCCTCCTTCACAAGCCCTGTATTTATAGCTAGCAGCAGTACTGTGCATGTACTGTATTACTTCAGAAAAGCAGATTTAGTGTTAGATCTGTGTGTCGAAGTGCGTCACTGGAAGCTGCTTTGCCTTCCTACACCATCCTGTTTACACTGAGCGTTCCTGCCAGTCCAGTCACAGCACCTACTCGGTGTGAGGGTTTGTGTGTGTGTGTGTGTGTGTGTTGACACCACTTAATGCACATATACACAGAGTTACATACTATGTTAGCACACGTATGAAGGTATTTACTTATTTAAAATAATAATTAATTTTATTTAGTACATGAAATGTCTTTTAACTATAAATATTAGATCTTTTGTACAATTGATTGGATCTAATTGTATTGAAAGGCAGAGACAAACCATTTTCTTAATGCTCATAAATGATCTAAAGTTGCTGACTAACCTGTTTACTGGCTTCAAATCCAGATGTCCTGTGGATTTTATTTGGATTGACATAATAATGGCTATAATCTGATTAAAAGTACCATAGTGTTGTTGTAAAACGTGAACACATGCACGTAAGCATATTTACAGACCTATTAAATCCAGGATCAATGCTCTTTTTTTGTGGGATTATGCATTTCTGTAAATTCAAGTCCAAACAGGCCAAGTCTGACCTAAAATACCAACAAATTCATTATGTAGAATCATCTAACCAATAACAAAGTGGTTTGATTTGGCTAAAACATGTCTTTTGCAAAGTTTGAAGTAAATCCTGAATCAGTTTTTGTGTCAAAAATGGCTTTCACTGATACCGGCGCCAATAACCAGTAATTAGATGAACACTGTGACCCACCTTTACAGACGGCGAGAGAAAAAAACACTCATTAGGTGCCATGTCTGCACATTTTTCTTGTTGTTGTGGGAGAGACAGTCCTTGTGTCAGCTGAACTTTCCCAGGAACACAGTCACCAACACCCACCAGCTCCGTCTGTGCTGTTGACCCATCCTGTGTGAGTGTGTGTTTGTGTGTGTGTGTGCTTGTTTGCTTTGATTGACAGTAAGAGACATAAAAGAAAACTTCAGCCAAGTATGGTAATCTGGCCACTGATGAATGAAAAACAGCATGAAGATACACTTTGCAGTGATCATGCTAACTAGCTTTAAGTGCCTTACATTGCTTCACTTCACTGTTAGCTAGCAATATAACACAAAACCTGCCTCAGAAGGTGATAAAGGGCTTATTTAGCAAATGTTGGAACCTTTTTTTAGGACTACTAATGTAGCAGAAGTAGGACTGGAAATAATAAACCCGATGTTCTGATTTCCATGTCTAACTATAGGAATTTGACATTTGAAACAATGACTAGGACTAAAAAATATGTCAATTGTAAGCTTTAATTTGAAAGCTTTTATATCTATCTTGAGTGAACCATATGAGATTTTCCATTGTATACTTCTCTTGTTTAAAAAGGCATCTTGTTTAAAGAGGCAAATGGACAAATGTCTACTTAGTCGTTAATGGGACATCTGTTTCTTGTTGCATCATTAATTCGTAACGGGAGAGCGAATAAAGCATCTAGCATTGATTTTACATTATCCATTTGCATCTGTAAACAGTTGCTCTCAACATAAGAGGCTGCTAATCTTCTAAAGCTTACTGTCCCATCTGTGAAATCGTTGGAGCACAGACATGACCTTTGAGATCAACTTAATACCTTACATCATAACACCCTCACCTTGCAACAGGATAGTTCTGAAATAAAAGTGTATTTCAGGGCTTTGATTCAAATAAACTAGGCTTGCATCTTCCTTACAGAAGTAAAGCCTAAAGAGACCTGAGACTAGCGGAAACTAAAAATGGTTGCATGCCATTTTTATTTCAGCACCACAGGACTGACTGCAAGGACTGTCAGAACTCATTTCATGGTGCAAATACTATTTTAGAATATTTATTTTCTTGAAAAAAATTGTGTATATATAATGCAATCAGAAGCTCCTGTCTATTGAGCCATTTCACCATAGTTTCATCACATCAAAGTACTGCCCCAGTAATTAGGGCAAATAGCTTTAATTAGCTTCAGCACTAAGTTTTAAAATGCCTAAGCAAATTAAACCTGTATTAATATATACAATCCCACATGATTAACACTACCTGGGCTGAATAAAAATGTAGCATCACTATTATGGCCTGATAATTAGTCTACACAAAAGCTCAAGTTATTTTTGTACTGGGGTAGGTGATGCACAGTACTGAGTACGATCCTGTGCAGTGTGTGGTAGTGGTCCAACTTAGAACGTGCTACCTTGAATTTTTTTTGTGTGTACATTTTAAACAACTAAAGCATTTTCTTCCAGATTTATATTTCTGCCTGTGTAGTAGTAAATATGTACATAAATAGATAAATTGCATTTTCATTTGTTCCTTCTATCATATGACCTTCTGAATAGTCTTTGGCCACTGGGTTTCTCTAGGTTGGAACCTTTTAAATAGAAAAATTTGAAAAATACATATTGGTTTCTAGTAGCAGGTACATTTGCTTCAAATATTTTTTACGTAGATAAATAGTGACCTGTGAATTTACAAGCTTTAAACTAGCCAAAAGGAAATATTTAGGCAGGACTGTGGTGTCTTTGTTTTTTATCACCAGGCTTTTTACCTCACTGTCTTTTAACTGTTGTTTGGCTCACATGTGAAATAGCTGTCTCATCCACTGTCATTCCTCAGGGCTGTTCTGCTAAAATTCTGTTTTCCCCTCTGAGGTAGTTCACATTTAAAGCTTCCCACTGAATCCTTGAACATGATAGATGAAGCATTTTCATAGAAAAACACACCGTAACCATTATATGTAGTTCACAAACGGAAGCTAATAAATGATCTGACCAAAATGTTCTTTATTTGTTTTGCTTGTACATAGATTGAGTGGGTGCAGTAAGCCACAGGCATGGCATTGGTCCAGTCCCTTCCAGTGACTACTGACCACCAACCTCCAGGACTGGAGAGTCGAAGACAACGTTCGTCTCCTGTTTCACCACCCTCTCTAGGGGGCATGGGTTCCGTAAGCAGTATGATCCCCAGCCACACCGCATACCACGGTCGGAACAACTTGGAGGTCACGGCTCAGATTCGCCGAGGAGTAGCAGGCTCGGGACGGCTCCACTCCGAGTCCTCTCGTGAAGGAATTTATGTAAGTCAAACGCCATCAAGCAAGAGGAAGGCCATTGCAGCTCGAGGTAAAGGAATTGGCGGACGATCCTATTCACATGAGGATTTGATCACTGACTGGAATGATAACTGGTTGCATTTAAGCCAGAATGGAGGGGAGATGGGCGTGGATGGGCCTCCTAAATTGGTACCTGTTTCTGGACAGTTAGAGAGGGTAAGTACTAATAGAGTCTTAAACGATATGCAAATGAAAATTTAATCGTAAAAAACAATGTTTTTATTAGTTGGAAATAATGCTTTTTGTTTAAAAATAAAAATACTGACTGAATATAAATAATGACTGAATATAAATAACAAAATTATGTGGACTCTTGGTTACCAAGAACTTCTATGGACTGAGTACCCACACTAAACTGTTACAACTTGGAGCCAAATTTTCCTTAATTGTGATAGGTGCTATGACAACATAAATAGTCCACTGTGTAAGAAAACCAACATAATGTTCAAATAAAAACAGTTACATCAAATTGACCAAGTGGAGCGAATAATTATAACCGTTTTAACTTTCCAGAATGTACAGCAAGCCATCATCCGACCAACAGCGTTCAAGCCTGTGGTGCCAAAGAGTAGAAATGCTATGCAGTATCTCTCGCCACAGCTAGGAGGCTTATCAGGGAGCCAGGGCAATCTCAGCGTACTCTCTCCAGAACAAGACGTCAACCCGGTAACCACAGAACGACGCAGCTCCTACAGTGGGGCTCGAAATGGTTTGTTCAGCCAGTCCTTTACCATGACAGACTCAGGCCGGAACTCATTAACTAACCTGAATGCATACAATGGCCCAGTTTATAGTTCAAACCAAACAGAAGCTAGCAAGCCTGTGCTTAGCCATGGGCACTCTAATTCAGACAGTGGACGTTCATCTTCTAGCAAAAGCACAGGATCTCTTGGAAGTCGCAGTCAACCAGGTATATCAGACTTGGGATCAGGTGGACCCTCTCCTCCACCAATAGAGGCTTATGAGGCCATTGTGAGAGACTTGGAGGAAAAATTAAGAGAGAGAGAGCTGGAGTTGCAGCACTTACGAGAAAACCTGGATGAGAATGAGGTAGCTATTTGTCAGGTAAGTGAAAAGTATTTCAACCATGTTCAAGGAATGTACCCAAGCCTTTTCAGCTTCAAATATCTGATTGGAAATATACTTGATAGAGCATTGATGAAAGCAGTGGTGGTATCAAGATCCACTAAAAGCACATATCATCTTAAACCACTAACAACATTTCTGTACCATAAAAAACAAAAAACATTTATCCCTGTTGGCAGGTGTACGAAGAGAAGCAGAAGCGCAGTGAGCTGGAGATGGAAGAATTGCGACAGAGCTGTGCCACTAAAATGCAGAAGGCATCCCAGAAGGCCCAGCGGGCACAGCAACTCCTTCAGTTCCAGGTCTTCCAGCTTCAGCAGGAGAAAAAGAAGCTACATGATGACTTTACACAAGTCTTGCAGGAACGGGAGAGGTTTGAGGAACGCTGTGCTTCCTTTGAACGGGAACACACACAACTGGGACCCAGACTGGAAGAGACCAAATGGGAGGTGAGATAAGTGAGACACTATTTCAGGCCAGTTAAAAGCAGGTGCACCTCTTGATTCTATTTAATTACTAATATTGTGCACATACATTACAAACATTAAACAGGAAGCAAGCATGATGGACTAGATCATAAACAAAGATAAGATAACAAGACACAAGTAAAACATGATACAGACACCAGGGTGAACCAGGACATGGCCAGTGTGGTGTAATGGGCTGGAAAGTGTTGCCTCTTCATCATCTAGCTTAAGTTTTTTTTTTTTTTTTTTTTACTGGAAACCAGACTAACTGGAGACCAGAGCCACAAGGTCAGGGATGAACAAAACACTGGAAACAGAACCTAGAGTCACAGCTGGACTTTCAGCACAGATAAAGAGAAAATAGACTATTCCAGATCTTTATTGGGCCTCACTGGGACCTGAGGCCATCTAAACTGGGACGGAGAAACAGCAGGCAAGGGCAGCAAAGCCAGTGATCAGGAACAAACTGTGACTGTGAGCAATCTTGGAGGTTTGGGATGAGATGTTCTTTATCTGGTTAATACTTTTTGATTTCGGAAGGGATTCTGAACCACTTTTACCCAGAGAGGTGACCCTCAGAGGTGGCAAATTGTTTGATTTGCGGTCCAGCTGGCACCAATGATACTACATAGGCTATAGTGAGTCAATCGGTGTTGGCGTTGATGGTCTAAGAAAGATACAAAAGCCTATTGATCACTTTATCCTAGATGTCTTATAACTAGACAGACAAATATTTGCAGAGATGATACACCGACCAAGCATAACGGTTTGGACACCGATCAGGCATAACTTTATGACCACCTGCCTAATATTGTGTCGGTCCCCCTTTTGCTACAAAACAGTCCTGCACCACTTAACATTAATTGCATTAACTTCTTCAACAATTTGAGCTACATGAGCTCGTCTGTTAAATCTGACCACACGTCCACCTTTCGCTCCCCACGTGCATCAGTGAGCCTCAGCCACCCATGACCCTGCTGCCAGTTCACCACTGTTTCTTCCTTGGACCACTTTTGATAGATACTGACCCCTGCAGAATTGGAACAGCCCACAAGAAATGCAGTGTTGGAGATACCCAGTCTACTAGCAATCACAATTTTGCCCTTTTATATACATTTCTGTTGATGTGTGGTCCAAGCTAATTTAAATGTGGTTTAAAATCTACAAGCTGTAAATGTTTTCCTTTGAAACGGAAATCCAAAAGGGACACCATACCAGACTGGGCCTGTGCCCCAGATATTTTAAGCTGTTCCCTGTCTACTTAGGACCCTTTGCAACCCCTCATTTCTAACAAAACCCTATTCCAATTCCTACTATTGTTAAAAAAGTATGGGCACCTTTACCCTGATAATAAGCTTTGCTATTGGTATACCTCGTAAGTTACACAGCTTTTTCTTTCACGTCTTACTCATCCCTTCTTCTCCACAGGTGTGTCAGAAGACAGGCGAGATCTCTTTGCTAAAGCAGCAGCTGAAGGACTTGCAGACAGACCTGTCTCAGCGAGTAGGAGAGGTGGTGACACTACGAGGACAGTTACGTGAAGTGCGGACTGAGTTTCAGAACTGCCAGAGCCAACTACAGGAGGCACATACACACACACGCACCCGTGCTCTCGAGCTGGAGGTGTGTGAGAACGAGCTGCAACGGCGCAAAAGCGAGAACGAGCTGCTGCGAGAGAAAATGAGCCGTCTGGAAGATGAGTTACTGCGACTCCGACAGGCTTTGAACGAGTATGCTGAGGCTCCGCCCCTCATGCAGGAACCAGGCTACAGAGGAGGAGGGGGAGGAGCTGGGGGTGGTACAAGTATCGATGAGCAAAGGTTGGCAAGTGATGGGGAGGAGGTCAAAGGTCAGCGTGAGGGTTCGAGGCATCAGGTGGATAGGATGAAAGGTGAGCTGGCTCGCCAGAGGCAGTTGGTCGAAGATCAGGCGGCGGCATTTGAGAACGAGCGCCACTGCTGGGAGGAAGAGAAGGACAAAGTTATTCGTTATCAGAAGCAGCTGCAGCAAAACTATGTTCAGATGTACCGCCGCAATCGTGAGCTGGAGGCAGCCCTACGTGAGCTTAGCCTCGAGTTGGAGAAACGAGAACAGGACGACGAGAGCAGCGGCAATGAGGTCACCTTTGACGATGTTGCTGCAACCGAGATATAACCCAATAGAACGAATTCGAGTTGGTCTTACTTTTTATTTTCATAGCCAAATACAGCTTTATTTCCTCACTGTTTGACTCAATAAACTTAAAAGAAGATTTGGATGAAGATTTTCTTTTACCTGTATTTTGACAAATCTCACATTTGGCCCAAGGATTGACTAGAATGTAGAAATATCCATAATGAGAGATCAGAATATTGGTTGGGGAAAGGTAATTCTTGTCCATTGCTTCTCAAAGTCTGTTTTTTGCTTTTATATCTAAATGACTTCCTGATTATACAATTTAAATTTAAAGTTCCTTTTTCTAGTCAGGGTCTCGGTGGAGCCGAAACCAAACCCAGGAACACCAATAAGTTCATCAAATGGTCTACAAGCTCACCCATTGCCTATTCTTAGTTATTATCGATATTTAAGGATTTCCCAGGCCTTCCCAGATCCCATGACATTAACTAAAGTCATCTTCTCTTCAGATATGTGTAATTAAAATCATTTTAACCCTCTTAATCTAATCAACACAATGACCTGGGAATCATCTCTGCAATCTAATACTAAATATTTGTCACCATATTTATTGTGTTAAATAGAATAATAAACTTTAAAATAGGTTATTTTGACCTAAAGCAATCTGCCTTTCCAGTGCTACACTATCATACTGAACATCCATTCACATATACAGGACCCTGAAGAGGTCATTAAAGGTTTGTATTTTATATTTTTAGGTCATAAATATGTCACATATAATGTGACTATAATATTGTATGCTAAATTATCTCGAAATCTTGGGCACTAAGGGTAAAGTTCAGGGTTTTCCGTCTCATATTTCTAACTTCTATCTGCTTTCACATGCTGTCATGAGACTGGTTGTACTCGCCACGTCTGTTTTCATGCTTAATGCGGTCATCCTCGTATAGAGTTTGTAGGCTGTGAAACTCAAATTTATGCCAATTTAATACGTAATTGTCGAATGGTTTCTCAGGAGACATCACTTCAGCAATGTACAACTGCTTTGTTTGACTTTCGAATGTTTTAAAGTTAATGCAAGAGTCACTTAAGTGCACTTTAGGTGTGTGAAGAGAGGATGTGATGCTAGTGTTTATTCCACAGTATCAGCTGAGATCTTCATCTCATGACGACATAGCAAAAAGCAGCTAAATTTAAAGAAAGAGGTAAAGCTTAGCATTCCCAAACAAAAGATGTACAGTACCTTAAAAAAAAAAAGGTACTCATGTATTTTTTACATAATTGAGGATTTTTTTTATTCATAAAAATGGGACAAACTGAAAAACTATTTAGCAGGGGTGGACAAATCAGTGACCTAGGACTAGAACTTATAATGTCCTGGTAGACAAGTCGGTTGGAAATAAAACTAAAACAGCATAGTCTTGATCGTCTTACTCTAAACAAAAACCATCAAATGCGATCAGTTCACATTTTAGATTTTATGGGAGATTTACGGATTTGAATAGTGGATTTTGTGTTTAGGTGTGAAACATTGGCTAATGATTTGCTGACTTTCTAGTCAAGTCCAGAACGTACTTGATTACATGCTTTATTTAATTTAACTTAGTTGCCAGATCATGCCTTATTACAAAGAAAGAACTCTATATACACAGTAAAAGTACCTCTACACACACTAACCAGAACTGTGGGGTTACTTGTGTGGTCTCGCATCAGCTTTGAATTTAATAGAGTTTATATATATTCACTGCAAAATTAGGAGGAATGGCATAGTTTTTTTTTATGTACTGGTGATACTACACAGTAAAAATTAGTGATGCAAGTTTCCTAAAATGGAAATAGAGTGATAAATTACAGACACTTTAAAAAGTACTTAAGTACCATGACAAAGTAAAAATTCTTCCTAATGCCCACAACTTCTTAATGCTAGCTAATATTTTTGTAAGTTTTAATATGTTTAATTCATACAGCGCCTTTCCCAAGCTCAAGAAAGCGTCACAATAAAGAATAAGAATATATGGCCACCAATAGCCAATCCTATGGACATGGACATTTGCCCAGAGCAGAACAAAAGCCAATGCAGTTGCATGTAACAGTTCTATTAAATTGTGAAAGCCATTAAATCCATAACAAATAACACAGAACATTGTATAGATAGCTTACAAAAGCATAAGCAATATAAGAAACACAAAAACAGTACAGGGAACAAACACACTAATGACTGGTAATACTGGGAAAATAAATAGGTTTTAGGATTATTATTTATAGATAGAACTGGTTGTCCTAAGTTCCAGTATGAGTAAGTACAAGTGGTGTTTTTAGTATTCTAGATGAAACATTTTGTCTAACAGTTTGGTAAATAAAATATAAATTATATGGGTATAATATTGTCCAAAAGTCTGAGTCCACTAACAGAAATTACCCACGTAGACATTGTGCAGTCAGTGTTATTACTTCAAGTAGAACCTGACTCAAATATTCCAGGAGGATATGATGTATCACTTCGGGTAAAAAAAATTGAGCAAAATTTTACTCTGTTTGAAAACAATGAACCAACAAGTAATTCCTTAAAACGATATATGCGTAAACTGCACATACAGGATGTCAATTTCTAATAGCTTGAATAAACAAAATGCTTCATTCTAAAACCTTAAACCTAAAACTACCCAAAAGCTTTTCTGTCTGAAAGCCAAAGAGTGTTTTCTGCATAAAATTTGCATCTGGCTCAGGAGTGGCAGGAGAACCAGACAAAACCTGATACAGTATTGGATGAAATGACTTTATTCAGGAACATGGCCCAATAAAGGAAAGCATTCATACATAACACATGGAGAAGTAAATTTTATTTATTTATTTATTTATTTTTCTTTTTTTACTATTGAATTTTATTTGAGATATTGAGAGGTAGACATAATTAACACTAACAAAATATGCATACATTTGGTATGGTCAAAAAGTAATAAGCAAATGATGTCAATATTAGATCAGTTTTCATGTTGATTTATGTTTAATTAGAGTAGTGTAATGCAAATTAATAATAATATTAACAATAAAGTAAATAGAAACACATATCTCTTCTAAATTTGTGGTGGCCTGGGAAATCCATTTCATGGTGGAATTTTGATGTATGTCCATATATTATATATGTACGATGTTAAGTTCACCTCTTAAAGACTAAATTCTTATCCCATGTAAAGTGATCTGCAATGAAAACTAAATACTATCCTGAAATAGTTTCACTCTGGTTAGTTCTAAAAATAAAAAAATGGGAAAAAATATATTTTAAGATTCCTATCTTACTGTGGCACAGGAGCGTCTTAGACATTTTGACAGCACATACCTAATTATAAGCCGTACAGGTTAGACTTATGTCTGATTTACTATAGTGCAAAAAATAGCATTGACAGCTTGATGTAATCAAGGCATTCACCGTGTGATGAAATCCAATTTGGCTAGCGAGGTGTTAGGCAGCACATGCAAGGTTAATTTACATATAAAAACAGCATAATGCAATTTTTCTGAAATATATTTATGATGTATATATTGCTTTTGGCTCAACCATAGCATAATACAAAGATGATTTTTCTCCAGGCCACCACACCAATAAATAAGCATATGGTTTGGTAATGATGGCTTCTCCCATTAGGGGGCGCCACAGTGGATCATCCGCATGTTTGATTTGGCACGTTTTTACGCTGGATGCCCTTCCTAACGCAACCCTCCACATTTATCAGGGCTTGGGACCGGCACTAAGAGTGCCTAGGGTTGGTTCCCTGACCGGGGATCGAACTCGGGCTGCAGCAGTGAGAGCGCCGCATCCTAACCACTAGACCACCAGGGAACAAGGACGAATAAACAGTATCGAAAATAATTGTGGAATGAAGCTGAATGCTGGGTTACACCAATAATTAATAGTCATTTATGTAGATTTATTTTAATCAGATATGGAATAGAAATAATTACCTCTAATCACAGTTAATACTTGTATATCTACTAATTCTGACATTCATAGATTGTTTGTGTTAAATATGTCAAAATCTATGATAAAAAGTTATTGCGAGTGGACTTCGACTTTGAAACTTTATCTTATGTATATTTGGCACCTAAAATTACTGAGCTAGAAAATCAAGTTAAATGTGTATTTTCTCACTAATTTCCCCAAAGAGGCCATTTTATATACTGTGATACACAAATATGTTCTGCCAAAACTTTGTATATGTGTGTATGTGTGTGTATATATAAACTCTTATTTTTCTTGTAATGGTAAAATTGACTCACCATCATATATAAGGTATTTAACATTAAGAAATAAAAATGAAAAAAAAGCATCATCAATTCAATACTTGTAATATACCTGTATATGGGCACACTTTAGATATTTGGTAATATATTGTTGTATATTATAGTCACTGTGAGTAGACCAAAGCTTTGTCACATACTTGACGTGGTTATTTTGCTGTTAACGTGGTGAAAGTGTCAGAGTGTGTGTGATATATATATACACAACTTTTTTTTTAACTATTACAGTATTTGTATAAAGCTATGATACTGTATTTTAATGCTGTACATTTCTGACTGTTTTTAATTAAAATAAATTAAATACAATATCTGGCAAATAAATGTTGCATTTCCGTGTCAGTTTACTGCTAATTATTTTGATCAGTTTAAATGGATCGGGCTTCAAACAAAAATTTTTGGAATCGTGTTACTTCTTTGGTTAAAAAAGCATTTTTGGCTCTGCTGCATGTTGCTCCAAGGATCATTCCTGAATTAATCCTAATATACACACTTGCATCATTCTTTTTGTTTCAGTATCTCAATCCTGTGCCAGATCCAACTTAAATTTGCCTCAGTCAACAAAGCTAACGAAAAGAGGAACTTTTCTTGTTTTTATTTTTATTTTTTTACTTTTCAGTTCATATACTATGCTGTTAGCCTATGCTGCATTAATACACCTGATAATACATTTCTACAGTAGAAAAAGCGTCATCGGAAATCTATGTGATGAAATAGCAGCATATTACATCACACTAGTATACTGTAGCATCTAGGAAACAAATAAAAGATTATATATAAATAAAGTTTTTCCAGAGACAACTGTCCACAATGTTTTATGCTTGAATTTAAAGTAATTTTACTCTTAACTGAAAAATGGTCTGTAAAAAACATATATACATTAGCAATCTATACACAGGGGACAATTTGGTCACTGCAAGTAAATTTTACTGCTGACTAGCTCTTCAGCCAAAGATGCTCTTGCTAACTTCTTCACACTTTCTTCTTTCTAACATGAAAATTCTTAGCTAGCTAGCACTGGATTTCTAATTTAATGTCAGGTAAAGGTATTTTGTTTTGGTATCAAATAGTTTTGGGGCCCCGTTTAAAAGTGTAAATAATATTAATAATATAATAAAAAATATAATATAATAGAAAATCACGCTGTCTGAGATCCTCCAGCACTGCTCGACTGGTACCACCTTCTCTCAGATTGAGAGGTAAGTACAATTCAAGGCTCTTCTCTGTTCCCGGCACCGAGGTGGTGGAATGAACTTCCCCTAGATGTCCGTACAGCAGAGTCCCTGATTATCTTTAAGCGACGACTGAAGACCTACCTCTTTCTGAAATACTTAAATTAGCACTTTCCAAGTTTGTATAATTTAAGTTATATTTATATTGAGTTTGTATTCTTGCGTACCAGTGTAGATTTATTCACTACTAGAGATTTAAAGCACTTTTGTACGTCGCTCTGGATAAGGGCATCTGCTAAATGGCACAAATGTAAATGTAAATGTAAATGTAAAATCACAACCCAACCCTAACCCCCAACCCTAGATTATAATTCTAGTAGTAAAAGAAGGGAAAATATATATTAAAGAAAACATTAAATCTTTTGTACATTTTTACAATAATGTACTAGAAGGGTCAATACCAGGAAATAGTGCATTTCCTTACTAATATTACTTTTATAAATATAGATGTAAAGTTAAAAGGCATTTGAAATTCAGGCACTATGACTGTATACAGCAAATATATTGCATGAAACTAATGCAGAGGTGCCCAAAACATTTCCTATTTAGGGCCAGAAATATGAAAAAAAAAAAAAAATGTTGCATTATAATAAACTGTATTATATAAAAAAATAATTTGCCATGGTTTCCTTTATTTATGAAGATTTAGAAAGATGTATGTTATTTATTTATTTATTTATTTATTTATTTATTTATACCTAATTTTCCAAATTGGGTTAAGCCACTTATATTCTCTACATTTAATTTCAATATACATTTGTGTGGCTTAAAAATAAATGAAAAACCAACAGTTAAATGTTAAGTTAGAAATTAAAATCTTTTTCATTTAAAGTTTTTCTTCTTTGGCTTGCAGGCCCTGGTTTGGGCATCTCTGCTCTAATGCAAGCTCCAAAATCTGTCCGGATCAGAAACAGCATCTCCAGCACCACCACACTGAGCACTGGGGCACCTCAGGGCTGTGTGCTCAGTCCACTGTTGTTCAATCTGCTGACTTACAAATGTGTAGCAATGCACAGCTTGAATCACATCATCAAGTTCGCCGATGACAGAAGGACCATCGAAAGCATCTTGAGCAGCTGCATCACTGCCTGGTTTGGGAACTGCACCGTCTCAGATCGCAAGACCCTACAGAAGATCGTAAGGATGGCTGAGAAGATCATCGGAGTCTCTCTCCCCTCTATCGGGGACATTTACACCACACACCACTCACCCTCCTGCCATAAGGAAGTGATTCTAAAGCATTCGGGCCATCACATCCTGACTGTGTAACAGTTTCAGCACATCTTTTTTTTTTTTTTTGGATTGCTGCTCTTGCTCTTTTGCACAACATTTTTTTTCTTTTTACATTTTTTGTTACTTACAATGTTCACTTTACATCTTTTATACAAAAGGTTTACTGGCGGCGCTATTTTGTATTTTGTGTATTTGTCTTACACTCGCTTGTGATGTCTTGCACTGTCTTGTGTTGTCTTGCACTGTCTTGTGTTGTCTTGCACTGTTCTTTATTTTCTTACACTGTCTTGTATTGTCTTGCATTGTCTTGTGTTGTCTTGCACTGTCCTGTATTGTCTTACGCTGTCTTGTGTTGTCTTTGCACTGTTTGCACCAGGTTGCACACAATGCACTTTATGTGTTGAGGACACTAGTCCTTAGCTCTGTGTTTTTTGTGATTGTTGTGGTATGTAGCAGCAGGGTTCAGGAGGAATGTTGTTTCATTTTACTGTGTAACGTGTCAGCTATATATAGTTAAAATGACAATAAAAGCTTTTTGCCTTGACGACAGTTTAGCATGCTTGTTAATTTTGTATAAATTTGTGTAATTGTATGACATTTCCAAGAATCATCCCTAATGAGAACACTTTCAGTTTCACAGCATTCACACTTCTATTACCTTATGCAACAATGTAGGTGGATGCATAAAATGCATGCTTTCAATCAAATAAAAGACCAACAAAACTAACCAAATCAAATAAAGATTACTTATAATAAAATTACCCAAAATATACAATGTACAGCAGAGACGTACCAAAGAAACAACCTACAGAACTCAAAAAGAGACACTAATCAACAGGTAACACAAAACAGGTAGGAATGATCATAAGGTCATGTGACCTGTCAATATGATGTGTTGCAGTCTATAATGGCTGAACACAGAGTGTCCTATTGCCATTAGCCTGGATGTTGATTAGACACTATGGACATTTAAAAAGAAAAACAAAACAAAACAAAAAGCCCTGATTGCTGCCTAAGGAGTATTAATACAAGTTAAAAAAAATAAATAAATATTTGATTTAACCCAAATATCTTGATACTGTGATCCAATTAGTGTGAGGCAATAAGTGTATCTGTCTGATATTTGTGGTTATGTCTCCATCATGTGGAAGTTTCTTACTGCAAAATCTTGTAGCATGTTAGTGTTGTTTCTAGTGGTCTTTGTTTGGTTGTCTCACACCGCAGCTACAACCTAGCCAGAGATGTGAAGTCTCTTTCAACGACCCCAGACATAAAGCCATTGCCATATAAAACTATCTTCAGCAAATTGAAACAAATTGGTGGATTAGACCTCACAAAGTCTCCCATTTATGTTTTTATTCTTGATGCATGAAATCCGTCCAAAAGACAGTTAATATCAAAAAGTGTTAGTTAATCTCAAAGTAATAATTTATGCACAAAATGATTTAGAAATGCACAGGAAAAAAAAAAAATTGGGACACATATTTGATTAGACCTACATTTGATCTAAATATCATAAAAAAAAAATTAACAACTCATCTGATATAAATAAGCATGTATTTACATACAGTGTATTTGTTTTTTATGTTGTGATATTGCGTAAGGACGGCAGCCCAGCGCAGCAAACGAGAAGGAGGCGTGGCGTCCTTACAAGACCCAAGAAGGCCCCAATCCAGCTCCTGCTCCAGCCACTCCTCACCACCTTTCCTGGGCACCAGAACACTATTCCCCTTTCTTTTACCTCACATTCTGGTTCCCAATAAAGACACTTTAAACCTGACCTAACTCTCCTGTGTCTGTGTTGAGCCCGACGCGACGGCAAGTTGCCACAATGTTCACTATATGTTTAAAAATATGTGGACATCTAAACAAATTCACTGTATGTCAATACATGCTTATTTTACTATCAGATTAACTGTGCATTTTATTAGTGTCACCTGATGAGACATTTCACTATTCTGATAAAAACAATCATAATTATCAATATACATCAAATCTTGGTTTTAATATGAAAATATATATAGTTTACAGTTACATTTGCATCTCTCTAAACAATTTTTTAAATACATAAAACTGTAAAATTGTAAATAGTAAAAGGCATAAAAGACAGTATTTTTGACAGTATTTATCTTTCAATATGTACATCATAATAGAATGTGCAGCAGGTAGAGTTGGCACCTCACAGCCCCTTCTGCTAATGTAGGATTCCTATGGGATTCATGGATTCATAGGATGTAGGTTCATGGTTTCCTCTCACACTCATACAAACTCTCTAAAAAACACATTTGTATGTGGTTTCGAGACTCTAAATTATAATCCTTGCCTCCTATTGGTTGTAAGAGTGTGTGATATGGACATATGTCTTCCAATAGATTGGTTGTCTCATCCAGTGTGTATTGTTGTACCACCACCTAGTTTGCGGTCTAAGTGTAATTTCCTCACACAGTGAATGTCCTGTTACAAGTAAGTCAGTAGTTTTAAAAACTATATACAGTAAAAAAAAAAGGTTTTCCCAAACCACTACAATTCATATCTTTTGGTAATTGCCATTCAGAAACAAAATCATGTTGATATCATCCAACTCCAAGCATTTCCTTCTGTTGGAAGTGATTTGTGATTGGTCCTTATGCATCATCTGCTCCACTGGAATAACAGTGGAGATCACACTGAGGTACTTGTGTGCAACCATTGCCAAGTTCTTAGACTTTTTTTTGGCTGCCCAGTACTGAAGTGGGTTCTCCTTTGCTGGGATGTCTTCTTCTGAAGCGTATTGCAGAACTGAATCTTCGTTACTCGTTGCTCCACTTGGATGTTTGGACATTTCGTCTTTGATCTTTGTTTGGACTTTTTCTCCTTCATCATCAATCAGGATACTGCTTTTAAATCTTGGATCCAGTGCTGTGCTTAAAGTGAACCACACATTCTGTCGAATGCTTCCAAAGTGATGATTACATATGTCACTGATCCTCAATGCAACCTTGTTATCTTGTCGTATTAGCCCTCTCAGACTTGACTGCAGCTTGTCAATCAGAGGTATGATGTTGGAAACCGAAACATATCCGCATGTCCCAATTGTCCATATGACATCTTTGACAACTGTGAGCACCTTCACCATGTTTTCCAGCAACTTCCTTTCTTTTTCATTGAGCCAAAGATTGCTTGTAGGACTGTAATTGGAGACTTGAGACAAGCTCGGCCATTGTTCCCAGATCTTTGTCACCATGTTTAGTGTGGAAAGCCAATCAAGACAATTAGATTGGGCCAACCGGTGACCCCATGATGCTTCATGTTCATGGTGAAAAAATTGAACGATGCGACGGCACTTTTTCGGCAGATATCTCCAATCAGGGTTTGTAAAGACCTCTTGGATAACTTTGTTGAGGGTGTGACTGAAGCAAGGTATGTACGTCCAGTTTGTATTTTGATTCACTTTTTTCATTCCAACATTGACAATCACCACCTGAATTTTTTCCCTGATCTCCCACTCTGCTGAAATTCTCAAAAGTTGAATATGAATATTTTCTGCAGTGTCTTCGCCCAGAAGCTGTGCCGTGTCTAGTGTATAGGATTTTATTTCCCACTTTTCATCAATGAAGTGACATTTTACTGTCAAATATGACTCTACTTTGTTCGAGATCCAAACTTCAGCAGAGAGCACTGGGTCTTTGGCATTAATTACTGCTTTCTTCACTCTTTTCTTTGTGAAATCATACACCTTCACAAGTTCGTTTCGAATTGCAGAGGCACTTAGCGCAGCATCTATGCTTGGGTGTAAAGCACTAATAAAACTGTGGAATCCTTTTTCTTCTACAAGACTTGGTGTCTGTAGATCCATAACAATCATCTCCAGGACGTGTGTTTTCAAATTAAAATTGTGTCCTACAGAAACAAAAAAAGCAAATTGTACAAGAGAGAAAGAAAAATACATTACAGCTCATGGAACTTCTTTTAATGCATACACCAGCTTGTTAGGAAGCCGGGGCCAGAGCACAAGGTCAGCCATTATACAGCACCCTAAAAGCCAAGGGGGTTAATAGTGTCACCCAATGGCCCAACAACGGCAGCTTGGCAATGCAAGGCTTGAACTTACGGACCTTCCAATCAATAACACAGAGCCCATTTTATTATATCAAACATTGTAAATGTGTTTAATTAGTACCATTTTTATCCCCATATTCTCAAATTTCTCAAAATTTTATTTTACTCTTTATTTTTAATTCCTGAATATTTAAATAGTCAAATTAGCCTAATGTAACATTTCAACAAATATCCATTATATATTATGAGAAAAAACAAATCTTCAGTTGGACACCCAAGTAAACCTCATGTATTGTCTTTCACTGAAACTAAACTCAAGCACTGGCCAAGTTGAAAACAAACAGCGATAAAACAAAGATGGAGTTTAAAAGGACCTTGTATTTTTTCAGGGACTTATAAACAACCTTATGGTCATGTGACCTCCTACTGATAAACAACTAGTTATTTATTCACGAGATCTAAATAAGGATGTCAAAACCGGCCGTTTAAGATTAAGACATCCTCTAATTGAATATCAGCCTATAAGCTCCTTTAATTTATCGATTGTTATATTGCCTTTGTTGTTTGGATCATATTGCAATTAACAGACGAGAACAATAATATTTTCTTTCCTCAGTCTATAGATTTTTTATTCTGCTTACAGGCAAGTTTATATGAAAATGCTACTTTATCTTGGCATTTACACTTTAAGACATAAAACTATGAATAAAAACAAACACTTTATTCTCAGCATTAATTTTCATGCGACCATTGAAATGTTATCACCAAAATGTGCCTGTATGACTAACGAGTATTTACCTTTTAACTCTGGCTTTTTTAGCTGGATGTCTTTTACTCTTTTTTCGTCTCCTGAACCAGGATATTGAGGACCCCTGATGACCCCAGTGTCTGGCCTGTATGGCAGGTGGTGCTGTTCTGTTTTTCTCCAACCAGAATGATGGAATTGTCCGCTGGAGATTTCAGTTTCTGTTTAAAAGAATGTCCACACAAGAGTTACAAAATATATATATTTACATGGGCACAAGGCCAATTATTTTGTACCATATAATATGTAAAAAAGACAATAATTAAATTATATTAAAAATATTTTTATATTACTATATGACACAAAACATTACGCATACAGTGCACACAGAAAGTATTTCGACCCCTTAATTTATGTTAATCTTTATAAACCACATACTCAATTATAATATCTAATTTACATATGCAAACATTTATCTGAATTATATTTCAGATGTATGTACATGTTGACTAGAGTCCACCTGTGACACACACCTATTTATATAAGGTCTATCAGCTAAAAATGCATTTTAGAGCAAGATCCTCTCCATAAGAGCAATTGAAATTGACAAACGCAGAACTTGACAAACCTTTTCATTACACACAATTATATTTTTATTGCCAATTGAAGCATTCATTAAAAACACAACAAAACAAAAAAAAAGAGTAGGATAACAGGTTTCAGCAGGTTGATCCTAGTTGTCTTTGATGTGTTACCTGCTTTGGTGAAGGTCGGGTTTTTGTACACACGTTTCATGTAAGGATGAATCTGTCCCTTTTGGAAATGATTCATATTTGTTGCTGCTGAAAAATAAACAGGGTCTTTATTTTTGAAATACGATAAGAACAAATTATTATCTTATAGATTTATGTCACACATTTAAAGAGTGAATTTGACACTAATAGAAATTGACTACACTGTTCAATCCCACTGATTTTTTACCCCTCATTTATCTACACATTTCCAAAAGAAAACTATAAACAGTGAAAACTCACCAAAACGAACTCTCCTTTTGTCCATGATCCACAAAACGTCTTGTACCTTTTATTCTTTAAAAGTCTTGTTGTTTGTACTCAAAAAAATACGCCTGTGTCCCTTCCTATGTCACAGTTAGAAATGATTTTTATGAGCATATGTTTGTTTTGAATACTGGTTACTGCAGCTCGGATTGGAGTGGGTGTGCAGCTCAAGCTTCACTTTCGTTTTTGGTTAAACTAAAGTTAAACCTCCACACAGGGCGTGTACTTTATTTGAATCTCTTCAAATGTTTTCTTAAAGAAACAGCACGAAACATTGCTTATAATATGTTACAAAAAAATATGTGTAATAGTCAAAATAGATATAAATAGATATAAACATGCTTAATTCTGCCAAAAAAATGTTAATATTTCTTTCAAACTTATAATTGAAAAATCAACTCTATGTATAACTGAGATAACACTACTAAAAACAATTTCAGTAGTGGGCTCAAACCTGCATAGTGTGGCATAGTACTTGCAAAGCACTGTTAAATGACATGTTAATGCATTTTCTATTTGTGAGGGACTCTTTTTACTTTTATTTCCACCCTCTACCTACAGTGCCCTCCACAATTATTGGCACCCCTGTTTAAGATGTGGTCGTGGACTTCTTTTTTTTAAAACAACATAGAACCCAAATGCAAAAAAAGAGAAAATTCCAACCTTTCATCCAAGTACATTACTTTGCTGGTAAAAAAAAAATCATACATTTGGAAAAAAAAATAAAAATTAAAATCATGTGTCTCACAATTATTGGCACCCCTAACAATTCCTCTGAAAAATTTGGTCAGGGTATCTAGGGACTTTTAATTAGTAATTCATGATTTCCTGTTTCCCTGGGGTATAAATATGACATGACACAGACGCCTAATTCTCTTACCCATTCAAGTAAGGCGACAAACAAGGCTGGAAGAGGTCCCAAGTTTATCTTGCCACAGCGCACAGTGAGGAGGATGGTAAGAGAAGTAAAAAAATTTCCCAAGCTCACCGTCACAGAATTCCATCAAAGAGTGGCATCTTGGGGTCACAGAGTCTCCAAAACAACCATCAGACGCTCTCTACATGCCAACAAGCTGTTTGGGAGGCATGCAGGAAAATGCCTTTTCTCACTAACACTCACAAACGTAAACGTCTGGAGTTTGCTAAGCGGTACTGGGACTTCAACTGGGATCGTGTGCTTTGGTTAGATGAGACTAAGATTGAGCTTTTTGGCAACAAACACTCTAAGTGGGTCAGATGAGTATGCCGAAAAGCACCTCATGCCCATCGTTAAAGTATGGTGGAGGATCTGTGATGCTGTGGGCCTGTTTCTCTTCCAAAGGCCCTGGGAACCTTGTTAGGGTGCATGGCATTATGAACGCTTTGAAGTACCAGGATATTTCAAATATAAACCTGATGGCCTCTGCCAGAAAGCTGAAGATGGGTCGTCATTGGGGCTTTCAGCAGGATAATGATCCAAAACATGTGGCAAAATCTACACAAAAGTGGTTCAGCAGTCACAAACTCAAGGTCCTCCCATGGCCATCTCAGTCCCCAGACCTCAACCCAATCGAAAACCTGTGGGGCGAGCTAAAGAGAAGAGTGCATAAGAGAGGACCCAGGACACTGGATGATCTAGAAAGATTGTGCAAAGAAGAATGGTCAAAAATCCCTCTCTCTGTGTTCTCCAATCTTGCGGCAGTAATGGCGAGTCAAGGCGAGAGCTATACGAGTTTCTCAAAGTGAAAATATGATCATTATTTCACTTTAGTTGAGCATAAAGTTAAAATCCTTTTAGTCAAATGTAAGCTGTGTTTTTTTAGTTCGAAGGTCCTATCAACTGCGATAAACAGCAACTCCAATCTGTCGAAGCACCTCCAGAAACTTCACGCCGTAACGAAGCTACAAGCTAATCCGGTGACGGTGGACACACTCGAAGTTAAACAGCTTTTATATATTTCTTTTATTTTGTTTTTTAATGCATATCACTTATGGTTGTCAATAATAGATGTAAATAATTGTAAATAACAGTTTCCTCGTGCTGAGTTTCACCAAATTGCTGCTTTCATTTATTAATTTCAAAATGTTTTGTGTTATGTTGTACATTGTTGAAAGTTTTCATACTTAAGCTTGCAACATTTTTGAAGGCTTAACACAACAGCTTTTATGATGCAGAAGCCACTTTAGTTTTTAATTGTGAATATATTATTCAGCTTGTTTTGTTATTTATTTCAAAAATCCTTGTGATATATTCAGTTTGTTTGACTGGCTGGATGATCAGCAGGAGGCTCAACTGCTTAATAAGCTTGATGAGCACTTCTTGCAACCCGTGTCACTGCCTCCGCACCTGGGCTTGCCTTTCCATTGTAAATAACAGTTTCTTCGTGCTGAGTTTCACCAAATTGCTGCTTTCATTTATTAATTTCAAAATGTTTTGTGTTATGTTGTACATTGTTGATAGTTTTCATACTTAAGCTTGGAACATTTTTGAAGGCTTAACACAACAGCTTTTATGATGCAGAAGCCACTTTAGTTTTTGATTGTGAATATATTATTCAGCTTGTTTTGTTATTTATTTCAAAAATCCTTGTGATATATTCAGTTTGTTTGACTGGCTGGATGATCAGCAGGAGGCTCAACTGCTTAATAAGCTTGATGAGCACTTCTTGCAACCCGTGTCACTGCCTCCGCACCTGGGCTTGCCTTTCCTCCAAGACCTGCACATCCAGGTGTCCAGGTCGTGGGCTAGCTAGACCTTATTCTTCCCACCTCTTCAGTCCTCGGGTTTTACTATATTCAAATATAGTTGGACTGAGGGGGTTAAGTCTATGGCTGTCTGCACATCATGGCTGTGCCCATGCAGGCCTATCAGGCCGATCTGCTGCCGGAGCTAGATGTGAGAGATGTTTTTGGTGGTCAGCAAGTGTGTGAGCTCCACTGTGCTACGGACGTAGCCAAACACTATAAAGAAAGCTACCAAAGAGAGCGCTAAAGCCATCAGCTGGTCCATGGCCACCCTTGTGTCGACTGAGAGAGACATTTGACTTACCCTGTCGGATCTTTCTGATAGGGATAGGGCTGTGCACCCCACTTGTGTGAATGTGTGGAGATATCCTGGGTTCCTGAATCAGGGACTTGTGCTAGGAGTTCTTGGGCATCGCATACCGTTTACAACAGATGCGTCCCCCACAGGGTGGGGAGACGTCATTAATGGCTGCTCTGCTCAAGGTCTCTGGGGGAGGCCCCATCAAATGTGGCACATCAATTGCAAGGAGATGCTGGCCATGCTTCAAGCTCTGAGGCATTTCCTTCCGGACCTCAGCAACACTTCAGTGGTTTCCTATATTAACCAGCAGGTGGGTCTGGGAGCTTGCCTCCTGTAAAAGCTGACACGTTAGATCCTCCTGTGGGCCCAAGGGAAACTGCTCTCCTTGAAAGCAGCATATATCTCAGCCCACTTAAACAAGGGACCAACTGCCCCTTTGAGGCAAGGGCAAAATATTGCACTGCCCCCTCTGTTTTTTCCTAACACCCCCAGCCCCTCTAGGGCTGGATGCAATGGTACAGGCATGGCAGAGGACCCTGAGGGGGCACACCGACCTCTCCACTGAAGATCATTATTCAATTCAGAGCTGCCTCCACTGGGACGTTGTATGCCGCAAGATGGCACCTGTTCACTGCATGGTGTGAACACCACCACTTAAAGCCAGTTAACTGCCCAGTCAGTATAGTGCTGGAATTCCTTCAAGAACAGTTCACCGAGGGTTTGGCTCTTTCCGCCCCTAAAATTTTACATGTCCGCCATTGTGGCCTGTCATGCCCCCTGTTCATGATGCGCAGACATATATACATCCACAGAACAGATTTCTGGAGGAAGTCGGAGCAGCTGTTCGTTTGCTATATTCCTCTGAGTAGATGTCACCCTGCGAATAATCAAACGATCAGCAGATGGATTCTGGATACGATTTCCTTCCTTTAAGAGTCAGAGAGCATTCCACTCGAACTGTGGCTGCCTCTAAGGCCTTGTCCTCTGGAGTTTCCCTCCAGGACATTTGCAACGCTGTGGACTGGTCCACCCCAATTTCAGTGCCACTCCTGGCCCCTTTGTCCTTCACCCTAGCTGTGTCTGTCCACACTAGGCAGGGATTGGTCAGTCTGGCTTGATTGGACTCTCGTTCCCAAAGCGTTTTTGATGCAGCTTGAGTTCCTAAAGGGCAACGTCTCCACCTACATCCACTGTACGTATGTAACTATGGTTCTCTGAGTGAACAATATGCTGCATCTGTATGCCACACTGCATTCCCTTTTCAGAAGCTAGCACTGGTTTTACTCCCTGTGCTTTTATGCTTCCTGCTCATGACATCACCCCACCAGTAATGCAGCACTTTCCACTGGATTGATTATACACAATCGATTTAGAGCATGGACAACACGGAAGCATTCCCAAAGTGCTTTTGACGCAGCATGTCGTTCCCTCGGGGAACCATGGTTTTCTGTTATTATTATTATTATTATATTATTATTCTTAGTGAATGAATGAATTAATACAAATAAAAAAAACATTGAATGGGATGGAAAACATAAATAAAATAGACTGAGATTTACTGTGTCTACTGTAGACTTATTGGGAAAGTAATAACACAAGTAGCTTTTCTACCAGATGACTTATTTACCCTTAGTTTGTAGTGGTAGTTCAGTGTACAAGATACAGTGGAACCCCGTTGTACAAGCATAATTCGTTCTTAAAAAATTGCTCGTGTGTCCATTTGCTCGTATGTTCGAACTGATTTTCCCCGTAGGAATGAATGTAAAAGTGATTTAATCCGTTCCGAGATCTCATCCGATCGCTTATTTCTGCACTTAAAAAGTATTTGTAGCCTATTTTTGAAAACAAATACAGCGCAAATGACCGTAAACATAATTTAACACTTACTCATGTGATAGTGGTTGATTGCGAGTGTGAGACGCGCACCACGCTCATTACCTCCTCAGTTCCCATGTAATTCTATTTACTTTCGTTTTCACAGCACCATCACTGATTTTCTTAGGAGACATTTTTCAAGATTTCTAGTGAAATACACACACACACACACACACACACACACACACACACACACGCTCTCTCCCTTAAATGCACCCTCTGATCACTGGAAAAGAGAGAACAATCATTAGGTCACATTACCTTCGGGTGAGGCAATCCACTGCCTATCTGCTCCCGGACCCGCCCTCTATTCACAAAACGCAGCTTGTAAATATTTACTTACAAATTTTGCGAGCGAGGTTGCTCATATCTCTGTTTGCTTGTACTATAGGTTGCTCGTACAACGGGGTTCCACTGTACTGGACTTCTGATTTTAAGGTCATAATTTCAAATCCCAGCACCAAAAAACAGCAACTGCTGGGCCATTGAGCAAGGCCCTTAACCCTCAAATACTCAGTATGTATAACTGAGATAACATGTAGGTTCAAGTCAAGTTAAAAAGTTTTTTGTCATTTCAACCATATATATATATATAACGCAGTACCCAGCGAAATAAGACAACGTTCCTTCAGAACCCTGGTGCTACATACAACAACATAAAGCTACATCACAGAAAACACAGAGTTCAGGACTAGTGCATCGTGTACAAGCTGGTGCAAACAGTGCATGCAGACAGTGCAAAGATAACACAAGACAGTGTACAAATAAAATTGCAAACAGACAACACAAGACAGTGTAGGACAAATACACAAAACACAAAACAGTGACGCCAGTAAACCTACTGTGTATTATAATGTACAGTGTGGAAAACAGAACTGTATACAGGAGTGTACTTGTAAATTAACACAAAATGTAAACACAAAAGGTTGTGCAAAACAGCAATAGCAGTAGGCAAAATAATATAATATTGGTGGTGCTGAAGACATGAATGATTTGTAAAAGCTCAGTAACACACTGTTGAATATGTGTGTGCATGTGAGTTTCAGTTCCAGTTCAGTTTTGTGTGTTCAGGAGCCTGATGGCTTGAGGGAAATATCTGTTGCATAGTCTGGATTTAAAAATGTTTGCCACTCTCTATATATATATATAAAAAAAAATAATAAAATTAGACAATGTAAACTGAAACTGAAATTTCACTCATCTCATTTTACCCCATGTCATAGAGTATGTTTTATTTTTGTGGTTTGAAATGATATTTGAATGGGTTTATATGATTCATTTATGTGGGTAAGGTTGGACCAACCAGGACTCATCTAAGCCAAAGTGAGCAATCAGAAGAAGGGTCTTGATAAAAGTGGTGGCCAAGGACCTAATGGTCACTCTGATGTTTGAGCTCCAGAGATCTTATGTGGAAATTGGCGTTAAGTAGAGGAATTACCACAAGAGGGCGCCAGAGCAATGAAACATTTCTTGTAGTGTATTATTAGCTCTATATAGATTGTCCTGTATTTGCTAAAATGACTTCTTCACAAGTACAGGTCTTTGTGAGTATTACATACAAAAATCCTAACTGCAGCTACAAAGCTGAGAACACACAATGTCCAGAATGTCTTTGTATGCTTTGTAACTTCAAGATTTGCTTTTTCAAAATTGAGCACAGTGTAAATGAACTGTATTTCTGTATTTGTGCCAGAAATTCTTGCCAAATTTACCCTTCCCCAAAAATTCCCCTCAGCCAAGTCTTTAACTCTAGTGGAAAATCTGAAGCGCTATGGCTGTAATAACAGCACAAGGGGGACCAACTCCATAATAATGCACAGTTTTATAATAGGGTGTTCACTACAATCATATGGATTTAATGGTCAGGTGTTGAAAAGGCAAGATAAACTCTGGGCTCTGTTTGGTAATGCATACTGGCAAATAGACATTTGGAAATGTTTCTAATCAACTAAAAACAGGAAGCAGGAGAAGGGCATGTAACAGACATGATATTCCAATGAGAAAACAGAGAGGGGAATAATAACAGTGGGCCAGTCTGAAAGAGGATCAGACAGAAAACACACACCTTTACATCTATGCAGACACAGAAAAATAGAAACATTTTGGTTTCTCATATGCAGTTTTTTTTTCTTTAATTCACCACTTAAATGATAACAAATGTGCCTCTGTGCCTGTAAAGGGTATTCTTTAGTCTGTTTAAAAAAAACACTGTACTGTAAATCAGCACTTGAAGAACCAGAAATCAGAATCAGCTTTTCTCTCAACGAAATATGTTTAAAATTTTAACTTTCTGTTTCTTTAATGGCAAGGAAATGCTTTGGGCAAGCCAACAGTGCACTTTTATCATACACAGCAGTGCTGGAATGAACAAGACAATTAACTTGCACAACCTTCTGTACCAGTCAGTGCTACAGTCACAATGTTTCCTGTCTTCTTGTCTAATGTTGTCCTTTTTTGCACACAATGTTGCACATGTGCACTTTTATGTTGTTAGTTCTGAGTAGTTCATCTTCTTTTTGTTAATATATGTTGACTGATTTAGCCCCATAGCACCAGGGGAATGTTGTACATTGTTTAGTTTTCCTGTGTATATAGTTGAAATGACAATATGAGCCTAGTTTACTTAACTTGATTCTAAAATTCCACTGAAAATGTTTTAATCTCACGATTAAATCTCAAATATTTACTTACAACTTTTAATTCGAGAGCCACCATTGGCTCTGGTCCCAGGTCTACAGCTGCACATTAATCTGGCCCTGATAATGACATTTCCTATATGCACATGATAAGACCATCAGTAGAGACAAGTAAAGGGCCAAACATTTTTAAACCCAAGGATATACTAAATCAAGAAATGAAATAAGTTCTAGTTTAATGTGTAAATTCAGGCAAAAATCATGTTTCTCTGTACCAGTGGTACAATAACAGGGTAAATATATACCACCATATTTATTTGTTTGAGCTGTTAGACCTTTTAAATTTGTAGCTTACTTATACATAAGGAACTAAAGGTCTATTTTCTTGCGATATTGTTTGCATTAGGATTTATTTCTGTTTTTTTGTCCACCCACACATCTGTCTTTTATACAAAACCAAGAAATATATATATACACACACACGTATGCATATATGTACACGCACACACATTGTATGGAATTATATTGTATGGATTAAAGTTGGACAAGAACAAAAGACCCATATGCATTTTCTGAACATCCCATTCTATTTAAACCCCGTTTGCTGTTATAATAACCTTCACTCTTCTGGGAAGATGTTCCACTAGATTTTGGAGTGTGGTTACATTGTACTTTATGGTATGCTTAATATAAATGCTTAAAAATACAATGTTTAATGTAAGGGTTACATTTTATTATTGAGCTGGCATAATTGTAAAATGCTTGGGTTGTGTTAATTAAATTACTCAGTGATTATTAAGTGATTATTAAATGTGAATTTATTTAACCTTTTAAAGAGCAAAAGAAAAAATCTTACCATACAACGTAAAAATATATTTAATGTAGCTGTACAGTGGATATACAGTTTTTACACCATTGTGAAAATAACAGGCTTTTGTATTGATATTTCTTATAAATGTATTTTACAACAATGCATCAAAGAAAAATAATTCAGCAATATAAAACCCCAAAAACAACAATAATTAGGATTAATGTGTCACTTGGGTAGTTCATTGTAAATAGTACTGGAAATTAAAGCTGCAAACACTCAGACCAATTAAGGTAAGAACAGCAGAGTGTCTATATATAAATCAAAACTGGTTAAGACTGGACAGAATTTGTAGAAGAAAGCAATACTGTAAGTTAAATGTAACATTTTAGCATGTTATTGTAACTTTTGACCCAGAATAGCACTGAAAAAATATTTTCTGAGAAGACTCCTTAGACCGTTCCAAATCAGTCTGACAAATTTCACAATGTTTTACTAGACATTTCCGTGGCTGGGTGTAGTCTATATAGTAATAAAAAATGTGTACAAGGATATAGAATAAGAAAGAGAAAAGGAAGATAGGGAATGCAAGCTGTGCATTTTATACCTAGGCCTTGAACCTTGTCATACCTGATTAAAACCACCGCTTAATGCCATCATTATGATGCCACAGCTATAGAAACCATCAATAATATACAGATGAAGTATAACAGAGTGCTGCATTACAGACATGAATCTCCTACAGTGATTATGAATGCCATTACTAAAGCAAAAAACCCAATGTATACAATTCAATTCAAGTCTCCTTTCACTGCAGTCACATACATCATCTCTAGCAGAAGCATCAATATTAACCTCATAAACTGACCCTGGGTTTTCTGAGTATTATTATTATTATTATTATTATTATTATTAATATAGATAATAATAATTTTTAATAGATAATAATAATTTTTATTAAGTTGATTAATCGTATCTGATATGCTTTTATTCTTCAACTTGTTCCAAAAATCATTTAGGTTTCCGACTCTTTTATGGTCACTCAGGTAACACCTAGGATACTAGATTATGTAATTTGGATTATACAGAAATATTTAGGTAAATCTTGCTTTAGTTGAAACATGCATTTTTTCTGAATTTGTTTGTGCATTAAGGTTTTTCTGGGGATTTGAATTTAAGGCAAATTGTGTGTTTTTGTGCACAAGAAAACACAAAAGAATAAATGGTTTGTGAAAACGCTTAACAACTGTTTAGAACTGTTTTGTTTGACCTTTCCTCACAATGTCCAGTTGTTCTTAAAAAAGTCTGCCTTGTTCATTTCCTTGTAAGTTTATCTGCGACCAAATCAATGTCTTCTTCTCTTTCAGTCATGAAAAAAACAGATATCAAATCCACACGAATATATTTGAGCTTGCACAGCAGATACAGATGCAGCAAACAACATAGAGTTTATGCTAAAAAAAAATTCACATTGCTCACAGTGCTGGCCGGCCTTATGGCAGATTAACACATTTGACCCCAACAATAAGTGATGTGAGGACTGAAAACTGATTGGATAGAAACTCCAGTGTATACAGACACAGCGATGTACTGCTCTTTAGAAAATGGATACAAATATATTAAATCCTAGGTCAGTGATTCTAATAGCATTTAGAACAGCCCAAAAGCCTGCCCCTGTTGGCCTGCCACTGAAAAAATAAATAATAAAAAGAAGAAGCATAAAAAATAAAAAAATAAGAATAAGAGTACAATAACACAGGGGTTCCTAAGAACCCTATGAACACTCCATGCTTGGCCCCCTAATTACATAGAACATGTTGCAGAATGCACATTCATTATTAAAGCAATTAATTTTCATAGCATCACCCAGTATTTATAAATTTTAAATATAAACAGAAACTCACTTTAAATCACCTGGTTAATTTTTTTAAATCACATTTTTACTTATTGTCAACAAAACGATCATGGGACTCAGAAACAACAGAGCTCTCAGTAAGTTGGAACATTTCAAGTTATTGGAAATGGCATAAAGAAAAAAGAAGGTCTTTTTCTTAGGATGTTGAAAATGCATTTCACCTAATTGGTCATGCTTTTTTTTTTTTATCTGTGCCAAGTTTCTTAATCAGGGTAAAGGTGGAAGTGGTCTCCTTATGATTTGATACAATTTTTGACTATCAGGAGCTGGAGATTTATTGATGCTGCAAAAACGGGCCATCACTGTAAATGGAAAAAGAAAGGATTTGTTAATACAAAATATATTTATCCTTTATGGATTAATACAATCATGTAGATGTCATATGTTTTGAATATATTTGCATTTATATCAAACTTTTTCCTCAACAATCTGTGACAAAAAATATTTTGGTAATATGTTTTAATGCATTAAAGAAACAAACAAACAAAAAAATTGAAATCAATTAACTTAACCAACCACAAACCCTATAGGTAGGGCCTCATTTTGTAAGTAATGGGGGAGTGTAAGACAACACACACAATAGCATACATGAGATACAAAGTAAAAAGACGTTGTATATATAATATATACAGGGAGTGCAGAATTATTAAGCAAGTTGTATTTTTGAGGATTAATTTTATTTGAGGATTTAATTTGAACAACAACCATGTTCTCAATGAACACAAAAAACTCATTAATATCAAAGCTGAATATTTTTGGAACCCTGTATAGGTATATAGGTATTCACAAATTTGACCCTTTATTTGTTGATAAACTGTCATAACATCCTTGATCAAAAGATGCAGGTTCTTTTGTTAGTATCTAGAGTTTATCATATAGATCCCTTTAACACATCCAGTACAGTCTGGTTTTATAATTACACTTGTGAAAGTGTAATGACTCATAATAATGTTATCCAGTGTAGCCCAGAATAGGATGAGTTTCGCTTTGAACGTAGTTCCTCTAAACGTTTTTTTCCACATGTTCTCATTTCATGAGTTCTCCTGAACTACTGCGGCCACTAGCTTGCTAAACCTTTATTTAGACTTCTGCAAAGCTGCTTTCTCACAATCGCTATCCTTAGAAGCACTACACAAATAAAAGTAAATTAAATGCTCAAATACATTTGCCTCTATATAACAAACATGAGAGAAAAAAAGGCTGATAATGTTAATAAAACAAGAAAACTAAATTTTCAGATGCTGTGTAAACTAATACTGTTGGAAACGTTGAAGAACAGCTGCTGATATGATTTGTTGTGTATTCAAATGACCAGTTCTATTTACAAATTCAGTGTTGTTTCCAGAAAGCTTTAAAAACCTATTGCATTTTCTTGGTGAAATAACACGATTGGGGTTTTAATGTCACAAAACTGATCAGAAACCATAACGTTCCTCTGCCATCTTTTCCCTTAACAGATCCCACATATGACTGAACTCTACATTTGCTGAGGGGTATGTAAGATCATGGTTGGTGTCCCCTCCCCCCAAAAAAGAGGGGTAGATACAAGAATAAATACACTACATACAATGGTGCCCACCTGTACGGCATACCCCATTTTTGCTGGATTTTATTGCTTGTGTATTTATCCAGTGACATGAAAGATAAACAGCATATTCTTTTGGTGTCCCCCTCCCCCCAAAAAAGAGGGGTAGATACAAGAATAAATACACTACATACAATGGTGCCCACCTGTACGGCATACCCCATTTTTGCTGGATTTTATTGCTTGTGTATTTATCCAGTGACATGAAAGATAAACAGCATATTCTTTTTTTTTTTTTTTTTAAGATAAAGCAGCTGCTCCATCTTTCTTGTAGGTGAACCCTAAATTCCAGGTAGAACTAGAATGAAATTGATCAAACTCAGAAATATATGCATTGCAAAAATATTTGCCATTGAGTCAAGAAAAGACTCTTATGAAAGCATTCCTCTAGATATTTTGCTGTTTGTCAAACCGAATTAGAATTTTGACATCTAGTATGGGGATCTCTAAGATTATAAAAATTTATAGAAGTAATACAATTCAGGCAGTTAAAGGACCCCAACATGAGTCTCATGAGACAAAATGACTGCATCTGAGGTAAACCATGTACTGTTCGTTAATGGGACAAAAACCATCCTGATAGAAAAATATGGTGATTGCAGCCTCATACTTTGTGAGTGAAAAGTGGACAAATGTATTATAAATAATTTTAAACCGGACAGACACAAAAAGTGCCATTGTTTACTTCAACTTTTCTAAAACGAATAAAGCTAACACCAACATTGTCAGACAGCTTATTAAATAAATAAATAAACCATAACAAATAGTTTTTACATACTCATTATTCAGTATGTGTTGAACTACATGCATTTAGGATATTATAAATTGGCTTTTAATTATGCAGTGGTATCAAAAGGGTTCTGGACTAGCTCTGTACTAGCTGTAGTAGTTTATTTATCTACATTTACATATTATCATTTCCAAAATAGTCTCATTGCACAGCAATACAGCAATCCCAGCATGTCCTGGAAGTCTTTTCCTAAAAGAGTGTCAAGCACCCTCTGCAATTTGCACTAGATCTCTGCAATAGTGTCAAAATGGCAATATTTGAGTTGGATTTTATATTTGGAAAGAGGTCGCAAAGTCCGTAAGAGCCAAATCTGGCAAGTAGGGTGGGTGAAAGAGATCATGTGAATTGTTCTCCGATAATCATCATGCACAAGTTGCCAAAAGGTTTAATAATTTTTGGCAGTTGAGCTCATTGTAGGTTTTTTTGGTCTCTTAGTGATGTTCTTCCTCTATTAAAGCACATGTGCCACTCAAAACACCTCACAGATTTTCACATTTGCGCTTTGTTCTAACTTGCAATCCATGAATGCAGATGTGGTAAAACACATGGTCACAATAGCAACGGTTAGCACTTTTAGTCTAGAATCTTTTTGATACCACCTCGTAATCCACACTACAGTATTACAAAACGTGACAAACATTTATAAAGAGAAATCTGATGTCATGTTTTAAGTCTGCATGACCTGAATACAATAGCTAATTCATCATTTTTACAAAATCTAAGATTGGACTTACTTCGCTCTTGCTCCTTTTTCTTCCTTGCAACGCAGCATGCAACAGTAACCACCACAATTAGTATGATAATGAGACCACTACCTAAGGTCCCCACTAAGATCTCAAAGAAAAAGCCAAGGAGTGTAGCCGGCCTAATACCTGAACAAAGTTATAGATATTTACTTTTCTTTTTTAACAATATCAAATTAAGGAATAAATATTTAAGTTCCAAAATAATGAGTGCATGAAAAACACTTACATGCTGCTTGCACTGGATCACTTGTGTTGTTATGTAAAGGATTAAATACAGTACAGATGAACGTTGATTTGTCCTCAAAAGATGTTAAAAAGTTTAATACATTCTTGAATTGTTTTCCATTTTTGTTCCAGCTGTATGATATACCTGATCGCTGATCGTTGTCGATTTCAACCACACATCTGACGTTAACATTTCTTTCCAGGCATGTAATATTCACTTTAGGCTTTGGGACTTTTGCTGGTAAATATAGAAAAAAGGAATTTTGAGTACAATTATGACTCATTAAATATTATAATCAATTTTATATGCAGGTAGTTTCAAAATTTAATATCAAGCATTATTTCTAAATACATGGTGTAAGATACAGTATATAGTTTAACATTCTGAGAACAAGTGTACATTTTCATCATGTTCAATAAAAGTAGGATAGTTACACTACAATAAAATATATGTACAGTATACTTCCAAATGTCTTACCATATACACAGATGCTTTTTGAGTATGCTCTTTTGCTGGTGCCTTTCACATCGAAAACCTCAATGGTGTATGTCCCAGAATTGGTCAGATTCACATGCTGGAACTTTAGTGAATTACCTTCCACAATCCCTGGTCCTTTTTCTATACGATTCCTTTTGGGGACTATGATTTTATTATCTTTTTTTATAGTGAATTGATCATCATCCACAAGCGGCTTTCTATAATTAGCCAGTTCAAAGGAGAGACTGTCCCCTTCTGATATATTGGTCTGACATGTGTTACAGCCTGTGAATGAATAATTTCTTCTGAGAAAATCTTACAAGAAACCATTAGTGCAATAAAAAAATACAAATAAAAAACATTTGCAATTTTAATGGCAATTAAATGCCCAATGGCATTGCAAAATAAAGAAATAAAAAAGAATAGAAAAAACCCCACTTGATACCACAATTTAATATGCACACAAACGCAGAAGTTCCTTTGAGAAATCTAAACCTAGTAGGAATATATAAATAACTGAAGACCAATCTGGTATCATGATAAAATAAATAATTGCTCAAATAATCATAAAAAAGAAAAGAAAACCATGACCTACCGGATAAGGAAATGAGAGACACAAAACAGATGAATAAGACTCTAATACTGCCTTTGGTGTTCATTTTCTTTAAAAGATTTCCAGAAGCAATACTAGAAAATGACTTCAGTTGTACTTTAGCTGGGTATTCTTACACTGAGCACAAGAAGTCAAAACTCAGTTGTGCAACAAATGTCTCCACCTTAAGGACGGCTCAGTTTACAGTAAGAATGACGAGACAGCAATGAGAAAATAAACAACAACAAAAAAGTTTCTTTCACTTTTAAGGAGTGCAGTGCAAAACCTCTATACAAAAATATGCAATGCTACATGGAATATACCAGGCGTGAAAGATTTGAACAATTTGTTGTATAGCAGCCTTGCTTTTTTCTAAATAGAGCAACGGTGTAGGGTTTAAATCCCCAAAAATGGTTCAAACCCAGGAGCGTCTACTACACGAATTTACAGTATTACTCTCTTTTTAACTGCAGAGAGAAAAAGTAATCTGGAAAGTAATCAATCTTTTTTTTTTCATTAGATGACTTTTATTTTATTTATTTTTTATTTACATTGGTGGCACGTAATGATGAGGAAACCAGATGCAAGTGCAGTACATTTATTGATTTTAGGAAAAAAAAATTCTTGATTTAAACCAAACACGAAAAAAGAGATTAAGGAACAGCCTTTGAGGCTGCTTGGGGGTGAAGCATGTTAGATCGGTTCCTGGAAGAGCTGGCTGGGCACATTAAGTGCAGATTCTCAGCACAATCTGTGCATGATCTGTGCGAATGCTCGGCTCACTTCTCTTGGTTCTGTCCCCACTTACTGAGGTGGGGCGCTGGTTCCAGTAAGCACTTTCTTCACCTACATCACAACCTCCGTGTTGTGGTCTGCCTTGCTTCCAAACCTGCACACTGAGGTGTCCAGGTCTTGGCTTAAGCCGCAATCGGCCCACCTTCATCGTTGTCCCCAACGTAGTGGGAGTGAAAGTGCATGGTTATGGGTCGAAGCCCCGGGTGTTGCATCACCCTTTAAAACGTCACCACTGGTGGGTAAGGCGTATGACTCAGTAGGACAGCTGCTGCATGCCTGGACACCATGGCGGTGTAACAGGTGTTTTAGGCTGGCCTACTGAGAAGTCCCAAGAGGTCCAGGACCTCCGCCGTGCAGAGGATTGGCTCTTAGAGCCACAAAAAGGTCGAGACTCGGGTTCAAAATGCTGACCCCCAAGCAGGTCATGTCTCAGATCAGATCCGAGGACTGGTTTGTCACGGTAGATCTAAAGGATGCATACTTTCATGTGTCCATTACTCCTTCTCATAAGAAGTTCCTGATGTTCACTTTTGGGGCCGAAGCTTCACATAACAGGTTCTTCCATTTGGCCTTGCTCTCTCTTGGGGCTCTGGCCCCCTGAGACATCATGGCCTCCACATCCTTAGCTATATCGACAATTGGTCGATATTAGCTTGATCAAAGCAGTTAGCAGTCCAGCATGGAGACCCCTTCAGTGGTGGCTCAGGATCCGTGGGTTTTCACAGAAGGGCAATCCCCTCCATACTATCAAGGTCATGCGGCGATACCTATGTGCCTTTGATGTCTGGTGAGATCCCGGTTTCCTATCTCAGGGCCCCAAGTTGGGAGTTTCCGGTCAACGCATATTGCTTAGGACAGATGCGTCCCTCACAAGGTGGAGAGTGGTCATAAGTGGCCACTCCGCCCAAGGTCTATGGGATGGGCCCAATCTACTGTAGCACATCAATTGCCTAGAGATGCTGGCTGTGCTTCTAGCATTGAAGCATTTTCTTCCAGACCTCACCATGTGTTGATCTGGTCAGAAAACTCTTTTATGGTCTCGTACATCAACCATCAGGGAGGTCGTCGCTCACCCCCCCTATACAGGCTGGCCCAGAAGATCCTTCTGTGGGCCCAAGGAGAACAGAATCCCGGCCCAGGTGAACGGAGCAGCAGACACCCTTTGAGACAGGGGTTAAGACCAAAAGAATGGTGGCTTTATCCTCACGCAGTGGAGCAGATTTGAAAGAATTCAGCAAAGCCCAGGTGGATTGGTCGCATCTCAAGAGACGTTACACTGTCCCCTATGGTTCTCCCTTACTTTCCCAGCCCCTTTGGGAGGAAGTATCTTAGGAGGGATCTCCTTTCTCTCAAGCAAGGGGTGCAATAATTCACCCCTGCCCAGAATTATCCTGTTTCCTGTTGTTGAACTTTGCCGGCAAGTTATGTTTGTTTCGGCGTATACAATTTTTTACAGTTCATTTTTTCTCTCTCATCGCTTTAAAATATCAAAATATTGTTTTGATTTCCTGCATCCTTTACTTTCCATTGGCTCTGTCTCGTCTATTTTTGCTTTTGGAAGAGTTGGAAAGCAGTGAGCGGAGAACATTCCCACCAGAACTACCAACACACACTACAGTAAGGTTTGTAAATTCTCTGCTATGGCGAACATCCAGTTCATTCAGTGTGTGAAGTGTGACATGTTTAGTCAGTCTTTCTCCATTGTTAGCAATAATTTTAACTGTGAGAAGCGTAAGCTAGTTTGCTCTTTGACGGAGAAGATCTTAGCATTAGAGGAGCGAATCCAGAGTCTAGAGAGAAGTAGTGAGTGCAAGAGCAGTCCAGGTTCTTCAGGGGAAAGTCTGGATACCCTAGGTGGAGTTAGCATTCCCCCGACTCCAGCATTAAAGCCCTCGCAGCAGGGTGAATGGGTGACGGCTTGGCGGCATACATGCAAAGCCAAAGCTATCGCTAAGGCTCGCCCACAGGAGAACCATTCCTCTCCGCTTCATGTGTCCAACAGGTTTGCTCTCCTCAGTGAAGCACCTGCTGAGAAACCTAAAAGAGCTCTGGTTTTAGGAGACTCCATTCTGAGGCACGTGAAATTAGCTAGACCTTTAGGGGCACAAGCAGCACAGGTTATGTCTATACCGGGAGCCAGGGCGTTGGACATAGCAGGTCAGCTTAGATTCTCAGGAAAGCACAGGTTCTCTAAGATAGCTTTTCACACAGGAACTAATGATATACGCCTTCGACAGTCAGAGGTTACTAGGAGAAATATTATAGGGGTGTGTAAATTAGCGAAGGCAATGTCCGATGCAGTAACATGCTCTGGCCCCGTCCCAATGCGATGTGGCAATGTAGCCTACAGCAGGTTATGGTCGCTGAACTGCTGAATAACATTTTTTAAATGTATCAGTCAGGATTTCGGCCTCATCATAGCACAGAGACGGCACTAGTTCAGGTGGTAAATGACCTTTTATTGGCCTTTAATCAGGGTTTTCTCTCCATACTTGTTTTGCTTGACCTTAGTGCAGCTTTTGACACCATTAATCACACTATACTACTTGCTAGATTTGAGAACGTTGTTGGAATAAAGGGAACAGCTCTCTCTTGGCTCTCGTGACTGATCGCTATAAGTTTGTTGATGTAAATGGTGAGTTCTCCACACTCTATGAGGTAAAGTTTGGTGATCCTCAAGGATCTGTCTTAGGCCCATTTCTTTTCTCTTTATATATGCTGCATCTTGGTGAAATTATTCATAAACATGGTATTCGCTATGCTGATGACACACAGCTGTATATTTCAGCAAAGCCAGATGAGAGAGCTCAGCTTAACAATGTTGAGAAGTGTGTAAAGGACATTAGACTAGTGTATGCCTGATAACTTTCTTCTGCTCAACTCAGATAAGACGGAAGTACTTTTACAAGGACCACATGCAGCTAGAAGGAAACTTTTCGATTAGGGAGCATCTCTGGATGGTGTTTCTGTTTCAGCGTGTACGGCTGTCAAAGACCTTGGTGTTAATATTGACCCTAGTTTTTCCTTTGAGGCTCATATGAATAATATGACCAGGATCGCCTTCTTTCACCTTAGAAATATTGCTCAAATTAAAAATATGATGTCGTTACAGGATGCAGAAAACTAGTTCATGCTTTTGTTACTTCTAGATTAGACTACTGTAACGCTTTACTGTCTGGGTGTGCAAATAAGTGCATAAATAAGCTTTAATTAGTTCAAAATGCAGCAGCAAGAGTCCTCACTAGATCTAGGAAATATGACCACATCACCCCTGTTTTAATCAGTCTACACTGGCTCCCAATCAAATCTCGCATTGATTATAAAATACTACTACTGACGTATAAAGCACTTAACGGTCTCGCACCACAGTATCTTAATGAACTTCTGTACCAGTATGATCCTACTTAGATCAAAAGGTGCTGGCTATCTGTTGGTTCCTCTAATAATGAAGACTACAGCAGGGGGCAGATCTTTCTCTTATAAAGCCCCACAGTTATGGAACAGCCTTCCAATCAGTGTTCGGGACTCAGACACAGTCTCAATGTTCAAGTCGAGGCTGAAAACGTATTTATTTAGTCAAGTCTTTGATCAGTAGATTTTTCTTAGGTAAAGGTGCAGATCTGGAGGGAGCATGGATATAGAGTGTTTGGTGAACTGGTATATTTGTATGCTGTCGTCCCCTCACATTCACACGTTCACTCGGGTTTGTTGACGGTGGTGTGGTGGGTCGTCTCTTATCCCAGAGATCCCTCATGTCTGTGTTACCTTCTGGTTCTCCCTTCTAGTTATGCTGCCATAGCGAGTCTTGCCGAAATCCAAACTGCACAGTGACATTAACTTTCACACACCAATAGGTACACTTAATAATCCATATCCTTCTCTCTCTCTCTCTCTCTCTCTCTCTCTCTC